>JAJTWR010000314.1:2097500-2372500 GCA_021613335.1 Whitmania pigra
CCATTTAAATGGGTGTTACGTGGTATTATATTAAAATATTTCAGTTAAATATAGCGCAATAGATAATTTTAATGCAAAATTGGAAAAAATGTTTAAATTCAAAATTTTGTTCTCTGAAACTGACCGTTCTATGGATTTTTGTGCATCAATTTAAACTCGAAAAGAAACAAAGTGAACTTACACTGCTGAATTTTTTATAACAAAATACTTTTCTGAAGTCACTTCAAGAATTGGAAACAAAAAAAAAATTGAGCATCGCAGGATGCAAATGAATCTTATGGCCAATTTTTTTTTACAGGCTTTTTACTATTTAAATGTTTAAATGAATCAATGTAACCATAGAAATTCTTGTCCAACACAGTCTTTTGAAATTCCTGATAAATGTTGAACATTAGGGTGCTTTTCATAGCACACAAAATAAGATCAAACTTCACCAAATTCTTAACTGCTTTTTATTGAATATGGAATTTAATGGTGATCGTCTCCAAGTAACCATTTTATATTTTTATAATTACTCCTGTTTTTCAAATATTCTTTTTCAGCATTAAGTGGAAAGTAAAACATACAAATAGTAAAATTTGAACTAATGAAATTTCTTCGCGATTAATGACGATTAAACTAATTATAATTATTAGTCAATATTTAGATCAATTACGATTTATAGCGATCATTAAGATTATTCATGATAATCACGATAATTATATTAATTTCTACAGAGTAAAATAGATTAAAATAATTACGACAAATTAGATCAATTAGCTTAAATTAAATTTATCTAATCTAATCTTCTTCTCCACTGCCACGGTTTGGCTGATGACGTTGAAAAGATATGTTAACAACTGTTTGTCTTCCGCAAGACCACAAATCAGACGTCCCTCAATCCTTGGAGCTCCATTGATGTCCACGAAACAATCAATCGTCCAATCTAAACGGACCACCTGGACAGACAACGGAGCTGTCCGAAAGAATTTCCTAAAGAGACTTTCCTAAAAAAGATTTTGTAAAACCAATTTCTGACTAGACTCCCAAAGATAAGGTGGCAGATTTTTCTTAGCAAATCCGCGATGACAGTGTTCCCTTCCAAAGATGAGTAACATTTGAAAATGAGTTGAACGGAATTGTCGAAAGCAAGTGAAAGTTGCGGATGTAGTAAATGAATACACATCATAAGTTAGCATGCATTCTTAATGAGAGCAATGCCATTCTAAATGAGGACAGTGTCCCGGAGATTCTGAAATTCGACCTGAGGGGATTTGAGGTTTTAAGTCATGTTCTGTTTGCTGATATGTCTGGCCGAGTAGTTATGTTTTTTTTTGAGTTATTTTTAGGGGTTATTTGAAAGTCAGAAGTTATAGGTCATGTTCTGTTTGCTGATATGTCTGGCTACCTAGTTATGTCTTTTTGAGTTATTTTTAGGATTTATTTCCTTTCTTCCATGACCGTTATTGCTCTTCCAAAGCTCTAAACGAGTGACTTTTTTATGAGGACCATAATTATCGCAAAACATTTTTTTTTTTAAATTGTCCTTCAATTTACAAAATACGACAACCGCTTTGGTTAAAATGTGGTTAAAACTTTCCTCTTTGTTTATCATTCTGCAAAATACGGGAAGTAAAATAAGCAGGAAAAGTAAATCGATGGTCTTGAAAGGCTTTCATTAAAATTTTTGTTTTTGGGTCATAAAACAAGTCGATCGAATCCTTGCTAAGTTATTATTATTTGTTATTAATAAAATTATTATTATTATTTTTGATGATTATTTTTATTATATTTAGCGCCATTGTCAACCCCGTTATTAAATCATATAATTTATATGATTATATCGTTGCTATTATATTGTTGTTGTTATTGATGTTGTTGTAATAGTGTTATAATAGTGCTATTACAAACAATTTTCGGATTTTGTTTCGCATGTCTTTTAATCTCATTTTCCTGACGCTATTACACTGCCTTGACAGGTTTATAATTGACATAATTTTATTCGGTCTTCAGAGAAGATTCGCGGAAAAGGAAATCATTTCACAAACTTTTCTTTCCAGAAACTTCGAGCGAACAGAAGGAGACGTGGACGAATGTGCCACAACAACCATCTACAACAACAGCAACAACAACAACAACAGCAGCAGCAGCAGAAAACTTCTCAACAATTCCAAATGATGCCACTCCATTCCCAACAATCTCAACACTCGTCTCAACATCAACAACAACAACAGCAGCAGCAGAATCGACCACAATCGCACATTGAGAGCAGTTCGAAGCATCGAGAGAACATAACGATAATGCTCATCATTGTAGTCAGCGTGTTCATTGTTTGCCAGCTTCCCGACGTATTCCTGCGCATCGCTGCCACCCAATTCACAGCCCAATTTCATCACACAATTAGGGACTACTTTCTTCTTTCTAATAGCATTGCCAATCTCCTTCTGGCTCTCAATTCATCCATCAATTTCTTCATCTATTGTCTGGTAGGCAGGAAGTTTCGCAATATTCTCTTCAACGCGCTGCCGATCACCTGTCGCCGAGGCGTTCAAGACTGCAGACGATGCAGGGGCGGGAATCTCGAAGGAACGTTGGAAGACGTTACCAATCGACCGGAAACTCACAGAGAGCGAATGAGCAAAACAACTCTGTCGGCGAGATGAGATTTGTCTCTGGAGATGATTCCAAATAGTTTCGCGTCTGACGATATTCTTTGGAATTTTCAAACTATTAAGCGTCTCTCATGAAAATTCACGCTTTGAGAAATAGAAAAGCATTCGAAAGCTCATGATCAATAGCGCACTTTTGTGGTTTCTTTCTTTGAAGTTCGTTCCAAGGGAGAAGTTTTGTGATTTTTAAAGTGAAATTTTTTCAAACACAATGTCCATTCAATTGATTACACCGATGGCCCTTCGCCAAAACAAAAATTATCAAGTTGACTGATTAAAATAAACTAAATTAACAAAAGGCAGAATTCGTCTTCATTACGTATGCTCTTGAGATGTCGGAAACAATCCAAAGATTCTATTTGTAAAGATTTAAATCTATTTCGGACTCCAAATGAGTTTGTTTTTTTTATTAAAGAATGAAAATCTTGAAAAGAATGCCGAATGTTTGCATGAAACCGGATCATTAAATGTTTTCATTTACTCAGATGACTAGAATAAAGAAGGCGAGAGTTTCGATTTCTGAATTATTTTAAACCAGCTCCTTAAAAATATTTAATTAATACATTCATGAACTTAGTTACTTAATGTACTCATGAGTTTTTAACAAAACATTGTAATTTTTATTACATTCGATAGAAAAAGATTTTTTAATTTTTATTCGCTAGAGCACATTCCATTTCGAGATGACCTACCTAGGTAACCACGATTTATACGCTAAGGCGATTAAATAGTATTATGATTAAGTAAATTAGCTTCATTTGAATTCTGAAATTTAGCTAGTTGTCAACCTTTGAAGTTTCAATCGAAAAAGTGTAAATCCTGAGATTTCGAGAATAATTCTTATATATCTTATTATATTGTTATTATATATTATTGTGTACAATTCTAAAAAAAAGATGTCATGCAAGAAATGGAATAATGATTGCATGTTCATCCTATTACTTTCGAAATGGTCAGAAGCTTTAACGAACGAAAGTAGAATTCATTTGTAACACGAATTTGCAGAGCAAAATGGTGAAGTTTCAAAAATACTTTCAACGTATTTTCCTCAGTATTTATATCAAGACATCTGTCATCAAAAGATAGGAACTGCGTGCGAAAGAAGCAAATCCAATGCTGACCAATGCGTGATGTGATAGCACGACACAAATCGATTCATCAATCTGAATTGATCACAAATTTCAAATTCGTGCCTGCAGCTGTTCGATAGCGTTTATTTATTTTCTTAAAAGCAGAGTTGCCGAGAAAAATTACAGGCGATGAAATCGAAGAAGCGAGTCTCGATGAGGTAGCAGAGAAAGAACCCGACGACAGCAAACTTGCAGCGTTCAGCTGAATCGAAGTCGATATTTTTTCTGAGGCAGGGATTCGCGCAAGGTATTTAGAGATCGTCATACCGTCTCATCGTCGCCTCGGCAATGAGAGCAGCTGCGCTTGCTTTATAATCGAGTTGAGTAATTGATCTCTTTTAATGGTTGAAACGCAATTTTGATCTTCAACTCCAAAAAAATCAACATTTTGCTTTATTGCCTCGGATATAGGCCTATGCTAATCTAGCATGTGTCTCTAAGATGTGATAAAAAAATGGCCGAACGTGAGACATCGCCTACAAAAGATTCAGAAGATGACGAAGAAGATACGTTTGGAGACCTCATCGGATGCCAACCAATTCTCAGACAGCACCATCACCACCGTCTGTCCTTTACCCACAGAAATTCTCTCCACATTCCAGGTTCTACGGGATTAACTCTTCCGGGAATAAAATTAACAGGTCGCCAGTTTCTCGGCCCTCCTGATAGGTATGACAAAAAATTGAGGCGCCTCTCTGACCCTGGAGGTGGAGGTCTGGGATCCCTCAGACTCGATGATGTAGGAAGGTAATGTGAAGTTATATTTATTAAAATTTGTTAATTCATTTTAAAATTTATCCCCTTTAACCACAAAAAAAAAATAACTGCTTGTTCAGAGTTCATAGTCCAAGCGGCAAACTTTGCGACCCGAGACTGGAAGTCATAAGATCACTGAGCCCCTCGAAAATCTCTCAAGCCGCAGGAGAAGAAGGGGAGGCATTGGCCACTCCTCTCCTAGCTGCAAGGTCGTCCAGATCCAAGTCTGTTTTTCAACTACCCTGCGGCTTAAGTACCAGAAACTTTGATGGCCGCTCAAGGTGAGTTCAATTTCTAATATTCGAACCAACTACACACATTCCAAAGCGAAATACTTTAATATTTCCCCCTGCTAATCTCAGGTCAATGTCAGTTTCTATCCAGTCGTATGGCGATGGCAAGGCTTCAACTCCGACGAAAACAAGACCAGACAGTCCAACTCCTCCGCCGTGCTTCTACGAGCAGCCGCTGATTTTAAGACCAAAACCTTTTCACTTGAAACCGATTCCACCGTTTGATTACCACCGCCACCATCTCCTACGACAGCAGTTAGACCCCATCACACCGATGATAAGAATAGACGATTCCTCAAGGCACCTCGGCGAGAGGCAAGATGAATACGATGACGAGCGAGCAGACGAGTATTGTTCCAATCCATCTTCTCCTCCGCTAGAGTACCTCAGTCCATCAGCGCTCTTTCGCAGACGAAGGAGCATTTCTCTCGAAGGATCTAGGCTAGAATCGATCATAGAAGAAAACTCAAAACCTTCCAGAAAAATGTCACTTCCAGACTTTGACAACAACGCCTAATCATTGGGAGTGCTAAAGACCTAAAAGGTTGTATCATTGGGCTGTTTCGCCTGGAACAGTTGTTTTAGAAGATGGATGTCTTGAACTTTGCAAAAACAAAATGGAGAAGAGGTAGTTTTATCCTTGGATCAATTCGTATGAATTGAGGAACCCCTCAATTGACCCACGACTCCGCTCAGTGTCGTTTTGGACGTTCGCAGCGTAAGCGTGGGCAAAGATTAGTGATGTGCTGTGGTAGAGTTTCCTGAGTAAAAAAAAAACAAAATAATTTTTCTAATCAATTTAGTTTTTTCCGTCTCTCACCGTTTGCAATGTATTTTTGTGCATTTATTTTTAAAGCAGAATATTCACGAATTATTATCTTTTCAATTATTTTATCACCATGCCCCGAAGCGAAGACTTATTTTTCCTAATCGGATGTGAGACTACGCTCACTGAATCGAATACAACCTAGCAATAGCACGGAATCCTGCTGTTCAAATATGAATTTAATTTCCGCTTTCATCGCGACACGTCGCCGCCGGAGCTCGAGTGGAGACTGTCGCCGTTCTGTCACCACGGGTTGTTTTGGCTTTCGATATTATTCAATAAATCGTCTCAATCTATTAGGCACCCTGCCTATCATACCCCCTCGCACGGATGGCTAATCCAGTCATTCCCTCTCCAGTCGTGGAATAAAGAGCTGATTAATTCAGTCTTTCCGATTCAATCAACTCGAAGGATAAAAATCGTCCTTGAAACTGGATAAAGGCCTCGAGAATGGTCATCAATTAAGGAACCGAGAGAGACGAAGGAGGGCGTCAAGAGGAAGAAGATAAGGAGAGGCGAACAAGAGTAAACAGCTCGTGTTAGGGAGACGCATGCAGAACATGGAAACGCTTTGAAGCAACTAGCTGCGACAGGCGAGATGCTACTATTGATTCTTGCCTCGAACGATGCCCGGGATGGGACCGCATGGTAGAAAGCGAAGTACACAAGCATACAGGCAGACGGACTAAACATCAGCAACCACTCAATGAAATTCCAGTTCGGCCACTTGAAATGAAACGGAATTCGATTTGGAGGGCCAAATAAAATAAAATAAAATAAAATAGTTTGGCAAACCGTTCGGAACCAACACCGAGATGATTCTGAATGCGTCATTATGACCCACAAGATGGAAAGATGGTATCAAAAAAGCCAAAAGGAAGTAAACAGACACGACTTCCAAGCTGACAGGAAGCGGTGAGAGCAAAGCTTCCTGACGGAGCGATAAATGGAGTCCGTGGAAAACATGGCGGTCAATGAAAAACCAGGGCGGTCAAAGAAAAATTCTTTATAATTTATTTTTACGATTTTCCTTGCGCTATAAGACAATCGAGTGGGAAATTGAAAACAGGGAGAGGTTCTTAATTAGGCTCCCGTAGTTAAAAGTTCAATCCCACCGGTGCAGGTGGACGGTCTTAAATATTCATGAGGTGCGGTTGAAAATTCATCGAGATGGGAGGAGCTAAAACCTTTTGATAAGCGAGGGACAATAGAATAGTTTGTTTTTTTCTTTCCTCAGTTTCAGTATATCGTGTCCCTGTCTCCGTACCAATGCTAGAGTTTCGTTGAAGTTCACCGGGTTCGCTTGCTTCTTGATCACCTGAAATCCATCGAGTCATTACCAAAACTGTCATCATCACCAACGCCGCCATCGTCATCATCATTGTGGCCAAATATAACACCATCGTCATCACCACCCTAGCGTTATCATCAGTTCACCACCGTCGTAGCCATCAGAACCAACCATATCTTCTTGTTTCCTAGATAGGTCACCGGCCAGTTCGTCAGACACGTCTTTGTAAGCGAGCGTGTAGTTGATGATGTCAGTATTCAGCCTCACTTCCTGGGAGTGTTGGGCCTCTTTGTTGGTGATCATTCTCTGTTCAATCAGATTTGATCAACCTCCTTAACATCAATCTTATCAATGGCAGTGTCTGTTGATTGAACATTCTTAATTGCTTACTTCTATCGCTCCGATTTCCACCAAATTCTTGGATTTGATGAGGTCGAAATCGTACATGAGCTCCTCCAGAGCAGGACTGACAAGGATGCTTTCGATCTTTTCCATGTTCACCATTTTTCCGAACTTCCTCTTCATCGCTTTCTTCACCTCATCATCGGCTTGGCTGATTCTCTCCGTCATGCGAGCCTTGCTCCTCGACAAGATGTGATGTTTATCCTGAGTCTCCCTGGTGTTCGACAAAATTGATTCCGATGCATTTTTCGAGATTTTAGGATTTTTTGTTGTTGAAAATATTCATATTATTACAAACCGCTGTTTGTGAGGTTAAAACTTGAGTTGATCCCAACGAAGTAGGAATTCGCAAATCAGATTTTTCCGATAAATTACTTTAACAAAATCGATATTATTTGGTTAATTAAGCATTTTTTAAGATACAAATTACAATCATAATCGTTTGGATAAATGATTGTCAAATAAATATTCAGGCTTCATTATAAATCGTCAAAAGAAATATCTATCGCTGTAGCACTTCTCAAGAATAATGAATAATTATTTGCCATCCCTGCTCTGTTGTTGTTCCCGTAAAAGATCTTCATGAAACTCTTGACGATAAATATTAATGAGATGATAATGAACCAGTGACTCTTACGAAGAATCGGTCTAATACGATCACAAGCTGATCACACGATCAACTCCGCCCATTTTCAGGCTCAATCAATTCATCAAAAATGACCAAAAACAGCTCCAAACCTGATGCTCTTCAGCTGAAACTGACACTCATTCTCGAGTTGTTGGATGCGTTTCTCGAGGAATTTGAGTTGATAGAGGTCAACCACGAGCATGTCCGTTGAGTCGAGCAACATGGCGTCGTTCTCATCGTCCAAGAACTCGATCTGTCTCGAGGTCAGTACCACCACCGTGAAGAACTCGTTCACTGCTTTCAGTTTGGCCACCTAACCAGCCAGCCAGCCAATCGATAATAATAAATAAATAAATAAATAAATAAATCAATAAATCAATTAATCAATCAATGAGCACACCCTGCTTTCTATTAATATTTATCAAATGTTTTACCTTCATGAATAGAATTAAAGAAAGGCAATGAATTACCAGAATCATCGCAGTAGTTCTTAATTAATAATAAAAATGATTAATAACGGACATTTAGTATTCGAGGATGGCGCTCAGTTCGAGTATCTACGGCCGACAACATTCTGTTTTTTTTTTGAATAATTTAGTAGAAGGACCTCCCAGTCCGGTGAACCCAATGAAATATTCATGAGACTAAAAAAAAGAATACTTTAAACTTGGCGGATGCAACGCTTGCTCTGGAAAACTGACAGTTTCCTGCAACTGAATCCTCCATTTAATCTTGACTAATTACGATGACTGAATAATCTAGAACCTCATTAAGTCGCTATTTGTAATTATTTTAATTACCAGCCAATTGCATTTGTATTAATCCGATCATTTGAGTGTCCTATTTAAAACAACAATGTTTTATTAACGTCCGTTGCATGTCTAGATGATTAGGACGGTGCTCTCGCAGCGGGGTTTGAAACCCGTGCTGCCATCGTGAGAGGCGCAGCCTTAACCGTTAGGCCATGCGGGCTCAGAGTGTCTTATTTAATCCATCAACCATTTATATAGCGCCCTTACCCTGGCAGTACAGGATGGGTTACGACCACGACACACAACGACTGTTGCTATCACCGCCGCATCATCATCATCCTCGTCGTCATCATCATCACCATCATCATCGTCATCGTCATCATCATCATCATCATAGTCATCATCATCTTTGGCCAATCTTCACGCCAATGAAACCTTAAAATGTAATAACAGGTATGAATCTCATTATAATAATTTATTAATTACAACCTGATAAAGGTCGAGGTTAAGGGCGGCCTTGGCAGCTTCTTCGATGGCAGTCTTGACGATCTTCTTCCTCACTTCCAGTTCCTTCGTGGCTCCATCCTTCATCTTTTTATTTTCTGTTATCTTCTCCAAGATGTCTAACCTAGCGTGCATACATTATTCAAATTAATAGCCCACTTTAACAAAAACATCATCTAACACCGGAGAGGCGCACTAAGTGAGTCATGAATAAATTATCGACAACAATTCCTCAGCAGGTAAATAATCTCCACAGAAGTGCATTGATAACATGACTTTAATATTAATTAAGCTTATAATGGGGATGAAATTTTAATATTAATGAGCAGACCTAATACAAGAGGGGCGTGGAAAGCATAAATAAGAAGAGCACCTGTTCTCCCTTAGCTGAATGGTCTTCTCGTAGAGGGCTATGTTGCAGCCCTCAGGGCAGACGTCAAGATTCATGTAGTTGTCGTCTTCCTCGTCATAGTTCTCCTCATCATCGTCGAACTCTTCTTCGTCCAGATCATCCTCTTCGTCGTCCTCCTCATCTTCACCTGAAAGTGGAAAAGCTTTGTTTCGATGTCTGGTTCGATAGGCTGACGAACATTACCTACAGTAATGGTGATGGTGTTAATTTATTCGGTGGTGACGTCACGTTACAGTTATTTAGACGTGGTGATAGCAGCAACACTGTCATGGTCACAGTCATCATCTTTCTACATCGTCTTTCAACGACAATAGCAACAGCAGCAACAGCAACAACCTGCACCGGTCCTGTAGTCAGTCTGTACTTTCCTCCTGACCTTCTGCTTGTAGACCTTGACGAGGAACTCTGTGAACTTGTAGTTCTCCGGAATGATGGACATGAACGTCTTCTCCATCTGGTTCTGCTGGATCATCAGCTTGGCAACCTCCTTCATTCCTTTCTCGATCCTTTGGTTCAAGTCTTCTATCTGCCGGTTGATGATGCGATAACGATGATGATCATTATTATTATTTTCATGATGATGATGATGATAATTTTTCATAATAATAATAATAATAATAATAATAATAATAATATAATAATAATAATAATAATAATACCCATCATCATCATCATCATTATTAATTATTAAAGGCGAGTAATGTGAATCTAGTGGCGCAATAAATATGAGGTCAGTGTGCATGGCAAAGTAACTAGGGTAGCACGTGGAGAGAATGGATGATTTTATCGACTACGCTTTGATAGATTTGATAGTGATTGGCGACGACTAGTGCATCAATGCCAATGTTCGTGATGTCGATGATAATGATCTCTGCAGACGACCAATCACAGCTCGGGTCATGATAACCTTCTTCTGATATTCCAGTTCATCTTTCAGTTTTGAGTTGAGGATGGCGGAAAGTACTTCCTCCTCTTTCAACATCTCGAACATCTTCATCTTCTCCTGTAGCAGCAGCAGTTCCCTAAAGATAATAATTATTATCACCTCCAGCATCATCATTATCATTCTTTATCTTCAGCTAACCCCATAGTCTCTGACATCACCATTATTATTATTATTATTGTTATTATTATTATTATTATTATACTATTATTATAAAATCACAATCGACAATACCATTATTATAACATTCAACGTGATCATAACCATCGTCGTCGTGATCATCATCATCACCGCCGCCACCACCATCATCATCATCACCACCGTCATCGTCATCATCACCTCAGCTCTCCCTGCTTGAAGTAGGCATCCAGTGAGAACTTGATGCTCCTGAGGTAGAGAAGGTTGGCATCGAAGAACTTCACCTTCTTTTCCATTTCCTTCAAGATGTTCTCCTGCTCGTACTTGCTCCTGGAGTGGAAGGAATGGATGGATGAATTGTTGGACGAATGGATGGATTGATGAATGGATAGATGGATGGATTGATGAATGAATTGGATAACGGATAGATGGATGGGTGAATGAATGAATGGATGAATGAATGATGACGTTTTTGAAGTCATCCAAGTAGTTGTTTTTTGTTTGGTCACGTTTTATCAGAGAGAACTTCGCGCATGGATGAAAGAAATGACAACTCACTCGATCCTGTCTCTCGTGACCAGCATCTCTTCAAGGTCGTTGAGTAATGGCTCCATCATCTATTGAATGATGTAGATTTCATAGATGGATACTCAAACAATCACATCAACTTCAGTAGCAATGACGACAACAACAACATCAACAACATCAGCAGCAGCAGCAACAACAAAACCAACCTTATCCCCGCTTGACTTGCTAACGATTGGTGTGTCTTGAAATTCAACCCTTTGAGACGCTGTATTGATTCTGAATCTCCTGGTAATTCCCGGAAGATGAAAATAGAAGGCAAACATAGATCAAAATAAACAATAGACCAGCAGCTAAAAGTGATCAACTTACAAAGCGAAACCGAAACCAACCATTCCGGATATTCATGTACAGTCATTTCCAAATCTACTTCCGGTAAAGTGACATCTGGCGTGTCTGGATTTAACTTCATCAGCTCGTTCAGTCGAGCTCTTGCCGCCCACCAATCGGAGATGACTGACCTCTTTCTATCTCTCAGCTTCAGAAGCATGATGTTGTAATGCTTCTTCAGTTGGTATTGCTGGAAATATCACCATCACCATCATCATCATCGTCATCGTCATCATCGTCATCGTCATCACTGTCGATGTGGTAATAGTCATCGTTATCATCCTCCTCCTCATCCTCATCATCATCATAACCACCATGACATCACCATTGACATCCCATTACCTGGATGAGATGGTTGATAAGACCCAGCGTGCTCTTTTCCAAGGTGAGTTTCTGCTTCTCCAGCGTCACTTTGTCGCCGACTGCAGTCTTCAGCTTCATGTCGCCGAGGTTGAACTTTGCCTCTTTTATGACGTCATCCTCAGAATCTCCGCTTTCCAAAAGTCGAGGTTCGCTGACAAGAAACTCATCCCACTGTAGGTCATTCGTTCCGCAGGAAGAAAATGTTTCAGGATTGAAATAAAATTAATAAATACATGAATAAATAAAGATTGATAAATAAATACATGTCATCACTATGTCACATAGTAAAAAAAAAATAGTTTCGGAGATGTAAGCATCATGTGACGTGTTTAAACAAAACGTAATTTAGTTTCGAATGTGATATTCTTCGACTTCCTGAATTGCTTCTCAGGCTCATCTTAACATTTGTCAGGCAGGCGCTCCACCAACACAAACCACTATCAACATCAATGTTGTAGTCCTCTTTATCATCCTCATCCTCATCATCATCATCATCACCACCACCACCACCATCATCATCATCACCACCTCTTTCTTTCTCTTCTCCCTCATGAGCTTCTGGGCCTCCATCTTCTGGAACATCTTGATCTTCCTCAGACCCTGGTTGCCCATCTTCTTCAACTTCTCGTACAAGTTCTGATGCCTCAGGTCTCGAGATTCGCTAGTATCGTCACCAGTGTCAGGCGAGGTATCTGATCAACGATTAAGTGATTGATTGATTGATTCACTTTCAATCAAAAGCCACCTTCAATTAAAGTCAGTGCCTCAATCATTGAAAGTCAATGCTATTCGTTGTTGAACTACAGTAGGACATAAATTAATTGTAATAATAGTTTTTATTTAAATTATATATATATATATATTTTATTAATAAATAATACGTCATTATAATTATTATTATTTAAATAATTATTATTATTAAAAGTTATTAAATTTATCATTTTATATTAATAATTAATATTAGCAATCTAATATCTTAACCATATCTTAATTTCCGGTATACAAAGGTGCTAATAAATAATCTGTAGTTTAGTGCTCACACATCTTATCGACAAAAATCATTTCACAACAAAACACTTTGTCGTTATCAACAACTTCGAGAGAATAAACCATCAATTTAATTATATAAATATTCTTATTAAACAGCACAACAATCATATTGAGAATGGCAGTTGCAGAACTAAACTATCTTCCAAGTTCTTCGATGCGTTCTCGGACTCGAGGATCTTCGAGCCCACCCTGGTCTCGAGGAGGAGTCTCTCTGCGATCATCTCCAGGTCGTCGGGCTGAACTGACAAACGGTACGAGGACACTTTCAGGTCGCTGTTGAGGGCTTTAACGGTGATCAGACCCCACTCTTCTCGGTCAGTGTACCTTGTCATGAAGAGATGTGATGCATAATTTCGATTCATACGCTTGAAGTTTAAACAACAACTACAACAACATCATCATCTTAGTCGTCATGACTCCTAATTACTATAATCTAATAGCTATACGTATCCATCATATCATTTATCATCAAATTCACCATCATCAACGTCATCGTCATCATCATAATCGTCGTCAATGTTCCCCACCGTGATAGATTCTCATTACAACTTTCAAATGAGAAGATAAAGATGACTTCATTATGCTGACTGCTAACCTCTCTTGTACCTTCTTCAGGGTCATATCGGTCTTGATAGTGTCGAAGAGCAGTTGCCTCCTCGCAGATTCCATCATGTCCTCCCTCTTCTTCGTTGCCTCTATCTCGAACACGGGATCCATTTCGTATTCCTAGAAATATCACCATCATCATCTTCATCATTGTCACCATCGTAATCGTAATCATAGTCATCGTCATCATCATCATCATCATCATCATCGTAATCATCGTTATCGTAACCACCATGAGCCATCATCGCAATCAACAGCTTCAATCATCACCACCGACATCGTCCCCATCGTCACTGTCATCATCATCATCATCATCATCTTAGTCACCACCGTTATCATCCTCAATAACATCACCTCTCGAAAGAGTCTGAGATGAGAAGGCAGTTTTTGATTGTGGACGACCAATTCTTTGAACGTTCTCTGCATCTTCTTCAACGTTTCCAACGTCAGCTTCTTGCTCTCTTCGGCCTTGGCCTTGGCCTCCATCAGCCGCTTGAACGTCATAGAATCCTCGAGACTGATGATTGATGGCGAGATTGATTGTGACGTGTGAGTGATTGATCGAGTGAATGGGATCGATCTGGTGAGACGCTGGTCGGATGAAGTACTTGTAAATGGGAGATGAATAAATTGAAGAAAACTGTTTCATCATCATCATCATCATATCATCATCATCATCATCATCATCATCATCATCATCATCATCATCACCACCACCACCACCACCGTCATCATCATAACCATCTCGTCGTCGTCGTCATCATTATGAACACACGACTACCCACCTTGCTGCCGATGAATCGGTTATATCTTCGACGTCGGGTAAGTCCTAAAGAATTATTCAAATAATGTTTTGTCAAAATTAATCATCATTATAAACAATTTCATTAATGGCGCCTAATGAAATGTATAAATGCATAATTGTCAAAATTAATAGTCGTAATTGGTTTTAACCTATTTCATTGACTACTTTCTAAGCCTTCATCGCAGAAGTACCAAAATCACCATGTTTACCAAAATCACCATGTTTACCACAATGAGCATCACCATCTGATCCACCACTACCACAAAGTCATCACCTTGTGCGGAGGGAAGACAGCTTTCCTGGAAATAATCTCGAGGATGCTGGCTTCATCGAGTGCCCCTTCCGGCTGTTTAAAATGTATCTTGAAGCAGAATATGTTTCCGTCCTGACCCGCCAAAAACAGGTGCTTGTCGTTGTAGCTGAGGCAGATGTCCCTGACGTCAGCGCCCTTGGAATCCAGTACCGTGAGAACGTAATAGTGGTCCATTGAGTTCAACTTGCGCCGGGAAAAGTCGTAGGCGACGATGGAGCCGTTGCCAGTGCCGAAGAACATCAACTGGTTTGTGGCACTGTTCAGGGCGGTAGGGATGGAGAGGGAAATGATGATGAAGATAATGATGGAGGTGATGAAAACGATGATGAAGATGGTAATGATTCTAAATATAACGGTAAAATAAGTCGGTTATATCGTAATAAATAACAATTAATGTTAATTAGGAAGGAGGATTGCATAATTTGTTTATAAGGTAGCGATGACGTCATAGGCAATAAACTCACTGATACAGATAGCAGCGCGCGCATGATCCTATTGCAGGTATGAGTTTCGAGCTGTCCAATAGGAGCTGGTCATTCTGATCATCAAAGGTACACTCGTGCAAGTATCCTGCATTCTGACCATCCTTTTATTCAAAATACTGTGTGGTTTGCATTAAAATTATATTTTTCCATTATTGAGAGATAAATATTTTTATTATTAATCCGATAAATTAATTATGCACAATAACCACTGAAATCCAGAAAGCGGACATGTCATCGGTGTAGAAGGCAAAGAGTATGTTATCGTAGGAATCCTGACTTTTCTTCAAATCCTCGTAATCACCACCAAACACTTCCTCTTCTTCTTCTTCTTCCTCCTCATCCTCCGGAATTTCCAAGTGACCCATGTGACTTAGGTGACCAATTCTGGTCGCAGATACTAAGAAGGCCGATTAAATAAATAACGTGCAATACATTGAAAACTTTCGGTACAAATATCCCTAACCCTAACCCCTATTCCTAACTTTAACCTTGGAAAACCGTGAACTGACAACATATGCTCCCCAGTGGTATGGCTTATGTCTTCTCCAGGTAACGAATATATGAATGATAAGTTATCGCTAGCAGGCTAGGATGTGAACTCTAACCCAGTCTTACCACATCGAAAATCCAGAGAGTTCACATCGAAAATGTGAGCATTCACATCACGACGACGAATACAAAATTGCATCAAGCATAAAGTAATTAGAATGTAGCATTCTACGTGTTCACCGGTGAACTGAGCAAGCATCAGAGAGATCAGTAAAAACTACTATATAAAATGGTAATATTAATTATAATAATCATAATAACAACGATAATAATTCGTTTTCTTAATTAATTGATATTTTAGGGTCAGCTTGCTAGCGGAAGCTTGCGTTTCCTTAAAGCTGATCCATGAGTTCTTTATTAATCCGTATATTGGTGTCTCTTTTGTTTGATTTGTTTTGTTCATTTTGATGATTAATAAAATTGATCAAATTGAAAAAAATAATAATAAGTATAATTGTGAAAATAATCATAATAACAACAACAATAATACGAAATAATTACAAACTCACCAGTGGAGAAACGCACTTAAAAAAACGTTGTAAAGTATTAATTTTAGGCCAATTCATGTGCAGATGTATTTGCCGTGTAAAACCCTAGAATGCTCATCGATTATATAATTAATATTAACAATAATTGCCAGTCTTACTAAGGAATAACATGGCCAACCGTATATCGATTATATCGAGAACATCACGATAATTCATGAACATACCTGTGGAACGTCCTAGTAAATAGAATGTTGATTAAATGAATAATAACTATAATAATAACTGCATCAGCAAATAATACTTACTCGCGGATTGCCCTTGAAAATAAATAGATATCAACGTATTACAATAAAAGAAAAAAAATCACAAATTCAAGCAACCAACTTATTTTGTGATCTTGCAGTGATCCAGTCTGACAAAGTAAACATTATCACGGCGATAACTCTTAAACTTCTTAAATAATAAAATAAATAGTAAGAACTGGCTAGTAATCTGATTTGCTGAGACGTAATTTAAACGTTAATTTAAACAACATCATTCTAAACATTCTAACAACAATCACAGGTTATTATTAATTATAAAATTAAAAGTAAAATAAAATTACACTACAATCATAAACTGCCAACCTACCTTGTTTGCCGCCCTTCTCATTTTGAACTGAAATTCCCTGTGAGAGAGATCAGTGAGATGGTAGGACTGAGAATTGTCGAAGAGGAAAATGGTGGAAACGTCGAACTCAACAACCTGACCTCTCTCGCAGGATACTAGGAGACACTGTTGAGTCTGCAACGAACCGGAACAAAACAAAGACTGAGTCAATGACTTAAAGCTCTATTGCAATTAAGAAAAATATGTAATAGATAATGTAAGTGATAATAATAATAATAAGAAGAATAAGAAGAATAAGAATAAGAATAAGAAGAAGAATAAGAAGAAGAATAAGAAGAAGAAGAAGAATAAGAAGAAGAAGAATAAGAAGAATAAGAATAATAATAATAAGAAGAAGAATAATAATAAGAAGAATAATAAGAATAAGAATAAGAATAAGAAGAAGAATAATAAGAAGAATAAGAAGAATAATAATAAGAATAATAATAAGAAGAATAAGAATAATAAGAATAAGAAGAATAAGAAGAATAAGAAGAATAATAAGAAGAAGAAGAAAAGAAGAATAAGAAGAAGAATAAGTAAGAAGAAGAAGAAGAAAAGAAGAATAAGAAGAAGAAGAAGAAGAAGAAGAAGATAAGAAGAAGAAGAAGAATAATAAGAATAATAAGAAGAAGAAGAAGAAGAATAAGAAGAATAAGAATAATAAGAAGAAGAAGAAGAAGAATAATAAGAATAATAATAATCATAATAATAATAATAATAATAAGAAGAAGAAGAATAATAATAATAATTAATAATAATAATAATAATAATAATAATAATAATATAATAATAATAATCTAATAATAATAATAATTAATAATAATAATAATAATAATAATAATTAATAATAATAATAATAATAATAATAATAATAATAATAATAATAATAATAATAATAATAATAATAATAATAATAATAATAATAATAATAAATAATAATAATAATAATAATAATAATACTAATAATAATAATAATAAATAATAATAATAATAATAATAATAATAATAATAATAATAATAATAATAATAATTAATACTAATAATAATAATATATAATAATAATAATAATAATAATAACTACAATGATGCTAACGAGTGGAGATGGATGCATAAAAACTGGAATCATCCTTATCAAACGAGGAATATTTCAAGGAGACTCTTTGTCACCCTTACTATTCTGCATGGCATTGATACCATTATCCAATGCTCTGAGGAAAAATGGTAAAGGTTATATAATTCACGAACAGGAGTTAAGCCATTTGCTGTATATGGACGATTTGAAGTTATTTGCTACAAATGAAGAACATATGAAAACAAATTTGAGAATTGTTGAAAAATTTAGCAAAGATATTCAAATGGAATTCGGATTAGAAAAATGCGCTACAGTCGCGATAAAGAAAGGAAAGATCATTCAAGGAAAAAATATTCAGCTTAAAGATTCTCTCCAAATTAGATCACTAGATGCAGATGAACTTTACAAATATCTTGGCATGGAAGAGAAAGGTGGTGTAAACAACAAAGTCATGAAAGAAATTGTAAAAAAAGAATATTACCGACGAATAAGGAAAATATTGGCAACCGAACTCAACGCAAGGAACAAAATCATGGCCATTAACAGTTTGGCAGTGCCAGTTCTCACTTACGGCTTCGGAATAATCGAATGGTTAAAATCAGAAATAGATAAAATTGACAGAAAGACAAGAAAGATTCTAACAATAAATGGAATGCACCACCCGAGAGGTGATGTGCAGAGGTTGTATATTAAAAGAAAGAATGGTGGTAGAGGGTTACTTGAGATTTGGTCAGTATATCAACAGGCTATATTGGGTCTGTCAGAATATATCGAATCACAAAACAGTGGGTTAATCCAAATAGTAAAACTGAACGACAGTCTCAAGAAAAAATACTCAATCTTGAAAGAATCAAGCAAAATTCAAAATAAATACGCGCTGAAGAAGAACGTTGGAATGAAAATGACCGATGAATTAACAAAAAGGATGCAAGTAGAAAAGTTGGAAGAAATAAAAAAAAAAAACCCCTGCACGGACAGTTTCTGAGGAATGTGGAAAAGATAGGAATTAGTAAAGAACTGACAGTTTCATGGCTCAACCGTAGTGGATTGAAAGGGGAGACTGAGAGTTTAATCATAGCGGCGCAGGATCAGGCCTTGAAAACAAGATATTACCAAAAAACACATATTGAAGCAAGATGTGAGCAGCTTGTGCAGATTGTGCCACAGAGCAGAGGAACACATAGGACACGTAATTGCAGGATGCCAGATGCTTGCTCCAACAGAATATACTGAAAGACACAATAAAGTTGCTGCGTACATCCATTGGAAAATATGTAAAAGTTTCGATGTCCCAGTAGTTGAGAAATATTATTTACATAAGCCTGATCCTGTGGTGAGTATCGATGACGTCACTCTTATGTGGGACCAAGGTGTACTAACGGACAGAACAGTACTTGCTAACAGACCGGACATCATATTTTTGGATAGAAAGGAAAATTGTTGCCTGTTGATTGAAATTTCCATACCTGACGACCAAAATGTTATAAAAAAATTAAATGAAAAAATTCTTAAATATAAAGATTTAGAAATTGAAGTCAGTAGAATGTGGAAAGTTGAAGTCAAAACAATACCAGTCATCGTGGGAGCATTAGGAACAATTCCAGAAAACTACAGGAAAGAGCTGGAGCAGATCCCAGGAAGGCCGAACCAATATGAAATACAAAAGATTGCATTGAATGGAACTGCCCATATACTCAGAAAGATTCTGGGATGACATTTCAGTTAAACAAGAACGACAGAATTTTTGTTTTGTTTTGTTTCGACTTTATTTTTAGGATTTAAGATGACATGCATGCTAGTTTTGTTGCCTGTGGACTCTTGTTGAGACCTGGCGTCATTGACTTTCCGACCGTTGCGGTTGTGTTGAATTAATAAAAATAATAATAATAATAATAATAGTTAGTTAATGTGCGTGTCTCCACATATTATATATTAAAAGTATACTATCACACAGTAAGCGTCAGAGGTCGTAGATCTCTTGGAAAGACGACGCAAATAATGATCTAGAACTTAACTTGTTAAGTACAAGCCTTATGACTCAATAAATTATAGTAATTGGCAAATTAAAAATAAAGGAAATCAGTTAGATAGGGCTAAATTAAATGTTAAACTTAACAAGGCATAATTGATTATTGATTACCAATTACTAACATTGGAGGGAGGAGACCAGGACAAGTTTGTGACAGGTTCCGCTGTCTGAACAAAGCCAATCCTGTTGAGTTTCGAGTTGGAAATGGTGAAGAAGAAAACTGTTTTGTCTTTTGACTGGTAAAACAAATTATTTAAATCTCTTGGATGTTTATGTGGCAACATTAATAATAAAAACAATTCCAATAATAGATTATTCGATTTCGACGGATACGAAGTCTTATTAAAATGTCCAGCTACTCTAAGATCAGGGACATCATTTCAGCATTTTTCAAGGGGGGGGGGGCAAACCTTCGGACAAATTGATGGCCCAAAGTTTCGTCCCTGTCTAAGATATTGATTGATAATAAGATGATACACTTCTCACTTTTTATGCACACCTTACGAATAGCGTCAGACATTCGCAGGTGACAATTATATTATTATACATTAATATGTCCATGTTTCAACCAGGTTCTCAAATTACATACGACAGGTATCATCACCACCATCACCACCACCACCACCATTTCAACTCACCCAATAACCTTACTTACTTACCCCTGAGGCAAGAAGGTTTAATTCGTTGTTGAAACTGAGTCTCGTCACCGATCCATTGTGGGGTTTGATGACGTCACAGAGCTTCATCTCGAGATTGATGTGGTCGTGCTTCTGTTGAAATCTTACCATTCGGACCACCCCGTCGTTGAAGCCGGCAACCAGCGTTCCACCTGTTTTATCTATCTGGAGATAAGGACGATGATAATTTATAAATTTTCGTTAATTAATTCTAGAAGCGATCAACATCAACATGCTCAACATCAACTTGTGAGTAATTTTCTTTAATTAACTATTTAATTTATTATTTTAGATCTGTCATTGAGCTGGAAATTGCATAATGCTATCTAAAGAACCTCAATAAGACCAATCAATCGGCTGACCAATTGGCCATCCTTTCAATCACAGAATTAAAAAAATTCACTCAACCACCAACATTCAGAGGCAACCAGATTATGGAGGTGACTGAGCTGTTGTATTTGGTTACGAGGAGCTGCGTTCCAAACAAATAGTCGTAGACTCTTATCGTGCCTGAATATGATGCGACGGTAATAAATAAATTATTTATTACATTAACTTGCAATCATTTTAGATTACTAATAATCATCTCATTATCTCTCTTATCTCATTATGTGAAATAGGGAATTTATGTGACAATGAATTTAAACGAGTGAATGTAATAGATGGACCGTGGACATCCACATCAACTTACAATCTTCTCCAGCAGTGGCGAGCAGCTGAGTTATAGGCGACGTCACGCATGCGTAGACCGCACCTGCGTGACTCGAAACCAGTGATCTTGGTTCAAAGGAGTTCAAGCTGAAGGAGAGATCGATCATCCATATCGCTCCGTTGCGATCCTTTTATAATATCAACAACAATAATAATAATAATATCATCCCTGGTCGACCCGATACGCACTCTGTTGACCCCATATCCCCTTGACTGACCCACCCTTTACTTCGGTCTACCCACCCACTAATTTTATTTAATTTTAATATTTCTTATTGGACAATTTTTTATTTTAAAAAATAGTCATCATCATCATCGTGGAATGAAAAAATAGACACAGTTGCTGCACCTGGACAAGCCACACTCCACTGTCTGACGCAGAGGACTTATCCACCTTGATCAAATACGTCAACTCAGACCTCTTTCCGATCTTGACCTCATCCAGGGGATCCATTTCCCACTTCAACTGTTCAATGTCTCTTTCTGCTATCCTCTCTTCAATGTCCCACACCTGTATTTAACTGATTGGTTTAATCTCAAGGAATTGTGGTCCATTGAATTATGAGATGGCACATTTTGCGATAGAGAATTGCATATAAAGACCCAAAATTCTAAAATCAGATCTAAAAATTGATCATTTAAAATTAATGAATATAAAAAAAAAGAAACATTGTCAATATTTACAGATGAATTGATTTGAGAAGTAGAAATGGATTTGACCAAAAATTGGGATTTTCTTAATCACCAATCATAAATGTGATCAGAATCGACAAATTTCCCAAACAAACCCTGATGACACCATCGAGGCCGACTGAAAGAATGGATCCATTGTCGTTGACAATCTGTTCGATTGATCCATCGTGACAAGTCTTGCCTTTCCGGGTGATTTCAGCCACGCAAATTCCATCTTCCCACAAAAGTATGTTACCCCATTCGCTGCCCGATATCGCCCTGTCACCTGAGATTTCTGCAAATCCTCTGATGTCTGAAAGCTCCACGTGTCCAAACTTGCCAAGAACCCCCTGGAGTTTGCACCCGGTAAAAGTGTCGGCCATCGTCCAGAATCTAAAGATAAATAATCAATGGAGAATAATTATTTATTATTTATTGATAACCTTCTCATATTATTACATCAATAGCGGACAAAGAACGGAAGATGTTATCATATTCACTTGATGTGACCAACTCCAGAAGTAATGAGTTTGTCTGGAAACTCAGAGGAGAAGGTCACCTTGAAGACGTCCTGTGAGAATGCCTTGCTTCTCCAGGTAATCATTTCTTTCGCCCAGTCCCAGATGGCCAGAGTGTAGTCTGGCTCGCCACTGAGAGAAGCCAGGAGTGAGGAGTCTGAGCTGATAGAGTTGAATTGAATCAAGAAATCAAGCATAACTATTGACTTTTATTTATTAAAAAAAATTCATATTCAAATATATTTAAGCAATAAAACACAAATTAAGAAAAGTGCAAACTATTAACAATTATAATGTTTTTTTTTTAGTAATAATAATAATAATTTGAATAAATAAAACGTTTGCACTGATTACCCAACATTTTAACAACATATTATTATTATTTATTTAACTTTTATTAAAAATAAAAACTCACTTGAAGTCAAGGTAAGCAAATTGCTTTTCAGCACCATTTTTTAGCATTCTGAGAAGAATGAAGTTTGGATAGTGGAAGATGTTGATGGTTGGTTTGTTGCCTCTTTCACCAACAGCAAAGAAGTTTTTATCAGAATCAACCTAACAATATCCACAACAGTTCGTATAATAAAAACAAATGCATATGTATTATATATAATATTATATAAACGGACCGAGTACTTTGCGTTCAAAACAATATATGTATATATAATATATGTATCGGAAGGAAGGACGAATAATCAGTTTTTGAGTTTTGAACGCAAAGTACTCGGTCCGTTTGTAACTGTGGATCATCTTATACTGAGAATGTTACATTGATTAAGGTTCCTTCTAGCCGCTTGCTGGTGTCATTTTTATTGAATGCGCCTTAATTGATTTTAATTAAATAATCCTTTAACTTTTTAGCTTCAACTTCAATTCAAAGCTCACAGCGATGGCGCTCAGACCGCTCCCTCCGAGACTTCTCAGATATTTCTTTTTGTTTTTCTTAAAATTGTAGAAGACTACGTAATTTCCAGCCAGATATGCTAGGACAGTGTGATCCAATGCGATGAGGTTGTACAGTCTTTTGCAGTCGTAGCCGTACGTCGAACTAACGTTTAGTGACGTGTTAAGTTAACAAAAACTTCTAAAATGTTCAGTTTTTAAAGAGAACTTACTACAGCGTCAAGAGATTGCTGGCTATAATCGAAGGACTGGAAGTGAAGGGCTTCGAGAAGAGCTTGGGATAATTGTAACAAAACTTATGTGCGTACTTATTCTCTCCGGCCAATTCCAGAGCGTAAGCGTCGACATAGTCCATTCCTAAATTAGTGAATAACTTAGTTAAGCATCAATCAATTCCTTCCCAACTGTTTTTTAGACTAACCAGTTGTATCCACCATGCTCCATCGTCCGTATAAGTCCATTTCACTACCTTCATCATCATCAACATCGTCGTCTTCTTCATCCTCCTCCTCCTCAGAATCTTCTTCTTCATCCTCTTCTTCAGAATCTTCTGTTTCCCCTCCAGCGTCTGAATCTTTCCTTGATTCTAGTCCCTCCAGAGACAACAATGCTACAGCGTAATTGATAATGTTGACAACGAAATTCAGCGCAAATTCTTTGACAGATGTGTCATCATCGTCAGGCAAGATCTCGACTTCATTCTCTTCCTCCATGGCTAGCAGCCGCTTAAGTTTAAATTTTAGAGGCAGCGATGTAAATGCATACCAATACATTAAAAAATAAACATGAACAAATTTTCAAAAAAAAATATCTGATTGGTTATATTAATTTTTGATTACAAATTTTAAATTAAAGCTCGAAAATTTGTAAATGAGCTTGTTGATGTTTTATTCACTTCGAACTATATCGGCAGCATCGATAGCAGTCTTTTTAATATAAAATTTTAATTTAGTTTTAGATAATAAATTAACTTATGTATAAGTTTAAATGGCAACCGTAGCATCAAAAATTTCTTTCTATCAGTTCGTTTCCCTCCTGGAGAAACTTTGCAGGTTGAATGGAGATATTAAAAAGAAAAATCTTCTGAAGTCGTTCATAAGACAATGGAGAGATTTTGAGTTAAAATTGCGATCTGCTGGTGATAGTGCTGACGTGAGTGAATTTGTATAACTCAGCTACTCATTTTACTAAGTCTGAAATTTAGCTTGCTCAGCTTTCACATTTATTTTATGCACCAATTGTTTTTGGCTTAGCGTTTTATGTCTTTGAAAAAAATCTAATTACTTTAGACTTAAATTTGTGCCTAGAATGACTCATTCTTTCCTGCTCTGAGATTCCTTTTGCCTCAGCTTGACAAGGACAGAGAAGCCTATGGCATTAAAGAGGTAATGGTTTATACATACAATGCAGCTCTAAATAAATGTCTATTTTTAATTCTTTTTTGTTCTTTTTCCAGTATACCTTTGCAAAGCTTTTCATAAAAGTTTTTGGACTTGGTCCTAAGAGCCCATCAGCTTTAAATCTCATCAATTACAAGAATCCTAAGTCAAGCAAAGATGTAAGCATCCAGCTTTATTAATTTTTATAAATTTTGTTCCACATCTTTGATCAAAGTTAGTTCTTGCAAATATATTTTGAATTAATTTCATGCAATGTAGCATTTAGTAATTTGTTGTACATTGGAATTATTTAATTGTAGCATTATCATGCATTAATCTTCTCTTGTTCACTACCTCACATTGGCTAGGGTTTAGCCAGCAATGACTTTGCCACAGTGGCTTACCATGTCCTTAAGGACAGATGCCCTGAAAAAGGAAGCCTATCAATAGCTGACATCAACAAGGAGCTGGATTCTATAGCTGCAGGTTATGCAGCCAAAGACCATGACAGGGTTCAAAGGTCATTGTTACGTCTGATGAAAAATGTCTCGAGTCAGGAACTGAAATGGCTCGTGAGGATTATTCTCAAGGAAATGAAAATGGGCATGGGTATGTTGTTAATATACATGGTTTTAATGTTGTATTGCCATTAATGATAGTTGGGTTATTAACTGATATAATAACAGTTCTATTACAATTTTTCAAACAATGATTATTTAAATGTTGAATTAAATGACTATCATCAGTTAATTCAACAAATTAATTGAGTTAAGTGTTTTTACATTATTGCATTAGTTGTTCAAAGCGATGCCTATTAACGATCCATTTAGGACAAAGGTCGATATTCCACTGCTATCACAGTGATGCTGAGGAAGTGTACAATGTCAAGATGTCTCTGGAAAAGGTCAGCTAATTAATTATTAATTTGTAGACTCTGTAGCTTTTATTGTCCCATCAATTCATTAGCCTAACTTTATGCTGCTAATCATCAGTGCATGGCTCTCAATTAAATTTCTTATAATAAGCAACTGAAAGCTGTCTCCATATGTTGAATGAATGCAAATCAATCATTATCACTGATGTTCAAGTCCTGCTTCTGACTAGAGCCTTAACTTCCAGGTATGTCTCACCCTTAGGGACCCTGAAGTCAGGCTTCATGAAATTGAAGTTTCACTCTTCAGTCCTTTTAGACCCATGTTGGCACAGAGGGGATCGTTGGATGATGTGAGTAGACTCCTCATAAATATTCATTCATAGAAATGCTAATTTTACTGTGCTTTTCGTGGAGGATTTTTAAGTGTTACTAAGTATGATTGGTTGTCCGTAACAATTAAGAAATAATAATAAATAGAAAAGTAATTACAAATTGTTTATTTGTGCTTCTGAATTGTTCAATTTTTATTTTAATATTTAATTGAACACATTAATGCTGTTTTTATGTGCATGGACAAATAGTATAATGCTTTTTAAAGACTAAATGGAAATATTTTAAATTGACCAAGGTTGAGGCATCGATGAAGGGGCAGCCATATTTTATTGAGGTCAAGTATGATGGTGAACGGATGCAACTTCACATGGCTGATGGGAAGTTCAAGTACTTCTCGAGAGGGTGCGTTTTGTTTTTCACTTTTGCAAAATAGAAACAAAATTAATTTAAATACTTCTGTATAATTAAAATGCAAGGGATATAAATCTCAAGCAAAGCATATTTTTTATGAATGAAATCTAGCAAATTTTATAAAAGTTTAGATTTATCTAGCTGGAAATCATCTATATTTCTAAATCATAATAAGCCAATTGCATTGTGATATTTGTTTGTAAATTAATATTTACTATTGATATTGATTTTCCATATGTTCAAGTCAGCATAAGAATGCTGTTTTGAATAGTAACTCCAAGTTATTACAAAATATTAATTAAAATAATGATATTAATTACTTGAACTCAGTTTAATTACTTCAAAGGGGTGTTGACTACACCCAAACCTATGGTGAGGATCGTAACCATGGCAACACAACTCCTCACATCTTCAAGCAGTTTGAACCTTTCATCCAATCTTGCATACTCGACGGCGAAATGGTCGGTTACAACCCCGAGGATGGCACCATCGGTCAGTTGGTTTCAGATGAATCTTCATTAGTTGTTGTGATTTACATTTCACCACAAATGAAAAATTTAACAATTAAAACATGATTCTTTAGTGAGTGTGTTGTTGCTGTATCACTGATTAATTAAATCTGATAAGTAATCAGAACACCATTATTATTGTTATTATGGCAACAGACTTAATATTAGATCATCCTCTTTACGACATAACAGTTTCATTTTAAGGCACAAAAGGTGAAAATTTTGACATCAAGTCAGCTCACCTTGAGAAATATCAGCCAATGTACATCATTTTTGACATCTTGCTCCTCAATGGTAAGGTGCTATCAAACATTCCACTGAGGACGAGAAGGGAGACCCTCATGGGTGCTGTCAGGGAACTTCCTGGGAGGATCTTGATTTCCAAAGCCCGGGAAAGAAGAACCAAGTTGGTTGTTATTTCCAGTTAGTGGAATAAAAATGCTAATTACAACAAGGCTAATAATATAGTTTCTATAGCTACGGAAAATAATATGATTGTGTTATATTATTAATCAATACTTTAAAGAGCACAATAACAATGATATCAATCTGTAATTAATAATAATAATAATATAATAATAATAATAATAACAATAACACTCACTTTTAATTAGTGCAAAATCTGTTACTAGTATTATTATGAACATAGCAAAAACCTCTGCTCTTAAACAGTCAAGAATGCATTGATGCCCTGAACGAAGCCATCGACAAGAGAGAGGAGGGAATTATGGTCAAAGACCCTGAATCTGTCTACAAACCAAACTGCAGGAACAAAGGAGGCTGGCACAAGATCAAGCCCGAGTACATTGTGGGTCAGTCGGACGACCTTGACCTGATCATCGTTGGTGGATATTTTGGGGAGAGGTCACCCATGTTGACCCACTTTCTCTGTGCTGTGGCAGTGGATCCAACAGATGGGGAGAATCCAAAAGAGTTTCATACATTCTCAAAGGTGGCCAAATTTTAATGACGATTATGGTTATGATGATGTGATGGACTGGTAATGAGTATCTGTGATGTTTCGTTTCCATGGTAATGCCTCTAATAATTTGAATTGAAACAAGTTAATTTTTATTCCATATTTAACTGTTTAATATTGTTAGCTCATCATCATCATAATCAGCATGGTTTATTGAATTATTTATTGTCTCTCTTTTTGCTCTATTATTAGGTAGGCTCAGGCTACAACATTGAACAGTTGAAGGAATTCAACCAAAAGCTCTCCAATGATTGGCTACCATTTCAGAAATCCAGGCCTCCTAATTGGCTGAAGTTTCCACCTGGTTTTAAGCAGAGGCCAGATGTTGTGCTTGGAGATCCATCGAAATCAATCATCTTTCAGGTATTGTTAATGTTAATGTTATGCTAATACAATTAATGGTGACCCGTCAAAATAGCCCAGCGACAAAATAGCCCTGTCAAAACATCCCCGTCAATGTAACTTTATAAAAAAATACTTATATGAGTTGAAGACATTAACCGATAACTGATTTAAAATTTGATTAAATGAAATGAGTTGTGTGTTTTGATAATGCTGTTTTGACGGGGCTATTTTGTCGCCGGGCTATTTTGACGGGGTGCCACAATTAATGCATCATTTATGTAAATTGTTCTAATCTGTATCTGATTGGCCTGATATGCGACTGTTGATAATACTTACTTAGTAGATAATTTTTATAGCATGTAACAGTAAATAATACAGCAGCTATTGGCTCTTAGTAATTTTTATCTTTTTTTTCAAAAAATTTTAATCATTAAAATTTTTATTTTTTTTCATTTTAAAATTTTAATTTCATTCTGCAAGGTTAAAGCAGCCGAAATAATCCAATCTGACCAGTACAAAACGGGTATGACCTTGAGGTTTCCCAGGGTCGTTAAGATCAGGTACGACAAACCTTGGTATGACTGCATGACAGTTAAACAACTGGAGCAACTCCATAAGGTTATTACTGTTGTTGTTGCCATTGCTATTACATCGCCAATTTTGTGTTCATTGATGATGATAATTCTATTGGTCTCTACTGCTAATACATGTTCATTATTATTATTATTATTATTATTGTTACGATATTATGTTAGTGAATTGGGTGATCGATTTGAATCGGTTGGATTTTATTTTTTAACTCAAGAAATACGACGGAAAACTGACTGGAATGCACGTCACTTCCGGTCAGTCGAAAGGAAAAGGTACGTCCAAAAAGAGAAGAACGACCACTCAACTGAAGCCGTCCGTCGACAAAAGGTTTCGAGGCATTGAGCAGGAGACTGTGGAAAAGGTGGAATAAGTTGAATGAACGAATTTTTATTCTTCTAGCAGATTAGTGGTGAATTAATAATGAATTGAAAATCGTGTTCTTGGCTGACTTATGGAAAATTCACTTGAGGAATTTTTACCAAAAAAAACCAATTAAAATAAAGGTTGATATGTGCTGGTGAGGATATTTAAAGCACGAATAAATTTATTTTTGAAATTATTATAACTGATCTTTATTGCATTATCTATATTTAGAAACATTACTTTGTAAACATAATCATCAGATCTCAGCTATATTTGCTGGAAAAGAATTTTGTGTTGTGTCTGGGGACGACAAAATGAACAAGTCAAATTTGGAAGAATTGGTTGTTAAAAATGGAGGATCCATTGTCCAGAATCCAGGTGAAGGAAATTGGTTATGATATGGTAGCCCTAATCTGAATCAAATCACATTAATGTCCTCCTTATTATTCAAGTTATTAGAATTACCTACAAAAGTATTATTATCAACAGTATTGTTGTCACTGTAATCATCTTTTGCCTTTGCACAGGCAATGAGACCTTTTGCACTGTGGCTGGTAAGACAACCCTGAAGGTCAACAACATTGTTAAAGTTGGGAACAGAGATGTCGTCAAGTTGGAGTGGTTGCTGAGGTGCGACAGGTGTCAGCAACTGTTGCCATGGTGAGTTGATTTTTGTGACTGTTTTCAGAGAGTTAGAGATATTCCAATAATTGGATAATATCGTTTTTCTTTTCTTTCCATATATTTATTAATAAACATTAATTGATCATTACTGTAGGTATATAATTAATATTAATACTTGCATATTTTGAGGTTCTGGCACCATATTCTTCATCCTAACTAGGTTGCCAACAGACATGATCCATGCGACTCCGAGAACTAAGCAGTCTTTGGCCGACAACTACGATTGCTATGGCGACGGTTTCTATGAGGACACATCCGAAGAAGCCCTGAGAAATGTCTTTGACAATATGGATGTCGATGACGACGTTGGTTTACGTGACATTTGTAATTTCTAATGTATTTTCTTAATTTAAGATAATTTTGAATTATTTAGCTCGTAAAATTCCAATGTTACTAATTTAAATTTAAATTGCTGTATTTCTATCGATTTTTCTAACTTTTGTTGATTGCTAACTCTTGTTGCATCTCAGGATGTCTTGAGCAGGGAGCAAATAGCAGAAGTGGAATCAAAATACTTTGGAGATGAAGGCAACGTCTTTGGAATATTCAGAAGACACAAGTGAGAGTTTTGGTGTTTTGAATCTCAAAACGAGGAGTGATTCAGAGCAACTTGTTATGTGTGCAACTTGGAATTCATGCAATTTGTAATTCATGCAACTTGCAATTCATACAATTTGTAATTCATGCAACTTGCAATTCATACAATTTGTAATTCATGCAGGGCTCATTTCCAAACTCCGGAATCCCTCAGTTCTGTTCTCTTCAGATTTTATGGTGGACTTGTTTGCACTCCAGCGGATGATGATGATAATAATGATGATAATGATGATAATAATAAGCATCATACTGATGTTCTTATTGTTGCGTCCAATGGGTTTGTTTTGTTTTTCTGTCTTGATGAAGTTTGTATTTAAATGCAGTTAAAAATGGTTTTTATATTGCATGGTAATTGTGCAATGATGTTGAAACGCAGAGAAAGAAATTATGAAATCATGTATTACTGCAGACAACCTATTGATGGACCTCCAAATGTAAGAAAGGTGATCAGAGAGCAGTGGATTCAAGACTCAATTGAAGCTGGAAAGGTGCTGAATGAAGAAACTTACCTGATCAGAGTTCATCAGGTGCAGGACCGAAGATGTGACACGTGACAGGATACAGATAATAGTTTTAATATAATGTTATTGGCTTGATTACCATCGATTATTTTTTTTAATCTGTAGATTTGCCTTTCTGCACGTTCTGTTGGATAACTTGTTTTTGTTAGGTCTCCATAAGTTTTATGCATTATTGATTGAAGTTTTTTAAAGTCATTGCAGAATGTATATCTTGACCTTTTATGTTTAATTGCAAGAAACTGGATTTAAAAATCGTTGATATTGAGCAATATTGTTTGTTTAAGTAAATGTTTGTTTATTGCGAGTTTCAAATGCTGCATGTTGCAAATAAATAGGGATCGATAGCAACAGGTGCTAATGAACAATATAAATTAGACAACAATAAATTAAATTACATGCACAATGACATGCAACAGCTCACTGGGTTGATGCGCCTGGGCTAGATTGGATAATAGACTTGGCACGTTACTATGTTCCGTGTAAGAGCTTAGCAATTGAAAGAAAAATTAATAAGTTAATGTGAAAAATACATAAAATTGGAGTTGAAGGATTAAATAGTTTGACATAAATTAGCGGATAAATGCACATAAATAAGTTAAATACAACAGCTTTAAAACAGAGTCACTCGGATCAATGAATGGTTAAATAGATAAATTAATATTCTGAGTTATTCTGTAAGTTCTGTTGGAAGTCAGTAATCCATTGTAAAGTCGAATTGTAGATGACATCGATGGTGTTGAAATCTCTGCAAAAATGATCAGCTGTGCTCACGGGATCTGAGAGATCCTCTGATATCGTCAGTTTCCTCTCTTCCAGGGACACGTAAGGACCCACCATGCATACCATGCCGACAATTCCGCCCTCAGGATGGTAGAGCAAATCTTTGTAGAATCCTTGGAAGACTGAGTCATGTTCTTCCTCCATTATTCTGTTTATGAGGATGTACATCTCCACGAGGCTGGAGTAAAAACTACTCAATTTCTGTGCCACTTCATTTGTCGTGTTCTAGAAAGGATGAATATTTAAACGTTGGGACAAAATAGAGAATGACTTTGTTATTTTAAAATGCCCGCTTCTTGCGTGATTATCTGTTGTACATGCGCTCGCAAATCGCAATTATATTTTTTTGACAAGTAGGTCAAACATGATACATTAACGAATCACACCTCTGCTGAATTATATGAATTTTTCAAAAGTGGTGACTCATATTCAGCACGATGACTGCAGGCTTCTTCTTCATGAATTCGAGTTTCGATCTAATGAAAATATTTTAATCTTAATAACCATAATGAAAATATTTTAATCTTAATAACCATAATAAAAATATTTTAATCTTAAGAACCATAACAAAAATATTTTTAATTTTAGTAACCAGACATACTGACAAATAACTGACAAATTCAATTTCAATGTACAAACCTAAAATTCAATATGCTTCTTGTTTTTCATGCTAATTTTGTATTTTCCTAGCAAACCTTTGCACTTACTTCACCGCTCACAAAATGAATTAAAATGGAAGGTTTAGAGTTTTTATCGATCCATTAAAATGTCATTCATCACAGAATGTTCATGTCTTTTTCAAAATATTTGAATACTTTGCTATATTATAATTTTTAACGTTTGTTTGAGCGAGACAAACCGTAGCAAGAGCATTGTTAGCGGGAAGAAAGCAGATGTTTAATCGAATAGCAAGCGTAAATTGATTAGTATGTAATTAATTACTTTAAATCGTTATTTAACCACAACATACAAAGCCAAATAAATAATAGAAGGTATAACATTATCATGATCAAACAATTCCTATATATCTAAATCCAATGCCATTCCGAACTCACGTAATGATTTTTCAACTTTTCCAGCCCAGTCGAGAGAACTCCAACCATTTCCTTGACCAGGGCCAGAATGTCAGGGATAATATCATCCTCGAGTTTTAAGTAATCATCGTCATCACTGCACAGTTGTTCCATGACCTCTTTGAAGATCACTGGCTTGCCGTAAGTACAAACGAAACTGCCGAGTAGGATGAAAAAAGCTGTCGCAAGGTAAAACATCATTTTATTTTCAAAAATTCGAATTGTTGTGTTGTGAACAAATATGTAATAAATCAAATAATAGAGTCAATCCCAAACTTTTGAGCAAAAATAAGCCCACCAGTTCTTGAAAAAGCGATAGTTATATTCATCGTTTTTTCTTTTTACACTACAGATGTACTTCTTAAGGTTTAAGAGGTATGTGTAAGGATAGTGCAATACCTTGCTCTAGATATAAAGGTTTCAAATGATTTCCGATTAATTAAAGAAAAGGGAAGTTTAGTCATGTAATTGTTTGATATCGGATAGCTTTCTTAAGAATCACTACTAGTTATCATTAAATTGTCTTGCATCAGCGATATTGGTCGAAAGTCGTAAAAGTATTGGATTTTCTGTGCTTTCATCGCCAGTGTACATGTTCCAAAAGTTATTATTATTATTATTATTTCAAGTTTTTCTTTAAACATTTTCTGAAATTAAAACAGATTGCTTTATCTATAATTAAATGCTGAAATAAATATAAAATATTCAATTAACATTTGTAATTATTTTTAAGATAGGATGATTTGATCGATCTACGTTTAATTAATAAGCAATTATTATGATGGCGGAAAATCCTTGGCCAAAAAAATTGCCACTTCCACATTGTCACAACCGCATCTTAGGATACTGTTTAATAATAACTTTACGAATCATAACTAATACTTTTATTATTTTTTATGATAAATGTTGCTTTTTATTCATCTAAGTTTGAAATATAAAAAAATAAATATATTAACAATTTGATCATCAAAAATAATGTGGTTTGGTAATAATTGGACACACTCTCCTCTCGGCGCCAACGGACATTTAAATTGCCATGACGTCACAATTGAGGTCCCATTGACAAGCCGGCATTACTACAATTCGGATTTTAATGGAAAGTATTTGTCACTAGTTATTCGAAACTAGATAGGCTTAACATTCATTTACGTCATTGCTTTTAATTTCACAAATAATTGCCAATCAAAGAACAACTTTTCCGTCATTTTGGAGTTCAAGACTCTGACTTTGATCTTGACACATCAAAGCATTTCATTTGAATTATCAATCACGATTTCCTGTCATTTCGTCTGACATTGTAGACAACAAATTATTTTCAGGCATTACTTCCCTGTGTAATTTCACTAATTACGGGATGTTTTGGTAATTACTTTGGCGTTGCAGAGGTATTAAAACCGTCTTCACATAACGTAATCATTATTTTAGACAGAGATTGACGACTGAGCGTTTGATTAAATTTCGATTTTAAAAGTTGGTGAATAATTAAGATATTTATTTATTTATTTGATTATAGTCCGTTGCATAACTGAGATGATTTGGACTTGAATAATTAAGGTGTTTTTAAATTTATGAGTGAGTAGGAGATGTTCAAAGTCTGGTGATATCCAGAAGGAACCTGGAATTTCTATGCGGAGATTTAAATGAAAGTCATTCTGATGTATCAACTGTGATGTTTTAGGCAGTTATGTTTTAAAATTTGACTCATTTTTAAAATTTTGTTAATATTTACTAATCGATTAATTGGGAAGATGGTAATTTGAAAAGAAAATTGCAAATTATTAAATGATGCTGGAAGATAACTTTATCGTCATATAGTTAAAAAATTAAGTTAACTGTTAATTATGGTTTGTCTTATTGCATCTCAAAAAACATTGATTATCTAGTTTCACTTGTAAAAAAAATTTTATTCATAATATTCTCTTAATGCTTACTCTACATAAATCGCAATGAGATGAACATTTAGATCTAGATCCAACATCTAGATTTTTATGCGATGAAGCTCTTTCTAGTTGTAAAGCAAACTTTGATAAAAATGTTTTATTAAATTATATAGAACAAAGTTGATAGCATAAAATAAAGTCACTGTTGTTAAAGATAACTTCTGTTGAGAAAATTAAAATTAAAAAATAAAATGTTTTCAAATAAAAATATTAAAATAATTCTAAGGAAAGCAATTTTATGTTCCAAAATAATTATATTACATTAACCAACCGTGAGGAAAACGAACAAATTAAAGAAACGGTTAAAATAATAATTGTAAAATAATAACAACCTTAAGAGGAAAGATGTTTCATTGGTCATAAGCAACTTTTCCTTCTAGCTAGTTCACCGTAATTAATATATAATTACACTTAACTTTGCACTCAGCTTTGTGTTAATAGCTAAAAACAATTTTGTCTTTAACTTAGCATTCATGTTGACTCATGTTACCAAGAAATGTCGAATTCTTATTTTGAACGATTTTTCATTTCAATAAATCTTTGGAAGTACTAGCAAATAAATAAAAATGTTTTTTATGAATGTAACATTAATATATGACAGTTTATTTCTTAATATTTAATTTGAAAGTAATTCAATGTCTAAGTTCAATGACTAAACGATTAGAATGTTTTGAACGTTCTTGATTTTTATTTTGCTTCGGTATTTGACATAAAATCAATGTTAAATATATTTATTTCGTTTTCTACTTTGCTTCTCGCGCAAGGTTAGTCGATAATTTGATGGTAATCGACAAATATTTAACTCGAAACATGTTTAAGTCTGAAGTCTTATCTTAAGTTAAAATCAAGTTGTTAGCATCAACATTTTTGATAACCACAAATAATGCTAATATTACTAAATACCCAAATGATTGAAATTCGATCGCCGATGAAGTGTAATTGCTTAATCAGAATGATATTGAAACACCAAAAATGTATATATTTATTTGATTGTAATTGTAACTTCATTTATATAGCGCCATATGCATAGCGTCAGAGGCGCTTCTTGTAACCATTTATATAGCGCTCCTTCCCAAGGGCGCTGGCGGCAGTGCAGGCTGGGTTTCGAACACGACACATTACGACTGTTGCCATTACCGCCGTATGCAGGCACGTAACCCATTCGGCTATCCTGCACGCTGATGATATTCACATTTGTGTAACAGTTGCAAATAATGAAGGTATCTCACGAATTATTACCACAATTGTGGAGAAAGGAACAAAGGCAATTGTTGAATGCAACAACTCTTGCAACTTTGATTCTTTACTTTGGTCGTACAAACCCTCCAATGAAGCATGTTACGAAGATCTCATTGTTGTGGGGAGTGCATCGATCAGAAATAAAATTTCTAGAAGAAGGGATCAGTGGTTTAATGTCACAAACGACACAAATTGCAGGAGTAGTTTGTTTCTGCCGAAAATCCAGTTTGAAGCTGCTGGAGTCTATGCCTGCTGGGAGGGTTCAGTGGCCAATGGAAAAACGAATGTTATTGTCGTCAGTGAGTAACATTGATTTGTCAACAATTTATTAGGTTGAATTGAATGGTTATATTTATACTTTAATTAATTAATTATACACAGATCAAAACAATTGTTCAATCACACCAGAGTTTCCAGACTACGAAAACATCCTTTTGAGGCAAAATGACTCAGTGACCATCAAATGTTCTTTCCAATATTCAGCAGATGAATCATGCATTGTTACTCCTATTTGGACAGACCTCACAGGATACAGAAATCTCACGATACCTGATGATGATTTCGAAGTTAACATGGATGACAAACATGCTTGGATTCATTTGAAAGATGACGTAAAAATAAATAATGGAACTCAATTCAACTTATGCTTTGCTTTCAAGTGTTCTTTTGTCAACATCAGCGTCAAAAATCAAGGTGGACAACGAGGACGTTATGATTTTGGAATTGTACCATTCAAACTTTTTATCGATGGTATGCCATGAAAATTTTGTTCTAGTTTTGAACTTCTATTTTTCTAATTAAGTGATTGATCAATAAAGGTGCATTAAATGAGAGCATTCTTTTGTTCGCATTAGGTTTGGCTTAAATAGGTTGAACTAAGCTAATTGCTTCCTCAGAAAATAGCGATGTCTTAAAACAGTTTATAAGACTGTACTTTTCCAAAGATTAAGAAACAATCCATCTGTGATCAGTTGGCTTAACCACTAGAAATATGTGACGCTGAAGATTATGGCGCCACATAAATTGGATCATCAATCATCATTACTAAAATGTAGATGTATTGAATTTATATAGCGCCAAAGTGCAAAGCTTCAGAGGCGCTTCTTGTAACCATTTATATAGCGTTCCTTCTCAAGGCTGAATTGCGAACACGACACATTGCGACTGTTGTCATCAAATCCATTTGCAGAACTTCTACGGCAAACGTGCATACTTATTAAAATATTGCTTTATTTTCAGGACCTACGAAAATCGAAAATAATGATCACAAAACAAATGCCATCAATTTTTTACTCACAGTTGTTATTGGCTTAGCCATTGCAATCGTTATTATTATCATTATTTTCATATTCATGTGGCAGTTTTACAAGTTGTTTTACGGTAAGTTTCATCAGATTAATAAAACATAAAAAAATTACATGTTAAGAATTATTAAGTGCAACAAGTTCTAAATTAAAACTATTTTTTTCTGGAAAAAACATTATCAAATGGAATTCCACTTAGTATCTTTATTTATGAATTTATATTTTGTTCGGAACAGATGACAATACGCAAACGAACAACAATGTCAGCGTTTTGGGAAAAGCTCTTCCAGGCATTCCACTGGTCATAGAAGACGTTGATGTCAGGAAAGATTTCCAGTGCAAAAATAATGTTGGATCAAGATTTGCCGAGGATGTTACCTATGATATCATAAACGACTTTATGTAAAGAATTTGGAAAAAAAATCTTTAATAAAATTCGTTATAGTTACAGTTGACAGCTATTTTTGAGCAGAACAATTCTGGCTTTCTTATTGATAATTATCAAGTCATGGATATCTCCAACTCACTTGATTAACTTGATTATTACAATTTAAACATTTAGTGCATCTTTTCACGAATTTAACAATTGCAAATATAATTTCTTGAATGTTGATTTACTTTTGATTCCAAAATCTTTATTTTTGAGCAAGTTTCTCATATTATTGAAACATGTTGTTACTGTTAAATTTTATGTTTTTGTTTTGTAGAAAAAAATATAATGTCGATATTGGACTGATGTTGCAAAGTGTTCTAATAAACGTTAATATTAAATGCTCTTTATTAAACTTTTGCATTCCGTGAAAGTAGAACGAGAGGATAACCAAGAGATAGAGATGGGCGGACGTAACAGTAAATGATGAGTGTGAGGTCTAAAATCTTAATAACGATAGTTATATATTCTGCAGAAATTTATGACGCAGATTTAAAGGCGAATGCTGAAGACGGAGGTCTCGATAATAATATAAAACAAAATGAAACAATGTGGGACACGGCGTTCTAAATATTGTTCTAAGTACAAATCTTCTTCAAGGATGACAAAATTATAAACTTGCTATTTTGGAATTTCATTGAGAAGAAATTGAAGTAGAGATCGTAAATCGAGTCCAATTATCAATGGGAAGAAGTACTTAAAATTGTCACAATATGCGACATATATTTTATTCACGAAAAATTAAAAGACCAATGACCAACTATATTAATGACAATGAAAATAAACAGTGGATAAGAAAATAAGATGAAATAGGGCAACCTGGAGGAGTAATATAAGCAATTACGTAATCAATTAATCAATTAAGCATTCATTTAATGATAAGGTCAGTGGTAGCGCTAAAATTTCAATATAAAATTATTTATATCTAAATTATTTTCACTATTTTATATTTGTAGCATAACTTCATCCTATAATTTCATAAATCGCTTCACTCCTTAACCATTCGTTCATTGACTCCTAATTACAGTCAGAAACGTTATTAGCTTAACGATTTACAATTGTGTTCCCTTATTTCAGCAATACCAATGTAAGCTGTTACCAAAATATATTTCATTGATTTACAATAAACAATATTTAAATTAGAACTTAATTTATAAAATCCTCCCAATATTACCAAGACCATAATTAATTGACATCTATTCACAGTCTATTAAAAAATCATTCATTTCTGAAATTATTTCAAACGAAACAAACTTGCACAGTTCTATGATAATTCTAAGAATTATCTAAATATCTATTGCTTTTGGAAAAACATGTGCCATTGATAAGGGCTACTGAATCTAAGAAAGTAAAGCAAAGGCGTTCTTTTGCACTTGAGAATCCTTAAGGACCACTGTAATTTGTTACCTTTATTTGGTAATCGAGTAGGGTGAGATTTGAAGCACGAGACACGGTGGATGCATCTGATTATGAGAACATTAAAGGCTCAGTGGAATGGGCTAATCGCGAATATATTTTTTTTTGAGTTATCAAACGCGATGCACATAGCATGATACACTATTTTATTGAGTATTTGATCCAATCTTTTAAAAATCACGGTGACCCAAGATCCTTGAAAATGGCTGAAGGCTACAGCAGTTTTTCAAACTGAAAAATATAAATTGCAAGCAAAGTATTGTTATTATTTATTGTTTGATTTTTAGTTAAATTTACTCAATCTGAATCAAATAAAAGGTAAATGTGTCTCAGACTTAAGCATTTAACCTTAAGAAAATTATTAACATTTAAGAAATTTAAACCATAATATTTCAGGTAAGATAAAGTTTGAGTAAGAAAAGAAGTCAACAATAAATGACTTTTAATCAATAGTAATTAGTTACAATTAATTTATGCTGCATCAGTAGCTCTGGCAATAATAGTTTGTCTTTATTTTATCAATTTTAATGCAAAAGCAAAAGCTTCGAATATAAGGATTCTTTTCATTAACATTGGCATAATGCTATATTAAATATTTATTAATTTACTAATTTTAACATATTAAGTTATTTCATCGCAATTATTTTGATCTTTTTACTAATTTTTTCATGCTAATTAATCATGCAATCGATTTGTTTAGAATTGAAGAACAAGCAGCGATCGTAATTTAGTTGCTTTACAGATAAGGATTTTTTTATTTTTGACGCATGTTTCTTGGTTTTTCCAGTTCTATTTCAGGTGTTGTTCTTCGATTAAATTATGGCCATTATTTGCAATGATATTCTTATTAATTTTAAGAACTTAATTTGAAATTTTTCATTAACCTCAATAAACATTACTGATTTTTAATTTAATTTAATGGATTCTCATTATTTTTATTGGCATCGTGATGCTACAATAAACTAACGATCCTGCTTTTAAAAGCACAATTAATAACACTTCCATTTTTTGGTTTGACGTTAAAGAATTGCAGTAATTTGTGTAACATTATTTCTTCGAAATTTAAATTTGACTTGTTTTGTTATGGCAGGTGCATCGGTTATTAATTGCCAGTCATTAATTTAGCGATTCAAAAACCACATTAACAGTGAGTGGTGCTTTTTTCTCAACAGCTTGTTAGTGATTATCCTATAAAAGGACAGTAAAAGTAAAATTACAATATTATTGCTTGGAATATATACTTCAATGCTTCATTATAAATTCTGTAAAATAGTTCTAAAATTCTATTAAATTAACAATATTATCTTATTATTATTATTATTATTATTATTATTATTATTATTATTATTATTATTATTATTATTAATTATTATTATTATTATTATTATTAGTATTATTATTATTATTATTATTATTATTATTATTATTATTATTATTATTATTATTATTATTATTATTATTATTATTATTATTATTATTATTATTATTATTATTATTATTATTATTATTATTATTATTATTTATTATTATTATTATTCTTATTATTATTATTAGTATTATTATTATTATTATTATTATTATTATTTATTATATTATTATTATTATTATTATTATTATTAATTATTATTATTATTATTATTATTATATTATATTATTATTATTATTCTTATTATTATTATTTATTATTATTATTATTATTATTATTATTATTATTCTTATTATTATTATTATTATTATCTTATTATTATTATTATTATTATCTTATTATTATTATTCTTATTATTATTATTATTATTTATTATTATTATTATTATTATTATTATTATTATTATTATTACAATAAATGCATTTAAGTTTCTTGGACAATCTTGGCGTCTGGCGTTAGTACAAATGAAACAGAATTATGCAGTTTTAATAAAGCTGTTTCCTCTTGATCGATAATGGATCGATAATAATCCTCTCGATGTCGGAACGGTTAAGAAGTCATGGGAAATCGTCCTAATCATTCAATAGATATGTTTTTCAAAAATCGACACATACTCAAGCGCACAAACATTTATAGGCAAATCTCCAAATACGTTTTTAGTAAAAAAATAAATTCTAGGTTTGATATTGATTGATAGAGGATGTATTTAGTTTTCCTTAAAAAAATATTTAAGAAAAACCTAAAGATAAAAATAAATTACTTAAATTACAATAAGTTGTAGTAAAGTAAATTCTTTTACATTTAAATATTTAAGTTAAATTTTAAATCTTCAACGGCAGTTAACTCGATTAAATAGCAATTAAGTGGATAAACGAAACGTAAAACATTCCTGGTGATACTGAAAACAGCATAAAATAAGTGCGTCACGTAACAAAATGAATAATAATCCATAATAGCAATAATAATAATAGAACATTAACAGTTTAAAAAAAAGATATTTCATTGGCAATGAACAACTTTTCCTTCTAGCTAGATTACCATAATTAATATAATTACACTTAACTTTGTCCTCAGCTTTGTTGTTAATAGCTAAGTACAAGTTGTTTTTAATTTAGAAATCCCGTTGATTCTTGTTACTATGAAATGTCGACTTGTTAACTCTGAAAGTTTTGCCGTCAAAATAAATTGAATTAAATCTCGACGAACAGCTAAAAATGTTAATGGAGATTCAAGAATAACATCCACAATAATTTCCGACAAGCTCTATTTGACTTTATAACATTTGAGGTTTTGAAAATTACCAATGTTAAAAACATTTTTAGTTTATTATGTATTGCTTGTTGTTCATGGTTAGTAAAGCATTTATTAACATCTTTATATGCAATATAAATATGCTAAATTTTCTATTTTGCATTCATGCATTTAATTGAAAAGCAGTTATCAATTATCTGTTTAAAATTTTTAATTCTTGACAAAGTTTATTTTTGTTATTCCACATATATATTTTAATACTACTTAAGATAAAGCCGCAATATTTTACTACAAATTCAGGCAAGTTTTCAATCTATTTTATTTTTCAACAAACAAATGATTTGTTGCTTTTTACTTATTTTAGGTATACGGTATGACGGATTCGCAGATATAAATCAGAGCATGGAAGCAATTGACAAAATGACAAAAATTGTTAAGAAAGGAAACGATGTTATTGTGGAATGTCACTTATGCGATGTCCATCAATTAAAATGGACATATAAAGCAATTAATGAGACAGAAGAAGACATTGTTGAAAATAATAACATTATTAGGAATGAAAATCATGGAAAGCGTCGACCATGGTTTAACATTAAAAACAATTCAAACTTCACGTACAATTTGGCTTTGCCAAAAATTCAACTTGATTCTGCTGGAGTTTATAGTTGCTGGGAAGGTTCGGTCGTAAAAAGAATTACACATATTGTTGTCATAAGTGAGCAAATTTTCAATAGTCATATATATATTTAAAACCAAATATTGCTTTCAATATTTTTACGCTTTACTTTTAAACTAATAGATTCAAGCGAATCTTGTTTTGTTGAACCAAAGTTGTCAGTTTCTGAAATCATCCTTTTGAAACACAATGATTCCGTCACCATCAGATGTTCTTTCCAATATTTAGCAGATGAATCATGCATTGTTACTCCTATTTGGACAGACCTCACAGGATACAGAAATTTAACGATACCTGGTGATGATTTCGAAGTTAACATGGATGACAAACATGCTTGGATTCATTTCAAACCTGGTGCTGATGTAGCAAACGGAACTCATTTCAACTTATCTTTTGCTTTCAATTGTTTTTTCTCAAACAACAACCAAGGCAAAAACATTCAAAAAAGGCTTTACGATTTTGGTCACGTGCCATTTACATTTCTTATCGAGGACAAGAAGGGTATGAAAAAGTGATTTAATTGTCATGTCATTAATTTCGCTGGCTGTCGTTTTTGTCAATGTGGATTGATTGTAGAGACGACGCAGTATTTCATTCCACATATTCTTGATTATTTCTAAACGCTTTAAAATATGTTATTCGAAAGAACTTAGCTATCCAAAAATTTGTAAAGTTTTTGATTTTAGTGAACAAGCAAAACATAAAAATTTAAAGTATCTTTAAAAGTCAAAATTGCGCAATTGATGCATAATCTTGATCAAGATACGATTCGGTTGAATGATAGTGATAAAACATTATTGACCTATGCTACATGACCTATGCTAATTTAATTAATAGAAAATGGCGACTCCAGTAACAACATAAAGATTAGCTTCAATTTCTTGCTCACGGTTGGTATTAGCATGGTTACAGCAATTGTGGCGGTTGTCCTGCTCTTCTTTTTCATTTGGAAGTTCTACAAACTATTTTGCGGTAAAATTCAGTTGATTACTCGAAGCTTTTAAAGATTGTAAATTTATCAGAATTAACTAAATTATATGTAGAAGTTAATTGAAGTTTATTTAATGATAATTGACATTACTAAGTTTATTTCACTTTTTATTAAAAATAATAATATTAATTTTTATTTCAAATAGCTGACAGATTTCATCAAAAATACGATTCCAGTGTTGTGGGCAAAGAACTTCCAAATATTCCTGCGGTCAACGAAGAGTCCACAACCATGAACAGCATTTTATGGAAACATGCTGCAATCAAGATGTCAGAAGACAATTACGATGTTATAAATGATTTTGTTTAAAAGACTAAAACATGCAAAAGCTATCAATCTTCTTTTCCATGAGCGATTATTTGATATTGCCTGTACCTTTTTATTAAACCATTTTAACATTTTATTTTAATAATAGTAAGAGCTAGTTAATGATTGTGTAAATAAAATAAATATTTATTTGTTGGTACTTTTGTGAAGAAACAAAATGTGCGCAATTGATCTTAAAGCTATTGTGTTGGAAAGTAAAACAAAGCGGTTCTGCTGCTCACGAGTCAATCCTTAAGGCCCATTATAATTTAATTACATGTCATCTGGTCAAATTTTGCTATAAAAATAAATCAGATTAGCGGTGCAAAAGACACGGCGGATGATTATACATTTGCATCTTATTTTTATTTTTTTTTGAGCAATTTTATTAATCATCAAAATGAACAAAACGAATCAAACAAAAGAGACACCAATATACGGATTAATAAAGAACTCATGGATCAGCTTTAAGGAAACGCAAGCTTCCGCTAGCAAGCTGACCCTGAAATATCAATTAATTAAGAAAACGAATAATAAACCAGTCAGATAAACAGTTAATCAAGAATACCACGAACTAAGTACAATTTGTAGGACAATTTAAATAATAAATATAATATCAGGAATGGTCCAGTCTGTTTACGATTTTTGATAGATGAAGGAATGGTGTTGTATAGTCTAGGTCCGTAACATGTTATTGAAAAGAGCTTGAGGGTGGTTTTGGCAAAAGATGGACTATATTCGTGGGTATGACGGAGAGAGTATGAAGGTTTATGAAAAAAGAAAGGGACACAATATGTTGCCATAATAATATCAAACGTTTTACGAACAATTACAGTACGGTTGAATTGGGTTGATCTTTTAACTTACATTGATTAACGATTCTCGAAATGTCTGCAGTCTGAATCCCTCCTTCAATATTGAAAAAAGTTAACAATTTTTAAGGAATAAATTTATTTATTATATGTTAATTCTGATTAAATTTTATTCAAGTGAAAGACCAGTTTTTATCTAAAATAATGATTGTTTTTAGGATTTTAATATTTTTTGTGTAATGCAGACATTCTGAGTGGAAAAACTCAAGTATCAACTGAGATGATAATAACTAAAATAACAAGCAATGTTTTCATCGGATGTGAGGCACGCAATGCTGCTTCCAGACTGTGGACGTACAAATCAACAAATGTATGTCAAGCTACGGAGGATCTTGTCAAAGGGTCTGAAATTATCAGAAATAAATTAAATGAAAAGGATTACAAACGTTATAGCATTACTACAAAAAGCAACAACTGCACATACAATTTACTTATCACAGCAATCCAATTGGGTGATGCTGGGCTGTTTGCTTGTTGGGAAGGTTCGGTTGTATTAAAAAGTTCAAACATCGTTGTCGTAAGTGAGTTATTTATGACGAATTTAATTTTTTTGTAACAATTCAACTTTGAGTAATTGATATCCCAACTTTAAATTAATAGATTCAAATGACGCGTGCTTTTGCGAACCCGATTTCCCTTACTCCAAAAACATCCATTTGAAACAGAATGACTCAGTCACCATCAAATGTTCATTCCAATATTCATCGGATGAATCATGCATTGTTGGAGTAACAATGCATGATTTTTCTATTTGGACAGACCTCACAGGATACAGAAATTTAACGATACCTGATGATGATTTCGAAGTTAACATGGATGACAAACATACATGGATACGTTTTAAACCTGGTGCTGATATATCAAACGGAACTCATGTCAACTTATCTTTTGCTTTCAATTGTTCTTTCTCAAGCAACAGCCAAGACAAGCACATTCGACATGAAGGGCGCTTCGATTTCATGTGCAATTCACAACTTTTTTTTTGAGGAAGGTTTGTCTGCACAATATAACTTGGGATATTTTATTTTAGAATTAATTTTTTATGCTCATTTTACACTCATTTTATTAGCAAGTTTGAATTGCGAGTTTAATTTTTTTTTCGTAAATAATATTTCTAATCATTTGCGTTTTAATTTATTTAAGTTGCTTCTTGGTGATCTATCTGACTTAAAAACTGTTTATCCAAGAATTTCAATTTGAAATGATTATAATCTTATTATAACATATTATTGCGTTTAGAACTTTTATAAATTTATTTTATGATTTTGTTTTGTAGAATTTAATTTGGGTGAGATTTCAATTTTGTTTTTATTAAATTAAATTTTGCTTAATATTTTATGTAAATTTTCAACAACTCAATCAATTTATTCAAAAAAAAATATTAAAATATAGATTGTACTTTTGACAATATGATTTTGCAAATTTCTAATTCGTATCAATTTTGAATGCACAATTTTCTTGCACTATATTGATGGAATGATTTGCAGATAAATGAAACATATAATAACATGTATGACTTTAATTCCAGCTACTAACACTAATCAGACAATCATCAATCTTTTGCTAATTTTCGCCATTGGCCTGGCCATTGCAATATTTGCAATTGCAATTGTACTCATGTTTGCTTGGTTATTCTACAAGTTATTTTACGGTACATTTTATTAGCTGATCTTGATTTTAAAACTTTGTACGTATTTAGTTTTTAAACTGTTAAATTGCGTAAACATTATATGCGATAAACTCACCCAGGTCGTGAAATCCTAAAATGAACCATATACTATCAAATTAGTAAGTCAAATAACTGAATAAATTTTATTAAATAATGATATTTATCTTTAATGTTTCGCTAATTTGTACAACATTAAATTAAGTTAATTTTGTTACAACAAAAAATGTTCAAACGGTTAAAGATAGCAGCATTGTGGGTAAGAATCTTCCCAAAATTCCCGTGATGACTGAATTTTCTGGAGTCGTGGAGAATTTTCAGTTTAAAGATTTGTCTGGATTTCGATTTTCAGAGGATGCAACTTATGACATCATAAATGACTGTGATGAACCAAAGTTAACATGCAATATCTAAATGGAGATGTGATCATATGACGTCTGCTCTTCTAACATCTTTGATTTTTTAATGATCAAGAACTAACATTATCGATTTTTTTTTTTAAATAAAATGGAACGCAGTTATTTTCATTCGTAACGAAGTAGCCAAGCATTAAAGTTAATTTATTCCATCTGTTTGTAACAGGTGCTTGTTTATTAAGGTTGATCACTTAATTTAGAATTATTTTATTCAGTTTGACTGTGTCAAAGTTTTTTAGAAGAAGTGTAAATATTTGTGTAGAAGTACTTGTCCAACAGGTCCCCATTCCCATGTAACATCACTGATTTTCATCCATTTTTGTTATTAGATATTTCCTTTCTTGATTGTATTAAATTATTTAATAATATTCTCTTCAATTACAATGCTGCATTGGAAACTGTATTGTAAGAAAAAGTTATATAAGCATACTTGGAGTATTTTTTGCAATCAGAACTTCTGGCGTGTTGCCCCGTTGTTTTAAAAACTTAAAATTAAAGTCGTTTTTGCTCCTGCGTTAAGTTCATGTTCAAAGGACAATATCCAAGTTGTTTCGGCAACATTAACTTAATTAAGAATTCAGTGGTTTAAATTATTCGATTAAAATTATTTTTCAATGTGTTTTATCTCCATAGCAAATAAATCAGAGTGGAAACACTAATTAACTCATTAAGGATTGACAGCGGTTTTTTAGTAAGCAATTCTAATATCTAATATAATATAATAATAATTAATAATATATTAATTCTAATATTTTAATATAATTCTAATTCTAATATTAATATATAATTTAATTAAAAATGTTTGATGTGAAATGTTTAAAATTTGAACTAGGAAACAGTTGGTCAATTTCTTGAATTAAGAAATGTTATTAATGATATTACAATAACAATGGAAATTAGATTCAATACAAACACAACTAATTAAAATTGCATCAACTTAAAAAAGATATAAAAACGCCGAGGCATATCCAACTTTGTATCCTTACTCATGCAACAAGATCAAGCAGATCTTCAAGCTTGCATTAATGGGAAATGCTTAAGGTGTTTCTAAAATAACTAAATGTTACTCACTATTTTAGGGAAATTTCAAAAAATTTATCGCTTATTTCACATTTGTAAGAAAATTCAAGGTTTATTACGCATATGCAAGCATTATCTATTGCCTGCCATGTTGTTACACAATTTCTGAACTGATGCTACATTGATTTCCAAATTGTCATTGTGAACAAATGATAAGTGGAGTTTAGCAATAAAATATCAATGTAAATCCGTGAGTCATGAGAAACAGCGATGACAGTTTATAGCGTAGTTTAGCTGGTTTGACTGAGATTTAAAATTAGATAGTTGTTGTCTTGTTAATGAAATAACGTTATAATTGTAACAAAAATAAATTAACGTTTTCTGAAATATTTTCAATAAATTTAATTTTACAACTATCACTGTTAGTAGTAGTTAATCCGCTGCACCAAACTCGTGCACACAATCCCAAACCAAGCAAATTACTTAAAATGTCGAGTCATTAGCATAACTAATTATAATCAACGTAACTAATTATAATAAACGTAACTAATTATAATAAACGTAACTAATTATAATAAACGTAACTAATTATAATAAACGTAACTAATTATAATAAACGTAACTAATTATAATAAACGTAACTAATTATAATAAACGTAACTAATTATAATAAACGTAACTAATTATAATAAACGTAACTAATTATAATCAACGTAACTAATTATAATAAACGTAACTAATTATAATCAACGTAACTAATTATAAAGTCTACATAACTAATTATAATCAACACACGAAAAACCCTAAAATGAAACTTTTCATCGTAGCTGCGCCTCATAATTACGAGACTAAAGGCCCTTTTCCACCGCCTCAATCATTGAAGCTATTAATAGTTTTAATACTCAGCTAAATGTTTTAACCGTCATTTGACTGTAATTTGAAGACTTTATTTGTTGATTATAAATGCTAATAATATAGAAATATTAAGATACATTATTAACATCTGCTTAAATGTAAAAATTGTTAAATATTACTTATATGGAAGCTCGGAAAATGCGCAAGCTGTATATTTTTGTATTAAATAGAATTTTATGCTGCTATCAATAAATGTATTTGAATCTCATACTTATTTGTTTCAATTGTAATAGTTGGAACTTTGATCAATTTTCCGGATTATGCCAACATGCTGACATCAAATTTGTCACTGAACTATTTGAGATACCTATTTCTTGTATTGATTGGTTAGTCTACAGATTTAATAACAATATTTAATATTTATTTAAATGAATTATGTAATCTAATACAAACTTGTATTCAATGCTCAAAATAATTCCAAATTAAAAAAAAATGTAAAATTAACAATTTAGTCGCCCGGAACACAGCTACATCTCCAACTGGCAACTCCACTAATATAAAAACAGTAATTGGTCTCAAGGGACACAATGTCTCAATCGAGTGTCAATCCTGTAATAACCAACCTCTTTATTGGACATACAAATTGCCAACTGGCGAAGACGAAGATATCACCGGTGGATTACATTTAGTCAGAAAAGAAATGTACCCATTAAATGAAATGCAGTACAATCTTGCACAACAAGATTGCTCTTACAACTTATTACTTCAAGAAGTAAAATTTAGTGCTGCTGGCCTGTTCATCTGTTGGGATGGTTCGACTGAAGTTTCAAAAACGAATTTCATCGTCGTAGGTAACAAAATATATTACTTATTACTATGATAACATCATTTTCATAAATTATATCTTGGTGCATCAAAGCGGAATAAAGGACTACCGAGAGTGCCCATTCTAATTTATGACTTAGCCTTCGGGGTCTCGGTTTTCGCCTTGGTGCTCCCTTGGCAGTACAATTCCTGTCATGCTCGAAATTTTCATTCTCTGTCATATAATGGCATATACTAGTCATATAATTAATTGTGTATAAAGTCAATACTTTTTGGTACCAAAGTTATTTTTTTGCAACAGATGACGAGAAAAACTGTTCCATCACACCAGATGTGCTACGTGCTACACCGGGATTATTGAACCAAACCATTGCATATGAAAAGAATATTTCACATTTTACAATCAGTTGCGCGCTTCATTATTCAACAGAGGGGTCCTGTGTTGCTTCTCCTATTTGGGTAGACACCACAAACAGCAGAAACATAACGACATCTGGAAATGGTTTCGAAATCAAATTAGAAAACAAAATTGCCCAGCTCGTTTTGAGACCTGATGCTGATATTGAAGATGGAACTCACTTCAAAATTTCTATCGCCTTCAATTGTTCATCATTTTCAAACAACAGCCATGATTTGCGACAGCAAGAAACATACAATTTTGGCGAAGTACCTTTCACTTTTAGTGTCAAAAAAGAGGGTAATAACTAGTTTGTAATATCAATTTTCGTTCGTCTATTAGACTAGTACAGCAAGCAGCACTCATTATCTCATTAATTTTATTTTAATGATAAGAAAATTGTGATCCCACTTGCGGCAATTATATTGTTAGTCCCATTTTAAGTTAATGGCTGTTTGCAACATAAAACATAAAACAGTATTTCATATGATACTCTTTGTTTTAAATGGGAATTTTATGAACATTTACCTTCACTTCAACGGCTAAATAAATGCAAAATAATTTTGTGGAAATTTCTTTTGTTTTGTATTTCATAGAGTTCATTAACAATTTATTCAGAGTTATTGCAAATTATTAGTTAATTTCAAGATGTCTCTAGCGAAGTTCCCTAAAGCTCTGAAGTGTTTTTAAAAGATTTGAATTAAATAAAAATTGTGGAATTATTAATTCCAGGAAATCAGTAATGATATAAGAAACTTAAACAATTTAATGATCGATGATTGTCAGATAATTACATTGAAATTAATTAAAAATTCTCCTCTGACTAACATCAATGTGACTAATCAAACACAGAAACCTTCTAATCATTAAGAGAATTAAGTAGAATATTCGAGATAATTAATGCTCATTATTTTCGTGAATTCAAAAAGTAGTTTGGCTTTGTATGAGTGATAATTTTTGTAGAAGTTCAACAGTTAGGAATACAAAATTATCTTTTATTTTGCAGAAGAAATTGTTTACACAGACCACACACCGCTTAACACTCGCGACGGTAATTATTCTTCATTCTTCATTTTAGTTAAACTTACTAGCAAAAACATTTAAAAAATTTAATTGGATAAATGTAATATTATATAACTCTATTATAATTTTTAGAAACTTATTATTTTAAAAAATTTTGTTCCTATGCTGATCAGAACGAAAGAACGAAATGGATGAATAACAACAAATTTAAAACTGCTCTTTAAGAGTAGTTTTACGAACGACGCATAATTGTTCTGATGTTTTAACCAGGCCCCACCAGAGGGGGTGAAGCCGGTGCGCCGCACTGGGGCCTAAAAATGTTTAGGGGTCTATGAACATTAAAGCTCAACATTAAAACGGGCAATTACGCATGAAATATTTATTATTACTTTGATGCTGAAAGGGAAATTCCCTCTCAACCTCTTCCAGGGATGCCCACCTAAAGTTTCCAAATCCAGAGGGTTTTTTTTTATGTTGAAGAAGGCATAATAATTTTAGAGAGTTGAGATGAAAAACTAAAAAAATTTTATTTTAATTTTTGTATATAAGTTTTATTAAGTTTCGGCAACTTCATATCATTCTATTATTTTATACCTTTGGCTGTCTAACTGAATCATCTAGATGTGAATAGTGATGGAAAGGGAGCCAGAAAAAGTCTCGAACTGGAACTTTTTTTCTCAAGGAGGCCCTGGTTTTAACAAAGAGTTCTTAATCATGTCTGTCATGTCTGTGCTATTAAAAAATTGATTAATGTCCTATTAATCCACAACAACCTTCAGTTAATTATTTTGAAATATCCCTTTATCATCAGCAACTTTTTTTTTACAATTTTTCAAAAAAGTTACATTAGGGTCAGCACTAGGGTTATTATGGTTGAGATAGCTTGACGGTTTTAATAATGTTAGTAACATATTTCTATGGATAATTACTTCTTTTGTCGTGATATGTGCCATTTACTCGAACAAAATTTGATTGATTTGTTTACTTTTCTTTATTGACAGTCACAACAACGTCTGAATTTATAAAAGAAACCAGAACTATATTAAATATCGCACTCATCACTGGCGTGCCTGTGATAACAGTCATTGTGATTGCAGCCTTGGTCATTTTCTGTCTGAAAAAGTATTCCAAGTTATGCTTCGGTAAAATTTGATTAAGAAAGCTTTATTTTATTTTAATGTATTAATTTCTAATTTCCATACCCCATCTCAAAACCTGATTCTAGACGACTAAATAGCATTATGAACATGTCGCATTGTGAAATGTGAAATTTAAGATCTTAACTTATTTTTTCCAGTATTTATAATTCCTTTTTTTTTCAAATTTTATGGTTGCACATGACGTTGAAACATTTTACAACTAATTCAATATTACTTTATTAGTCGACAATATTTTCGTTGTAACACTTATATTTATAACGTTTTAAATTATAATGATAATTAATATTATTATATTTTATTATTATTTATTATTATTAATAAGAATTATATAAAATTTATGTGTATTATATATGTCATTTTAATTTTTTATATTCATTTACCAGCAGCCAAAAACGCTCGAAAGATGATTAATCAAGCAAGTGTGATGGGCAAAGCTCTACCTGAGATTCCAATGACAGATGGCTACGTTGGTTTCACGACTGATTTTCAATCCAAATATATCCAAAATTATGAAGTTATAGATGACGGTACTTACGATGCTATCGACGATACGGAATTAACTTACATCGGAAACTACATTCCAATAATTTACTAGCACAGTCATTCCAACTAATTTATGTGTTTATTTATTATTTTTGTGTGTTTTATAGGTTACTTAATGGTAGTTGGTTGTAATAACTTTTTAGTCTTTTTTAATCTAGAAATAATTTTATTTGTTGTTTAACGTTTATTTAAAAATTAATCTAAGAGGAAAAATTGAACTCTGCATAAATTTTCATTGAGTCTTTCACTTTGCAGATGGCATTGTTTTGTTTGATTTGTTTGTTTTTTATTGTTGTGATTCCTTAATTATTTCACTTTAGTCTGGTTTGATTTTTTAAAAATTAAATTTAACATAAGCTTCTGACGCTATGCGCACGGCGCCTTACAAATTAATTATTATTATTATTAATATTATTATTATATTTATAATATTTACATTTAATCAATGCATGTATTTTGTATGTATCAATACGAACAATAATGTAACTCTAATCTCTTTTATCTCAAAAACATTCCTTCTTTCTTCTTGGTCTCTATTCGAAATAATAAAGCCAACAGGTAACACCACGAACATTAAGAATTATAAAAACCAGCAGAACACAGAGCCTGAGTAAAATGAAGAAAATAAACGCCATTCAATGAGTCGTTATTCTAAAAGTCAGTTGCATACTTTGCTATGCGATAAATCGATGCAATTTAATCAATAAAAACAAACATGCAGAAGAACGCAAAATCCGTCATTACTATTGAGATTCAATTTTTTTGTCTTGGGGGACGAGGTAGAGTCCTGGGTCGTTATTGAAGAATGCAGGAGAAGAGGGAATGGATGGAGCACGCTGACCGCTGGGCATTCTACATGGAGTCATGGGGACGTATCCTAGGACGCTTGAAGTGAAATGCGGAAGCTGAGATGAAGAAGAAGACGAAGCCATAGTCGAGAATGGCTGTTTCTTACTGCTATCGAGATAAATGCTAGGAGCGACGCCTTTGTCATCGATTCTGTCGTAGACTTCAGAATCGTCTGCTGAAGCTTCCCGAAGGAGAGATGCACCGTGGTGGAATTGCTGGAGTCCTTGGTGGAGGAGGGGGGCTGCAGAGTGGGGAGCGTGTGGAGACAAAACGCCCTGGAACCCCATGGAAGATGTTTGGGGTGGGGGTGTGAGGTTGTTGTTGACTTGCATGTTGTAGGAATTCTCGCAGGAGACCGGCTGCCGCCTGTAGGCTACATTCTCCGTCATCATGGACTGTCCCCGGGTGTACATGGTAACTGGATATTAATTGCCAACTTATTTCAAGTTCAGTCGACTTGGATCACTACACGATTTTGCCAAGAACGTTTAGATATCTTAACAATTTAACTAACTAGTTAATAAATTCTATGTAGATACCTACGCGAATCGTCGCTGGTCCTTTTGCGGTACTTGACAAGGAAGAGGCTCACCAAGACTATGACCAAAATGGCGAAAAAAGCCAGAATGCCGGCAAATACAAAGGTGATAGTCGATGACTGATTTTCATGGTGATCTGCTGCTGCGGGAGAATAACATATTAATAAAATAATAATATTAATACACAACTTTGTGTATTTGCAATGTTTTTCAATAATTTTTAGCCATTAAACTTAACTAAAAAATATTTGAATTTTTTAAATTAATATTATTATTTCGCTAAATTATTATGTTCTTTAGGCTTTTCTTATTTGAAGCCTGGAGATGATAACACGATCAACTAATGTCTTATTCATTTCATTTTAATTTAAATCCATTAATAATTAATCTATTTCTTAAGCTTTTAAATGGAAATCAATGCTAATTACTTCCTTCTTTCAATTCTACTTCTAATCATAGTAATTTCAAAAACGTTCAAATTGGTTCCTAATTACGAATAATTGCTTATGTGATTCATTGCTGGGAAATTTAATAAAAGAATATAAAGTTGTGTAATCCTCGGTTTTAATGATGAATTACCCTTTTCAGATGGGTTTAATTCAGAGGCGCCGAGGTGAGGAGTGACAAATTTAGTCGTAGTGGAAGTGGTGCTCTCTACATGTACAGGCGTTTCAGCTGTTAAAAGGAAAAATAATTTCATAATTTAAAAATAAATTCATAAATTACAAATATGCCATGTACATTTCTTGACATAGTAAGGTAGTCCAAAAAGTAATTTGTACAGGGGAATATATTACATTGAGAGCGAAATTCAAGATGGTTTATCCTGTATTCGATGAATATCAATAATAAAATACGAAAACAAGAACATCGCACTAGATACCTTTTAAATAAAATGTAGGAGTGACGAAATTAGTCTCAAATATTGGTTCCTTCGTAGAATATTCAGCCTTGGTTTTCTGAGTCTTCAGACACTTGAATTTAATTAAGAATTTGTAATAACTGCCATTTATAAAGTTCTCGTCGATTTTTAGGATGGCCGTAAAAGATCGATTTTCAAACTGAGTTTCGTGAATTTCAAGATCGTTGTTCTGTGAGCCAAGCCATACGCCCTCAGCATAACAGTTACTTTGTGAGTGATATTTCACATTGCAAGTGATCTTGAAGGTATCACCTTCTTTCACCAATGCAAAACCCTGTTCGCTGGTTTTCATTGGAAAGACATCACACTTTGTATATTCAGGTTCTATAAAATAAAATTAGCTTCAAAATAGCATCAAAAATTTGTTAATTCGCTTAAAAATCTTGCATTTATTTTACAACCGATTGAGCACCTACCTGCCACAATGATATTAGCAGAATAGCCGTATCTATTAATCAAACCCTGGGTGCAATGATAAATATCGTTCTCTTCTGGTGAAACATTAAGGAACTTTAAGTCTCTTTTTTTGAATTCTTGAGTGTCCTGTTCAATGACTTGAAATATGTGACTCATTGAGTTAGGTACCGCAGTACCGGGATATATCGGGTCAGTGCCATGCCTCTCATTTGTCCATAGTATGGCAGTCTTAACCGGATATTGGTTCTCTATTATTTTACATGGCCAGATATATTGTTGGCCCAACATGAGTACTTCATTTTCTGGTCTTGTTTGAGTCTCTAACAAGAAAAGTTATAAATTCTTAAGCAATTATTTTAGTAATAATTATGTCAACTAAAAAATGGCCACAAGAACCAACCGTCCGAATAAGAGGAAGAAAGTATCATCATAAAACATATAGCACAAGTCAGAACCATTTTCCTATTACACGATTTCGAGTGATTAATAAAAGGGTCACCTAAAGTTAAAAAATAGTTAAATAGTTATTTTGTAACTAGAACTTCATATTAAAAAAGTTGTTGAATTTTAAACGAGGTATAAAGTGTTCTATGTGAAATATACAAAACAGCTTCCCAGAATTTAAAGGTTCTACTTCAATGATGTTGTTAAAAATTGCTTAAAGTTTTTAATAACATTACTATGCCATTCAAATCCAACCTTAGTTTGAGCTTCACAAAAGATTTTAAATTTTCGACAACTCAATCCAAACTAGGAAGCATCCTTATGCATGATTCGTAACGAGCTGAGGCTGAGACTAAAACGTCCTAATGACGAAAGGGATGTTTTCAAATAAGCTCTGAGTGTCAGATGGTTAAAGGGAGAAATTTAGAAAGAGAGAGAATTGCAGAGGTCTGGGAGAATGTACCCTAACGACTGGCAGTTAAGAAGACGTAATTATGATAATTTCTGGAAATTGTTGTAACAGCATTAAACAATGTCATTCAATATAACCAATCTTATAACGACAATCATGCAGTGGTAAGCAACATATATTTTCTAGTACTTTCTCCACAAAATAGATTTCTCGGAAGGTGATTGCTTATCAACCCATAGAAGTTTCTCAGTTATGAGAACAATTACAAGGAAATGATGCTATTCGAAAGAGATCCTGTTCTGCATGTTACGCACTGTGCTTTGCAGTCTTAATCACCTTAATTAAATTGGGCTGACAAGCTTGACGGATGAAGAGATTCAATGAATAATTTAATTATTATTTTTATTAAAGTAATATATATTTTTTTATATTTAATTCTGATGATGTTGTTTATTTAAAATCATATATTTATTCGAAATACAATTATTCATGTCTGGAATTCCCATTGTCTAAATGAGGCCGCAAAACAGACTTGTTCCGTTTGTCTGAATGTCTTTTTCGGCTTTGCTAACTTTAGTGACTTTGAGGTTAAATTTGCGAAAATGTTCGTGATTTGGTTGTTAAATTTGCTGCTTTTAATAGCTGGTTAGTAAGATTATTATGTTGTTGTTGACCTTAACCATTCGTAATGTTGAATTATGGCCAAGCAAGATAATTCTTATTATAATCGTCACTAATAATGGTTAATCAGATTTTTTTATTGCAAGCTTTAGTGTTTTTTCAATTTATTTAAAAACTTTTATTGAGAAATGAGCAAATTGTGGGTTTTGTTTCTTCTGTTTTAGAAATTGGACAAAGCAGCTCTCAAGACACTGCAAAAAAACTGTTAATCTTAGATGGAGATTCACTGAATTTGGAGTGCAAGCTTTCAGATCAGCATGATAGAGTTATGTGGGTGTTTAAAGATTTGTTAGGTGTTGAACAAGTGATTTACAACATGGATGAGTCTCGAGATGAATATTCTTTCAACTGCTTAATGAAAAGCCATTGTTCCATGGAGCTGAAATCTATTTCTAAAGCAAATGCTGGAAAATATGTATGCAAGGCAAATACACCAACTAGCCCCTTCACTCCCGTGGTTGTATATGATGTGAATGTTGGAAGTTGGTACTCATTGTTGAATTTGTCATAAATGATTGTTTTATCTTAATTTATCCTATTAACTAACATTGTTTCTTTCAATCATCCACTTTTAAGACAAAATAATTTCAGGCAACTTATTGTATTGTGATATCAAGATTTATGCATAAATAAATAAATAAATAAAATGAATAATTCATATTCCAAAATTTTGGGCTTTTTGGGCAAAATTTGTTCATTGAAAGATGGAAATTTTTGAAATAGTAATAGATTATTAAATGAAGTAAATGTACTGATTTACAGGGCTAAGTTGTCACTCAAACATCGGTTCCAATCTTGAGGCAATTGCAGTTAGTGATTGCAAAGGGGTAAAAGCCACAAATCTTCGGCAAACCTGCACCCTCGAATACCGTGGTTCTTGGATCGAGATTCCCATCAGGTGAGGATGTTGATGATAATGTAACTTCGCCATTGTTAAGAAGCTATTAATAGCGTTTTAATAACACATTGCAAATAGGTGGAGGAGAAGGTGGAAGAATGGAACTTATGTGAATCAAAACCATTCAAACATGGATAAGAAAGGCAATCCAAATGATGTTATGAACGTCACTGTGGAATTTCGGGAAGAGGTCACGGCAGAAATGTCGAACCAATCTTTTGAGTGCTCGGTACAGGACCAACGAATTCTACCTTGCACTTTGAAATTGAGTCCCATCTCTTGTAAGTGTTGTTGAAATTGAGCTAAAAATACTTATAACTCATCCCTTATATTAATAATAATGTCATATATTAATGTTTGTCTTGAAATTTCAAATTCAAAATATTTAATGTGACTTGAACTAGATATTTTTTCTTTGTAATTAACTAACTATTTGTATGCTTAATAGATTGACAATATATTACTTATAATTAATTATATATTGTTAGATAACCACTTCTAATATTTGCTTCTATTTCATATAATTTCTAATTTGTCTAAGTGGATGTGGATGAGGATTGTCAAACATTATTGATGTCTAAGATGTTTAAGTGGTGATGCCTTCTTGCAGATGCCAAAAATCACACAAAACAGCTTTCTCAGATGAGCGACCCTCAGAAGCCCGTGAAATGTGAGGCAGACACCAATGACGGGCTTCAGTGCAGCTATGCGTGGTTCATTCCAAACACTGAGGAGAAGATAGAGAACCAGGAATTGTTGCCAAAAGATATAAAAGAGCAAGGTGTTTACAGATGCATAGCCACATGTGCCATTGGGGAAATCAATGATTGCAAAGTTCTTGCCAATGAGTTCGAGTTGGTTTCGGCCAATAAATCTTCTATGATGCCTATAAGTGAGTGTCCAAATTGCCATTTATACTTGCAAAAATCCTTGAGATCTCTGAGTCAATTACGCTTGTGATGCTATGCATGTGGCTCCTTACAATTTAACTATTATTATTATTACAGTAAAACCTTTCTATAAAGAATATCTCTATAATGAAATATTTGTTATAACGAAATTGCTTTATGGTCCCAGCCAATTTCAAGACATCTATAGCATGATACTTTTTTAAAATTTTAAATTCGTTTATTTCAAAACTCTGAACGAAGAATACAAAAAACAAAAAAAATCGCAAATTTATGGTATCCCAAGGGAATATAACTCCTGTCTAGGGGATAACTGGTAACAAAATTATGGTTAGTGCTTGGATGGGTGACTGTCTGGGAATATCAGGCACCATAGACTTTTTTCCACTTCAAATCTTCTTCTGAAGACGATCATCTCATACATAAGTGGTCCGATCAACTGAGAGTGAGAATGCTAACGAACATGAGAAAATTGATGATAACAATGAAAGAATGAAGAAAACATGATAAAGCCTACGAATATTTGACAATGAAAGAATGATCAAATGGGGTTGTGCTATGACACAAACAAAGGATTTTAAAATGAATAATGGGGATAAAGGGGTTAGGAAATATAAATCTCTACATTAATCTCAACAGAATGTATTTTTTAAGACAGGATTTAAATAGTGGGAAACTGTTTACAGAAGTAAGGGATTTTGGTAGAGAAGAGAACATGAGTGGACCTTGACAACTTAAGGAGAATTTTTGAAGGTGGTATGGGAAAATTCAGATCTGAATTGAATGGATTCAAAGATGCTAAGAATGGATGTCTGAAGATTTGGAAAACATATTATTAAAGGACAAAGGCAGCAATTTATATTAATAATAAATATAAAGAGGCAAGTTTGGAATTTATTGGTGAATATGTTGCTCTACAACATGATGCCTGTTCTCTACTCAAGGGTGAGAAATGTCATGAAGGAACAAAAAGTAAAAAGCGACTCAAGATGTTAATTGATTTGCAATCAAGATGGGACTGATATATTACAAAATCTTGTGATTGGCAAATCAAAAGATCCTAGGTATCTTAAAGGGGTCAGTCATTTACTTCTGCTATGCAATTGCTCATCTAACAATTAAGCATGGATGACAGGAACACTCTTTCAGGAAACCCTCCTAAAATTCAACTAAAAAATGTTCAGTGAACATAGAAAAGTTTGCCTGCTGCTTAGTGCCCAGCTCATGTCACAACTGTTTTAAATTTGTCAAATGTTGAGCTCATCTTCTTGCAAAAAATTTCTGCCCAGCCATGGGATCAAGGATTCATCCAAAAACACAAAGGTTCATTGTAATAAGGCATTGGTTCACCATTACATAAGATTCTTAGGTAAGTTTGTAAATCAAAACGTCCCTGCTTATATTCCATATTAATTTTATTTTGAAATTCTACGTACACACTTTTAGACTAAGGGAAATTATTTGAGGAGTTAAAGCCATGTCAGATTTTTTAAAGAATTGATCCCACTTGCTTGGGATAAAGTTATATCTCAAAGTATCAGAAATTGCTGCGGAAAAGCTGAAATTTGAGTTTTCAGAGGACAATGCTGCTACAAATGAAAACCCTGTCTTGGACTCTCAGGAAGCAAATGATATAACTGAGCTATCAACACAGTTTAGGGAACTACAGAAGCGACTACCTGATAAAGGGCTTTCAACAGCATTCGATTATATTACATTTGATGATGATGTGGCAGTTTGAAAAAATACCAGTGCAACTGATTAGTCTTCAAAGTCTCAAAACAAAGAGGGAAATATAGACTTAAGTGAATCAGTAGTAATGAAAGAGAGCATGCACCCTCTATCCCAATAAAAGAACAAGTCTTACAAAGTCTTCATGTGTTTGACACATTTGACATGAATTCATTGTTATCCAGTGATTTCCATCAACATCTTTCAAATAGTGTAAGGGAAATTAGATTGTTTTAGGTCTAAAATGAAGCAGATTACAATTAAAAATTTTTAATTTTTTTAAAAAAAGAATGTTGCATGTAATTTTTTTAAATATTAAATTTGAATATGAAATAGAAGTTAGAATTTAAATGAAATGGGAGTTTTGTTTAAAAAAAAATCCGAATCAATTCACATTGACTAAGAAACTAAATAACATAAGTAACTCTATAACAAAAAGAATACCCTTATTACGAAATTTTCTATAACAAAATATGTTTTTTTTATTATAATCCAAGTGGCTTTACTGTGTTGGTTTCAATATTGATGATGATGGTTGTTAATTCTTGTGAATTTGGGCAGCACGACTCCTGCAAACCCTTTTTTGTTATTAATATAAATTATTACCAAAACCAAAATCTCTCTAAAAATGGGATTCTTGACTATGGAACAACACGCATGTCTGGAATGTTGCAAACACTTAGCTATCATCAGAAACAAATGATACATAATTTTGCACATTTTTATTTCAATTTTTAAATTCTAAATTTATTTTAAAATTAACATTTTGTTCATTTTTATTTCAAAAGTGATGATATCAATACAATCAATTAATCAAATGTATCTTTTTTGTTTTGTCAGTTGCAATTGTTGTTGGGATATGTCTCCTGTTCCTGGTCCTTGCAATTGTGGGAATAATTTTGTATAGAAGAAGGTAGAAAGGATGACTTTTTGTCAATGTTTGTTTTATGGACTTTACCACCATCACTTTCAACAATTCATTGTTGTCAACAGCTTGGTGACATTTAAATTAAATCTCCAATTCATGCTGGAGATAATGAAGATGTGGCTTAATAATAACGATAATCAAAGATTGTCATGGAAATGTGTTTTGTCACTCATTAAGTTGTAAATGCAACTTATGCAGACATCAATCATTATCAATTTGTTTACTTTGTACAGGAGAGCTGCTGTCAAAAAAGAGAAGGATGTGGACAATAAAGAGCTAAAGGGTGTCACATCAAATGAACCTCTGTTGTCTGGCACTGCCCAAAACCATCCTGCTGCCACGCCCATACCAGTATCAGGCCAATCAGCTGATAAGCCAAGCCTCTCCGGCCCATCGCACAATGGAGGGGGTGGGGGCAGTGCAAGTGGAAGAAAGCCCCAATTCAAGAGAGGCACTTCAGGCAAGGGTTCCATTGATTTCCAAACAATCCAGGAGGAGGGTGATAAAAGTAAATTTGAATTCTCTTTAGTTCTATTTTAATTAAATTATTAACTTAATAATGTTTTTACATTAAATTTTGTGGTTCTACACAATTCTAATTTGCCTTAAATTATAAATTCAGTTGGTCATTACTCAACAGACCAGGTAGCCCAAATAGGGCAGAAGATAATACTAAATGATGCCAGGGGTCCGGTCATGGGCGTAGGCCATCTCGGTGATCGCATCTATTGTGTGGCGAAAGGCTCCAACAAGCTCTTCATGTTTGTCGACAGTCCTCCCTACAATCGCATGATACCAGAGGAGGTGGTCGTTGGAGAGTTGACCAATCCGCAGGCCTTGGTGGTATGCCCTGGAAGCAAGTCTCTCTATGTCAGTGACTATTCAGAGAAGAACATTGTTTTCAGGTTTGTCTTTAGTATGCTTTGTGGATACAGCATCCATGGTGTGCGTACGTGTATATTTTTGCAATTCATCCAAATGCACCAATAATGAATGCAGGATTTTCCCAATGGTTAAAGAGGGCAACAAGGTTTCCAGGGGTAGACTGGATGGCAATCCTGCTGGTATTGCATTGGTCCATTCGAAGCCCAATACGATCGTGGTCATCCTGAAACGAGACAGAAAGATGCATATTGAGATCTATGATTCATCAGTCTCAAAAGATTCTCGAGGTTCGGTGAGCGAGTCGGAGACTTGGGAAAAGAAGTACATCATAACGACCACCAAAGATGTTATGTTGCCTCTTTGCGTTACCACGGTCGTTATTAAAGAAGATGCATCCCCTTCCTCTTCTTCCTCAGAGAGACTGTATCTTCTCTATGGATCTGGAAAGTACCTGAGCACTGGTGGAGAGTTTGAATCCTATAAAGTGTCACAGATCAACTTGGAGACCAGCCTGGTCTACAACACCTACGACCTCAAGGAACTTTCTCAGGGCAATGGAGATAAATTTGTCACAAACAACATGACTTGTGATGATTCACAAGGAGGCATTCTCATCCTTGGCAAGAAAGGTCAACTGATGCACTTGAACTCTGAACTGACCCTTTTCAATGAAGAGGCAAAGTTGGGATCTTCCCACCATTGCTTCTGCTTCAGGCCCAAGGAAAGAATAGTCATATTAGGAAGTTCAAACAAGTCCTATCTCGTCTGCTACAAGTTGAAAGACCTGAGTGCCAGATGCTGACGCTGTTGATGGCCAGTGGCTGATGCAACTATTCAGCAGTTTTTAATGTTTATTTTTGTAAGTTAATGTATATTTTTAAAATTTTGCTATTTTAAACGTTTTAGTCCATTTGGTTGTTAGGGTAGATGTGAAATTTTTTTCTTTATTTGTCATGATGATGTAATATTATAAGATTAACAAGTTAGTTTGGTCTGATTGCAAATTTGCGTGAAACTTTGTGATGAAATCATGATTTGCTATCATAATTATGAAAAAGTATTTCATCTTAAATTATTAACCAGTTTTGCATTTTACAAAACTGACTGCATTAAATAGTTGGGATTCATTGATTGGAATTATTTTAGAAGTGATCATGGATAACTTTTAGTATTTGTTATTTTATTAAAGAAAAATTATTTGTTTAACTTTTTCGTTTTATTTTCAATTTGTTGGAATCGCTTATGGAGATCTGATTCCGATGGAAGTTTCATCAAGGTCACAGAAATGTTGATGGAGTAATTTGTATTCTGTAATTTCTTTTGCTTTGCTTTATTAAGCATGAACCAAAGACTCATTTCTCAGTCTATTTTTACTTCTTTCAAATAAAGATGACTCATCAAATGCCCAGAAACACAATGACTTAAATGCCCTAATTTGTTTTTCATAACAATTTTCACAGTTATGAAATGAATTCACAAAACAGGAGTGATTGTCACATACTACCTTAATAATTGATATTCAATCTGAAGTGGACTAGTAAGTATGAAAGTGCGTTTGTCTTCTACGGAGGTAATGGCCTATTTATGGAAATGAATTTCACTTGGGTTAATTTTGTTTAAATGATGCGCTTTGGTCGAATTAAGTTAAATTATAGCCTGACTTGACTGAACTGGATTGCAAAACAGTGATCTGTTAAAAAATGGTAATTGTGTTCCACCCTTCCAAAGTAGTTTGGGGTGAGGGGAGGCGCCCCGCACTGACTTTAGACGAGACGCGAAAAAGGTCAAAAAATTACCATTTTATTTTAATATTTTTATTCGGTTATAAGATCAGGCGCACTATTCATCATTGATCAACGTAAGAAACAGATGATAGGCTTAATGGTTAAATTAATGCTAACGAACCGAAACATGACTTTAAAAAAAAAAAAACACTAAAAACCAAGTGCTGATTGAACAACAAAGTTATTTCAACATTCAATTGTTTCATTAAAATTAATTAATTATGTAATTGCAATTAGGTGGTCTTTAGACACTTTAACAACGTGAGGCAAAACGGAGTACGTCGAAATATTCACAATCCCATTCACAATTTCACATTACGGGGTAAAAATGTCTGAAAATTTTTACTGAAATAACTTTAATTATGGTTTTAAAAATGAAAATGTAAATAGCGAAAATGTGCATATCTTAAAGCAGTACTAATGCTTCAAGTGATAAAATAGCATAAAAAGGCAACAAATGAAAATATACATGAAATGTAAAAGTATTTTCAGTAGTGACAGCATTAATTTGTAATCGATAATAAAATATTAAATATTTTGCTTCAAAACGAAAAAATTCATCTCAAACTTAATCCGAACTTCGAACGTTTCGACCCAAACTCGGGAAGTGGGCCATTTACGTCTTCTTTAATGGTTCGTTACTTTAATCGGTTAGCCAGCAAATTAATATCGATAAGAGGCTGAAGATTTGTGTTTCTAAGTCACATATTTAAAAAATGGATAAATTTTCATATTTATTATCATTACTATTTTAGAAGTTAATTACCAATCTGAATTCCTGGTTTATTAAAATGCTGAGAATGTTGAGTTACTTAAGTGTTATTACGCCATTATTAAGAGGTTAAAAAAGTTTTAAATTAATAAAAACCAAGATTTTAAAGAAAAATTTTAATTGACAAACATTCCCATTTTACAGCAATAGCTATGCATAGTACACAGAGCTCTGTTGCTCAAGAACCGATAGAAATTTTAACAAGGATCGTTAAAACATCCACCTATGTGGTAGAATGTTATTTCTGCGAAATTCCTTCTCTGCGGACATACAAGTCCCGTAATGCAAATTACAAAGATGTGGCCAAAGGAGAGGACATGATCAGAACTAAAACACACGGTCAAAAAGGTGGATGGTTGCGACTTGCCATTTACGACACGGTCTGTATTTATGGCTTGTTTCTCCAGGCCATTGAAGTTGAAGCTGCTGGATTATTCAGCTGTTGGAAAGGCTCAGTTGAACTCAGAAAAACTATTCTCATTGTAATAAGTGAGAAAGTTTGATTAAAAAATGTTGTTTTCTATTAAATTAGATGACGATATCAAATGCGAGGCGTTGCCAAAACCCACAGAATCTGGAAGCATTTATTTCGGAGGAAGTGATTATGTCACCATCAACTGCACCATAAGATATCCATCATGAATCATGCATTGTTACTCCTATTTGGACAGACCTCACATGGTACAGGGATTTTACGATACCTGGTGATGACTTCAAAGTCAGCATGGATGACAATCACGCACTGCTCAAATTTAAGCCTGGTGCTGATGTAGCATATGGGACTCATTTCAACCTATCCTTTACTTTCAATTGTTCATCATTCTCAAACAACAGCCGAGATCCCCGTCAGCAAGGGCGGTACGATTTCGGAGTTCTAGAATTTATCTTTACTGTTGAAAGTAAGAATGTTTGCTTTTTCTTGATTTGAGGAAATTTAAATTTAAAAAAAATTAAATATTTTTTGTTCACAGAAAGAATGACTAAACCTTTGCACTCTTATCAGGTTTAACTATAGTCCCAATGATAGTTGTGCCAATTATTTTCTTGAAAAAGCAAATAAACATTTGTAAGTGCGACATTTTAAATTTCAAACGTCTAAAATTTCGTAGAAAATTATTTAAATAATTAGTGCCGTGTAATTTTTTTTATTTATTTCGGTTTACTATTTAAATAAAATTCAGAATATTCACTTCTTGCTTAAGTTAAATGATTGAAAAAAATTCCTTAAACTATTTTTTTTATAACAATGTGATTTAGTCATTATGATTTTTAAATATCAAGTTGTAAACTATTTTACATCAAAGCAATCTCCTCAAAAGATGAACACAGAAAGCGCTGAACTGCCAAAAGATGAACCAGAGACGGAGACAATTACGCCTAGAAGATACCTGAGGATAAAAAAAGACTTAAAGGCTAAAGGTATTAGAGTTTACGACGCCTTAGATGATGGCTATGACATTATCAGAGATTCCGTTATGGTGACATCTTGTGTAACTCAGTTATAAATATGAAGTTTAGTAGCAAATGATGAATGATATTTTTGTTTAATAGATTCATTCCAGAGTGTTAATTAATTTTCATTGCACCATCTTGTTTGATAATGATTTCGCTTTAGGATCAAACCTATTTTTCGAATTACGGACAATAAAAAATATCTACTTTTCGAATTTCAAAGTTCGCGCAGATTTAAATCTAATAGGCAGACATAAATGGTCGAAATTACAAAATTAGAGCCAATTCTGTAATGGAATAAAAAAATGGTTTTAAAAACCGGGCTGTCCTCTTGGCGTCCCTGAAGCAATCGCCCACTGCTAGCCCAAATGGCATCAATGTTTTTATATTCCACAATTAGGATCAAAAATTCGAATAATTTAGATTATAATTAGTAAAAAACCTTTCCGGATTTGACAAGAACATATAATTTTAAATAAAGGCTTACGCTTTAAAACAAAAAAAGAAGTAACATGATAAATTAATATTACAATTCAATTATTGGTACACCAAACTGCTCAGAGCTTTTGATGAGGCTAAAAAAGCTGCTTTTCTTTATAGCTGCTGTAGTTTCGTTATTTAGCAGTAGGAAAATTAATTTAGATACAGAAGGTCCGAAATCAAGTAATCAAACAAAAAGTTCAATTAAAGGATTGTTGCGATATTAATGATGCTTCTTGTTTATCTGTGCTCTACTCTTTCAATTTTACATGATGGTTGGTTTTGATAATAATTAAAGTGATGCATGCCAGATAAAAGAGCATAAGTTTGTAATTTTTCAAGATAGAATATAAATATTGATCTGATATAAAAAAAGTAAATTTTACTGTTACATGTGGTTATAATTAAATTTCCATAGTTCTACAGGGTCAAGCTTATGCAATGTCACCCATTACTAAACCAGTGCAAAGAACAACAAAAATTGTTGTGGTAGGAATAGATGATTTCGTTGCATGTTACTCTTGCAACATCAGCTTTCTACAATGGACATACAAGTCGCGTAATGAAAACTACGAAGACATCGCAAAAGGAATTGGAATAATTAAAAACAAAATTCATGGTATCACCGAGCTGTGGACTAATGTCACAATGAATAACTCAGAATGCATCTATAATTTGTATCTCATTAATATCCACATTGAAGCTGGTGGATTATTCACTTGTTGGGAAGGTTCGGTAGAACTTGGAAAAACGAATGTCATCGTCATGAGTAAGCAACAGTATTATGCTAGCATCACCAATTTATAATTTATAATATGTGTATGTGCAAGTGACTCCAGTTGTTAAATTTTTGAATCAACAGCTAATAACATCTCCTGTCTGGCTACACCGCCTCCGTCAGATTTTGAAATCATCTTTATCAGGCAAAGCGATTCTATCTCCATTAAATGCTATCTGAAATATTCATCGGATGAATCGTGTATTGTTTCTGCTATTTGGACAGACGTCACAGGATACAGAAACCTGACGCTTCCTGGAGATGACTTTCAGGCTGATATGGATGAAAACCATGCATGGCTTGATTTCAGGCCTGGTGCTGATATAGCAAACGGGACTCACTTTAACCTATCATTTGTTTTCGTCTGCTCATATTTTTCCAACAATAGTTTGGCCGACCGACATCAAGGACGATATGATTTTGGTCGTGTACCTTTTATAATTTTTTATGAAAAAAATATCAGTAAGTAAAATAATTTGTTCTCCCCTTCAGCTTACATTACTGGTAACATATTACAGGATTTTAAAGTGGCATAACCATTTTAATTAATGGGATTTATTATTATTTATTATTTAATTTGCAAAATCATCATGACAACACAATGATTTAATATATTTAATATTCATTAGTATGTGATATCGCTTTTCATCTATTTCACAACTAATCTTCAATTGACTACCTAACAGGAGTGTTTGGATGTACGTTTTACAATGACTAAAATGTACTTGATTGTAACCAAAATTATGAACTCTTAAGTTGAAGCCAACCATATTAATTTAAACCATTTACCGTTATTAATTTAAAACAATAAATTTGGGATTGGATTCAGAGGCTGAAAGATACTCCCGATGCATGAGTCAACAACAGCCCATACCATTATACCATTAATTTATAGCAGTTTAAGATGACTAGTGTGTGCGTGATAATTCCCAAGTCTTCCTTAATGTTAAGTAGATTTACAAAACCTCTCCAGAAATTAGTACAAAAGAAATGTAACTATTAAAGCTATTTGTTAGTTTTTAGTCAAAGAATTTTTGGTTCATTCATGAAACCGTGTTTGCGGTATCAAATTGTATTTATGCAAATGATTATGAGATGATCGTTATTCTTTATTAACGTTATTTTGTTAAGCTGTTGTTACTGTCTGTTTCATTTTTGCCTCAGTATAATTAATAACAAGTTTCATTAACGTCCGTTGCATAGCTAGATGATTAGGACGGTGCACCAACAACGGGGTTCGAATCCTCGCTGTCATCGTGAAAGGCGCAGCCTTAACCATTAGGCCATGCGGTCGCAGATTTTACTTCAATTAATTAGGCAGTTGTAAATAAATCGTATATTCAAAGATAATAGTTTTTTTTTATCAAATTAAGAAGTGAAATAAAAAGTAAATGCTTAATCCAAAAGTTGTGGAAGTTATATAATTTATTTGGAAATATTTTGTTTTACAAATTACTTACAAATCTAAGTTGATTTTATATTATCTGTGCTTAAGTTTGCCATTACTACGTTAGAACCTGATATTAAATAATGTTAATTAAATCTTTAACTTTAGAACTTAGTAAGACTTGATGAAATTATATATTCACCATATAAACCATATAAAGACGTAATTTCAGTTGCTTCCAATTTTTACAAAAAGAAATGTAGGTGATGAAAAATCCATTTTACAAAACATATTTACGTTTATCTTTTTTTTTCTTAGCAGCTGCAAAAAGTCCAAACTATGCAACAAAGTCACTCATTAATATAAGCAGTAATCCAGAAGCATTAGTAAGAATTGTTAGGTCAGGAACAGATGTTGTACTGGAATGTCATTCTTGCAATATCGATTTTCTGGAATGGACTTTCAAACCACGAAATGATATCCCTAAAGATATCGCCAAAGGAATCGAAGTTATCAAAGTTCAAAATCACCCAAAAATTGATCCATGGACTAATCTCTCCGTAGACCATGTAAATTGCAAATACCTTTTGTTTTTATTTAACATCCGATTCGAAGCTGCAGGAATATTTAGTTGCTGGAATGATTCTCTGGAAATCATTAAAGCAAATCTAATCGTCATAGGTGAGCACAGACATATGTAACACAATTACCAACAATTAAGATTGTTTTTTTTAACTTTAATAAGAATTTTCAAATTCACATATTTTTTTCTTTGCAAATATAGATTCTAGCAATAGCTGTTTGGTTATCCCTAAAGCTCATATTTCTGGAATCACCTTTTCTAAACAAAACGATTCTCTTACCATCAAATGTTCTTTCCAATATTTAGCCGATGAATCATGTATTGTTACTCCTATTTGGACAGACCTCACAGGATACAGAAATTTGGCGATACCTAGTGATGATTTTGAAGTTAATATGGATAATAAACATGCATGGATTCGCTTCAGACCTGATGCTGATATAGCAAATGAAACTTATTTTAACTTATCAATTGCCTTCAGCTGCTCTTCTTTACCATACAACAACCACATCCAGTACGAATTTGGTCAGATTCCATTCCCAATTAAAAATAAAAATTATGAAGGCAAGGTTTACTACCTAAATGCAAACATTTTGACTACATTCATGTATTACTAATCAAATTTGCAATAGCTTAATTCTAATTTTAACGACAGGAAAGAGAAACCAAACCGAGCCAAAGAAAACATTTACAGATACGTCTAACCTAATGCTGCCAGCAAGCGTCATTAGAATTGCAATTGTTGTTGTCGTTGTAGCCTTGATTCTGGTTGTTCTTATAAAGTACTCCAGGCCATGTTTTGGTGAATATTCAAAATTATTATAAATTAAATTAAATTTTCATATCCAGACATCCCTCTCTCTGATATTAATGCAAAACTATTTACATTTATAATAATTACTTTAAGGTTATTTCAATGACTCTTTAAAATTACCTTAAACATTCTCTTCAGTTCATAACTCCCAAAGGGTTGTCCTTCCTGAGATTCCCATGGTAGAAAGTTATGCTCAAATCGCGGAAAACGAACTGCCCAAAGACAATGAAAGATATGAAGTTTTAGACGATGGTACATACGAAACTGTTGATGATTCTCCAGTTGTGATAGACTGTGAAAACTATATTCAGATCATGGAATAGTGTTTATATTATTATGTAGCAAAATTACAGTATGTAAATATTATTAATAATAACAGATATTATTTAAAATTTAATAAAAAATTAAGTCATCGTCACGATCAATCAAAAAGTAATAATAAAATATTGTTATTATTACATCAAGACTACTTTAATTGATTTTCTTTTACCACTTTTTATTTTTAATGAGCCCAGGTTTTCTAGTTTAAAATAGAAATAAAAATTAAAACATAACTAAGTTATTAATAATAACAATTTAAAATAAAATGTCTTGTATTCTAATGCAGCTCTTAAAAATATTACTATGCATCATTGTCACTTATAATATGCAAATATCGTTTTCAATAATTTCAAAATATTATGGTCGTTTATTTTTATGATAATGGAGTTAGCGTCCATTAATCATTTCTGGTATAACTAACTCATTTTAAAGTTTTTAGACGACCTTTATAGATTAAGTTAATTACTTTGAACTAGTGCAACCTTCCAATAAAGAATACGGTGTTCAAAATAAATTTATTAATTTCAAATATGTGAAGGGGACAAAGTATAGAAACTAGAAATTTTCTATTATTAAGTTTAAGTAATCGGTAGTAAGGATTTGAATTGTGGAAGGGTATCTAGTAATTACAAACAGCAGCAATAACATGTCTAGCATCTCCAATAAAAAATATTAGATTTTTATTCTTCAATTCATGTTCTATGAAAATAACTCTTAATTTTGAAATTAGGATCTTTAGAAAATAGTTTCGTTCTTAAATTTTATTGCAACTTGTTTTAGTTGCATAGTAAATGCTTGCATCAAATAATAGATATATAAAATGGAAAGAGTATTTATATAATTACATTTAGACATATTCTCCAAATAGTAGGTTTTCTGGCTTGCATATCGTATCGCTACCAATTTATCTGAGCTATCATTTTGTTAAAAGCAGCTTCAATGTGCTCACTTTATGTGTTGATGAAGTACTTTTTGTTTTAAATAATTATTAGGTACTCTTGGTTATCGCCAGTTCCTACACATAACTATAAATAATATTTAAAGTTTGATTTGTAATGATAAATTGAAAGACTTTTACTCTGGGGAAATGTTTCATTACGACTAATTAAAAAATTTTGAACGTTCTTGAATTTTATTGCAAATCGGATTTCACATCAAACCAATGTTAAAGATATTTCACTGTTTTGCTATTTTGCTTCTCTTGCAAGGTTAGTCAATAATTTTATGAAGAAATCATCAATGCCATTTTTTCATGCTGAAAAAAATGATGCACCAAAAATTGAGATCAAATTGTTAGTATTAAGATTTTTATGACCACAAATAATGCTACCATTTCTAAATACCCAAATTATTGAAATTCGATCGCCGAAGAGGAATTACAGTCTGAATGATATTGAAACATCAAAAATGTATATATTTATTTGATGATATTCAAATTTGTGTAACAGTTACAAATAATAAAGGTATTTCACGGATTATTGCAATGAGAGTAATTGACAAAACCGCAATCGTGGAGAAAGGAACAAATGCAATTGTTGAATGCAAAAACTCTTGCAACTTTGATTCTTTACTTTGGTCGTACAAACCCTCCAATAAAGCATATTACGAAGATCTCATTGTTGTGGGGAGTGCATCGATCAGAAATAAAATTTCTAGAAGAAGGGATCAGTGGTTTAATGTCATAAACGACACAAATTGCAGGAGTAGTTTGATTCTGCCTAAAATCCAGTTTGAAGCTGCTGGAGTCTATGCCTGCTGGGAGGGTTCAGTGGCTAATGGAAAAACGAATGTTATTGTCGTCAGTGAGTAACATTGATTTGTCAACAATTTATTAGGTTGAATTGAATGGTTATATTTATACTTTAATTAATTAATTATACACAGATCAAAACAATTGTTCAATCACACCAGAGTTTCCAGACTACGAAAACATCCTTTTGAGGCAAAATGACTCAGTGACCATCAAATGTTCTTTCCAATATTCAGCAGATGAATCATGCATTGTTACTCCTATTTGGACAGACCTCACAGGATACAGAAATCTCACGATACCTGATGATGATTTCGAAGTTAACATGGATGACAAACATGCTTGGATTCATTTGAAAGATGACGTAAAAATAATTAATGGAACTCAATTCAACTTATGCTTTGCTTTCAAGTGTTCTTTTGTCAACATCAGCGTCAAAAATCAAGGTGGACAACGAGGACGTTATGATTTTGGAATTGTACCATTCAAACTTTTTATCGATGGTATGTTTCAAACGTTTTTTTTCTATTATTGAACTGCGATTCTGCTAATTAAGTAATTTTGTTGAACAATTTGATGATTAGATGGAAAGATGTTTTATTTTCAATTAAAATTTCATGAAGCTCAATTTATAATACACTAAAGTGAATTCTTATAATAACTTATCCTCTGAATTGTTTAAAGTATTTGAGCACGTTCTGTGATTTAATTTGTTTTTTCCTTTTACTATTTGGAGTTTTCTTGACAAAGTAAATTATGACAGAAATTACATAAGTTTGATTAAATGTGCCTTTATTTTCAGGAAGTACAAGCACAGAATTGAATTATCAAAAAATGGACGCCGTCAACATTTTACTCACGGTCGCTGTTAATATTGCCATTGCAATAGTTGTTTCTGTGTTCCTGTTTTTGGTTTGCCTAAAAAAGCTTTCCAAATTGTGTTTCGGTAAATTTTAAACTTACCAAAGAATCTAATTTGGCAATACAACGTTTGCGTTTTTATTTTTAGTTTATCGTTAAGTGGTTCAATTTTAATAAAGACTTTGTCAATTGATATCGCATTAAGATGAAAGCAGCATCATTAACTAAGGAGGACAAAATATGGCTTCAAGGTTTTACTATTAAAAATATTCATTTCACTTTCAATAGCCAACAATGATAAAAGAAGAAATACAGGAACCACTGCCTCGAGATCCGACGGATATGCTGGAATCAGGAAAAACCTGAGCTCCGAAGACAGCAATACTTATGAAGTTATTGCTGATGGACATTATGAGTCTATCATTGGCGATCCTCCGCAGTCAGTATGCGTTGGAAGCCATGTTCCCATCGTAGAGTAGCAAGTAATCGTTTGCCATAGCACAGCATTTGATCATGTTTCTTGAAGCAACTTGTTATCACTTCACATCGCATCAAACCAAGGGTTTTTAATTTTCCATTTATTTAGAGACTGCATTTTTCTGGTCAGAATTAGTGTTATTATTGATGATCATTGTGTTTGTATTTAATCTCACAATATTCATTGTTGTAGTGGTTAATAACAAAAACGTTAAAACAAAGAGCATTGAACATTATCTGATTAAAGTGTGTCAACATTTCGTAATATTTGAATAAACTTGTTTTTTTTTATTTATTCATGTCCTGAGCATAAAAATGTGAAATGCAAATTGAACAAATAAGTTTCTCATACCTCAGAGAAAATTAAGCGAAAGCAAAGAGCCTCTCGCAAAATAATTATTAAATAATTTATACATAAACCAAACCACAAACTTACGAAATAATATTAACTAAAACACAAAATGACATAAAATTTTTCACCATAAAAAAAACGCAAATACATCTAATTTTTTTTAAAACTCCCAACTACACTCATCAGTAATTATCGTCATTACTAATTATTTCTGTCTTCAAAAATTCAAGCACTTTTTAAAATAACAAATAAATTTATATTTAATTTAATGAAATGTTAATGCAATAATTACGCATTAAGAAAAACGAATTTGATTAAAATTTAAATTGGATGAAAAAAATTAATTTTGGAAATGTTTAAATAATACATTTTCTTACTAGGGTTTGTAAATTACCTTGTTTTACTTTCACGACAAAGATGACTTTTGGAAGATAATTTAATTGCAAGTTTATAAGTGCAAGGTTAGCAAATTTCTTTTTTAATTGCAGTTTTTTAAATTAACTTAAAATTGAAAAACTTAATAAAAACTACAACGACATAATGAATTAAAGTAGGTAGAACTCATAAAAACTTAAATTTGTTTATTACATGTCCTTAATGTTTTGAGATACTACTGAGGATCGAAGAGAATACAAAAATATATGACTAGTCAAGGGGAGTTTAGGAAATCAGATTTAGTTAACATTCTTTAGTTATTTAATTATCTAATTAATTTGTTGATATGTTAACTGATTATAATCATATAAATATATGAGTAGGAATGGATTATGAAACATTCTGACGAAGTTATGACATTTCATAACAAATCAATTGTCGTAAATCTGACACATTCCGATTTCCATCATAGTCACTGTGTTCCTTTGAAACAATGTTAAAGAGTTTTTAAAAAAATTTAATTTTGAAATGAGCGATGAAAAAAATCACTTTTTTAATGCTTAAATGATAGTTATCCGAACAAATTATCATTAGTGTTGATTATGATTACCAATAAATTTGTCTAAATATCTTTAAAACAATACAAATTTATTATGTTTTTTATTGTAGAAAATTATTGTTGTATATTTTATTTATATATATATATATATATATATTATATTGTTTATATGAAATAAGATTTTAGTAAAATTTTAAGATTTGAAAAGAAGCTAAACGCTTGAATTTTTATTTGTTTAGATTAAATAATTTTTTTGATAATTAAATGTAATAGGACTGTAAATGTTTTGCGTGAGCAAAGACATATCCAACACCTTCACAAAAAAGAAAAGCAAGCGTCAGTATATTATTCAGTTATTGAATTACTGATGAATATATCTCGTGCATTCAAGAATTCTTGAAATGAACATTAATAAATTAAATGAGTTGTTGAACGAGATGATAATTACAATATCTGTCATGTACTTATTCTTATTTTAGATTTTTTATCTCACAAATGCTAAGGATATTTATAAACATTTCTATCTTGCTTCTCATTTACGGTTAGTAAATACTTCCAGTTCACCATTGATAATTATTTAGCTTCAATTAGAAATGCTTCAGAAATTCATAATTAAGTCGTTTTCTGAAACAAATGAAATAAACCAATAATAACGATTGAAAAAGTTTGTTATGATTGTTTTTATATGTAGGCATGCATATTGTGGAAAGCAAAGAGATTATACATAGAAGCCAAATAAACAAGCCACTGGAAGCAATAACAATTGTTCATGTGGAATCAAATGTCACCATTGAATGTTATTCGTGCAATGTTAATCACCTGCAGTGGACATACAAATCACGAAATGGGGCACAAGAAGAGATAATTAAACGAAACAAAGTGATTAGAAGTAAAAATCATGGGAAAAGGATTCAATGGTTCAATCTTTTGGACGATTCTATCTGCACGTACAATTTATTTCTGCCTAAAATCCAATACGATGCTTCTGGAGTTTACGGCTGTTGGGATAACACGGCCGAACTTAGACTAAGAAACATCATAGTCCTGAGTGAGCAAATAGTAAGTTATTATTAATTTAAAAAAAAAACGAATTCATTGATTTTTCTTTAATTAAGCAGATGTAGATAACATGTGCTTTATCGAAGAGTACTCAGGCTCTGTAAACATCTTTCTGAAGCAAAATGACTCAGTGACCATCAAATGTTCTTTCCAATATTCAGCAGATGAATCATGTATTGTTATTCCTGTTTGGACAGATCTCACAGAATACAGAGACTTCACGATAGCTGGTGATGATTTTGAAGTAAATATGGATGACAAATATGCGTGGATCTATTTCAAACCTGGTACTGACCTAAGGAATGGAACTCATTTCAACCTATCTTTTATCTTCAACTGTTCATCTTTCAAAAATAATAGTCGTGTTAAACACATTCAAGCAAAATACGATTTTGGTCATGCACCAATCACAATTTTATTAGACGGTAAGACCACGCCTGCTTGTAATTGTGACATATCATTGAATCAATTTATAACATTTTGTTAGGTGATGATAATTTAAATTCCAGAGCTTCAACAGAATTTACCGAACTTGGTATCTCAAATTTCTTTAAAATTGTTTTACTTAATTATTCATTCCAAAAACTGAACTGTTTGTTTCACAGTTGCCCAAAAGATTTTGTCTTTCATTTAATGAATTTATTAAAACAATGTTTAGCGACGACTTCTCGCAACACATGGCAATTATATAATTAGATCTTTACATAATTATTAGTTTGTCTTTGTGGACAGGAAACTATTATTAAGTATTTAATGACTTACCAATTAACTTTTAAATGACTACCTAGAAAACTGTAGTTTAGCAAGCATTAATACGTTAAATAAAAGTTGTTTAAAATTATATAACTAAATTGTTTTGTTAATTATTTTACGTATAATAATAATAATAATAATAATAATAATAATAATATAATAATAATGATAATGATAATGATAATGATAATGAAATGATAATGATAATGATAATGATAATGATAATGATAATGATAATGATAATGATAATGATAATGAATAATGATACTGATAATGATCCTGATAATGATACTGATAATGATAATGATAATGATAATGATAATGACAATGACAATGACAATGACAATGACAATGACAATGACAATGACAATGACAAGGACAATGACAATGACAATGACAATGACAATGACAATGACAAACAATGACAATGACAATGACAATGACAATGACAATGACAATGACAATGACAATGACAATGACAATGACATGACAATGACAATGACAATGACAATGACAATGACAATGAGACAATGACAATGACAATGACAATGACAATGACAATGACAATGAGACAATGACAATGACAATGACAATGACAATGACAATGACAATGACAAAATGACAATGACAATGACAATGACAATGACAATGACAATGACAATGACAATGACAATGACAATGACAATGACAATGACAATGACAATGACAATGACATGACAATGACAATGACAATGACAATGACAATGACAATGACAATGACAATGACAATGACAATGACAATGACAATGACAATGACAATGACAATGACATGACAATGACAATGACAATGACAATGACAATGACAATGACAATGACAATGACAATGACAATGACAATGACAATGACAATGACAATGACAATGACAATGACAATGACAATGACAATGACAATGACAATGACAATGACAATGACAATGACAATGACAATGACAATGACAATGACAATGACAATGACAATGAACAATGACAATGACAATGACAATGACATGACAATGACAATGGTAATGATAATGATAATGATAATGATAATGATAATGATAATGATAATGATAATGATAATGATAATGATAATGATAATGATAATGATAATGATAATGATAATAATAATAATAATAATAATAATAATAATAATAATAATAATAATAATAATAATAGCAAATGTAAAAAGATTATTATGTTAATAAATGTTTGTTTAACAATATCTAGCTTCAGAAAACCTTTACTTTTGAAATCCCCCAGGAAGTCATACAGAGTTAAACGAAACAGTTTCGAATGCATTTAATCCTCTATTTACAGTATGGATCTTAATTACTGCTGCAATTATACTTATTCTGATTGTCTCACTGGTCCTCGTTTGCCTGAAACACCATTCCAAATTATGTTTTGGTAAATTTTTAAATTGTGAGAAATATGGTAGTCCAATTGGTTTTGTAATCATAAGTAAAACACTTAAAATACTTCAAAGTTGATAAATGTAAAAAGAAATTAAGTTGTGATAATCAAATAATTTTAAAATTTTAATTTATTCTTCGATAAAAGTAAACTATGTGTATACATTAGATAATATTTCAAACTAGCAAATATTCGCCCAAAAATTCAATCACTTACAAGAAATAATTTTTTTTCAACAGCTGCTAACAACGAACGAGCAAAACATGAAAGCTGTTCGGTTTTAGGAAACGTTTTACCTGATGTTCCGATGGATGCATCAGACTCCAGATACATAAAAATTGGCGAAGATATGCTATCCAAAGAGGTCAGAACATATGAAGTTATTGACGACGGAACATATGACGCCATCACCGAACCTTTGGAGTTAACTTGTGGCGGAAACTCCAAATAAATAAAGTCATATCCGATTTTATTAAAGTTATCTTTGCATGTATCCAAGTATTTAATTAAGTTTTACTATTTGCTGCATGTTTGTTTCATCAAAGATGTATTGTGAAGTTTAATTTGCATAAACATTTGCATTAAAATTGTATTCTTCATGGTAATGCTTGACGAGATTTAGCGAAATGATTGGATTAGAATGCTCAACTTTTATGAAGCACTATTTTTTATAATAAAAAGCTTGCCATATGTTTTATTTTATAAAAAATAATCTTGTACATTTTGACTTTTTTAAAAATATCGCTTGACGGTATTTGTTCTTGATAATAACACGGCTGTTGTCTAAGCTCTGCATCTGTTAACTGGATTAAACTGTTATTTATGTCTGATCAGTTTTAGTCCTCTTTCTTTCTCACCGCGAACAAATTATTTAGAGGTGTCCTTTGAGGTTGTGTTTATTTAATTCTCTTCTAGGTGCACTCTAAAAAAAGGCTAAATAAATTAATTTTTATCGATTGAATTAGTTATGGGACTTAATCAACAGTCTGCGTCTTAACACCAGGCACATCCATTTATTCTGATCAATTATCAACATTTGTTACCACCATGTTACATATAACATGTTACTGTTAATAAATAAATTAATGAACAGTGATATTGGGTGAACTGGCTTGTTTTCAGCAATTTGAAATTTACATTTAATTTCAGGAAACAGCGAATTCTATGTAAATCCTTTTATTACATGGAACGTTCATACAGCTTTAATAATTGCATTATTCACAGTTTTTATGCTTCTGGTTTGTCTAAAGAAATTTTCCAAGTTGAGCTTTGGTAAAGGGCTAACTGTTTTGTACATTTATTTGTTAAAATACAGAGACATGATCTAAATCAAAAGTTGATTAATCTTTACTGAGCATGTGAACAAATGATGGAACTTCTAAAGATTTCAGTAAATATTAATATGAATAATTTATATATTTTATATAATCAGTTTGCGATTTTCAAAAAATAAATTTATTAAAAAATAAATATTCTAAAGGAAACAGGTATAATAACGAAAGGATTGCTTTGGGCGAAGGCACCGGAATAACAAAAGATCTGCTATCCAATGACATCAAAATTTATGAAGTAATTTATGATGACACCTGTCATTAGCAATCCTGCTGAGCCAGCTTATATTTGAAACAATTTTCTCCTTTTACAGTACTTGAATCTTTGATCGATGCTCCAAATTATCTGCACATTTAACTACTTTTCTCAGCTCTGCGGGCGTTACGATTCGAGATATTTGATTATAAAAACTGAACACCTTATTTTATCACGCTTGCTAATTAGGATTGAATATTTTAGACTTATTCTCAATAAAATCGGAATATTAAATAAAATTGTTGAATAGAAAGATTGCTTCCTTTACCTTTGACACTTACTGATGCCTTTAGACTATTTTAAAAAAAACTATAAGTTTGAGACGTGCAAGAGTATCAGTCAGAGTTATAACATCAACTCGAATTCCGAATGTAAAAACAGAAATTACTTAAACCTTGTTTCAGCGCAGAGTTTAATTTTTATTTAAAATAATTTAGAGAAAAAAGAAGTATTAATGCAAATTATTTATGATTTTTTTTTCTTCGGAGAAAAGTTTAAGAAGAATTTAAGAATAAAGGTTTCAAATACTGCATCCGAAAAAATTAGTTTGTTTTTATATTTCATAATAATTAATCCTAAACTTGGATTTTATTCTTTTGACAAAAATAACTAGTACAAAAATATAAATAAATTTTTTAGTAATTTCTAGGCAATTTCAGTTCAAGTAAAAAAGTCATGATTGATCAAACCGACTAACCAATCATCTAATGGTAAAAAGTTTTTCAATATGAGCAATTATCCTCTGTAGAAGGCAGAATATAACTAAAAGACCTAGAAATGCATTGCAAACAATTTTTTAAATTCAAATTACTTAATTACATGAATTACTGGATCGCATAAAAAAGATTCTTAAATAGGTTAATAATATTATCTTCTGGTAAATTATGATCGATGAAAACAATTCGTAAACTCGGCCACATGATGAACTACTTGTTTGCCAAAACATCATCGCCTTAAAAATGATTCTGTGTTATTTAACTTCTATTGCAGCAATGATGCAAAGTTTTTTTATTTTATTTTTTAAAATTTTTAATTTTGTTTAAATCTTGTTTTTAAGGATCTTTAACCATCATTTAATCATTGTTAACATTCTGAAAACCGGAAATCAAGCAGATAAAAGCAATAACAAAAATTGTTAAAGTCGAGGACGATGTTATCAGTGAATGCACCTCATGTAATGTTAATTTCCTGCAATGGACATACAAACCACCAAACAGAACGCATGAAGAAATTGTAATAAGAAATTACATAATAAGAACTGAAAACCAGAAAAAGAGAAATCCAAGGTTCAGCCTCACAAACAATATCAACTGCACATACAATTTGATTTTGCCTAAAATCCAGTTTGTCGCTGCTGGATTATACAGCTGTTGGGAAAATATGATCGCAACAACAGTAACAAATATCATTATCATAAGTGAGTAAATTGGGCATATAATTTTTATCAATTTATCAGACCTAAAATGTTGTAACTTATTTGAAAATTAACAGATGATAATAACAATTGCTCTATTGAGCCAGAGTTCCCAGACTACGAAAACATCCTTTTGAAACAAAATGACTCAGTGACCATCAAATGTTCTTTCCAATATTCAGCAGATGAATCATGCATTGTTACTCCTATTTGGACAGACCTCACAGGATACAGAAACTTAACGATACCTGATGATGATTTCGAAGTTAACATGGATGACAAACATGCTTGGATTCATTTGAAACCTGGCGTTAAAATAAAAAATGGAATACAATTCAATTTATCCTTTGCTTTCAATTATTCTTTCACTAACATCCCTGACAAAAATCAAAGTGGACAATATGATTTCGGTCTTTTACCATTTACTCTTTTAACTGAAGTTCAGAAAGGTTCGCTAGCATAATTAATTTGTTTGCTTTGCTTTGTTTTAATCGTTAAATAATTGTATGTACAAAAGTGTTTAATAATTATTCTGAAATTTTGTAGAAAGATATTAAGTATTAAATGTTAATTTTGATTTTAACATAAAATTTATTTAACATAACTTAATTAACATTGTTAGAACCCTGGCTGAGAGAGATTATTAATTTTGTAATAACACATTTAGTAACATGATGGTGGACTGAATAATTATTTAATAAAATTAAGTTTAAGCTCGGCATCGGTTGAGCCCATTGTTACTGCAATGTAATTTTAATTAATTGCAATTAACTTTACATTTAGTTTTGTAGCTGTTAAAAGCTCAGAATGAGTACTGTCATTCATTTAGCGATCGTGTGGATTGTCGTTTGTAAGAGATTTGATTAAGTTTTAAAGACATGTTACAATATTTTGTAAATTTATATATTTTGCTTTTCGTACATGGTTAGTAAACCGTTATATTATATCGTCATTGATAACGTTTATATCATATAACCATTTTTTGAGTATATATTATAAAAATTATTTATTAAAATAAAGTGGTTAGGCTAGTTACTAATAAATAATAAAATTAACAATAATAAATGCTAATAAATTACTTGGTTAAGAGAAATCAATCTTAATTTTATTTATGAAAGACTAGAAGCGCTCTATCCACTATTTAAAAAAACAAAATTATTTTTTGAACATCTATAGAAACACGGAATGAATCATCTGCAAAGATGATACAGAGCATAGATTTAATAGAAACAGCAACAAGAGTTGTTAATAAAGGAACCGATGTTGTTCTGGAATGTCACTTATGCAATGCTAATCAGATAAAATGGACGTACAAACCAATCAATGGGATACAAGAAGATATTGTTGAAAATAATAACATCATTAGAAATGAAAATCATGGAAAGGAAACATGGATTACCATCGAACACAATTCAAACTGCACATACAATTTGTTTTTGCCCAAATTCCAATTTGGTGGTGCTGGAATATACAGTTGCTGGGAAGGTTCGGTCGAAAAAAGAATAATTCACACAATTGTCACAAGTGATTGTTTTTATCAAAATTTGCTTAATCAAACTGATCACAGTTATAAAAAGTCATACATTGGGTTCAATTTTTTTTATTAATAGATTCAATCGATACGTGCTTTGTGGAACAAAATATCTCAGAATCTGAAATTCTTCTGAAACAAAATGATTCAGTCACAATCAAATGTTCTTTCCAATATTCAGCAGATGAATCATGTATTGTTATTCCTATTTGGACAGATCTCACAGGATACAGAAATTTAACGATACCTGGTGATGATTTTGAAGTTAACTTGGATGACAAGCACGCATGGATCCATTTTAAACCTGGTGTTGATATAGCAAAGGGGACACAATTCAACATGTTTTTTGCTTTCAGTTGTTCTTTCTCAAATAGTAGTCAAGAGAGACATTCGACATCAAGGGCGATACGATTTTGATCAAGTGCCATTGACATTTCTTATCGCAGACAAAATCAGTAAAATCAAATATTCAATTTTTGAAGTACTTTCGAAAATTTAACAAATTATTAGGCTATACATTTCTTTAAAGGCATTTTTAAACAAATTTTATTTTTAACAAATTCTTAAATTAAGCGTTATTAGGTGCCATTAAAATGAATTCATATTATTATTTATTATTATAATCAAGGATTAAATTTATGTCCTGACCAATTTTAAAGATAAGTTTAATTGAAATTTACAATAAAAACAAGCTTGCATACATCCAATTATTATTAGTATAATTTGATAATATTAATTTGCCATACAATCGTATGTTAGGCTGCCACTTCACATAATTAGCAATTAAAACTTTTTTCATCAGTAAACATAAAACTATCTTTGTTCTTTTCAAATTAACAGCAATTTCGTTAATAACTTAATGCTTACTTAATGCTTGCTAGTAATTCTTGCCATAAATGATTGAGCAACATTAAAAAAATCACCGACCAAATTTCCTCGATTCATTCTTGCCTGGAGTTACTATTTTACGTCTTTTCATCTTTGTAAACCAAATCTTCTTAGTTTGACCGGTTGGTCATTAGAAACATGAGTCTTTATTAGTCATCGCATTAGTTATTAATTCTTCATGACATTTTAACTATTTAAAGATATTCTTTTCTCAATTAAATTGCATTCCTGACTTCAAAATTTCTAATGTAACCAATAGTAACCATTAGTCTCCCACCGAGTTATTCCAAGTTTCTTAGATAGTTTTCTAAAACTTACAACCAAGTTCTCTATTGTAACTTAATTATTAATCATATTATATTTAAATAATACAATATTTGAAATATTATTAATGATATCTTAGTAAATATTAATGTATCTGCTTAGCGCCAAAACGATCTTTATGAACGAGTAAATTTCTGATTTGTTATTTTATTTTGAATATATATAAAATATAATACATTATTCTGAATTTTGAATTAGGGAGTACGTCCAAATTCAGCAAAACTAGCTCTGCTGTTATCTGGGGCTTAATTACAGCAGCACTAATTGCTGCTGTTGCAGTTTCTCTTCTACTGATGTGTCTTAAGAAGTATTCCAAGTTGTGCTTCGGTAAGTTTTTGATCTGCAAACTTGAGCGATTATGTTTACTTTAAAAAAGGGCAACAGATTATTTGACTTTTCTTTAAGGCGAAATTAACCCAGCAAGTTTGAAGTCCATGGTTGTTTTCAAATGCATAACTTAAGACAAAAAAATATTGTAATTAAGTTTATTTTATGGTTTTGTTTTTTAACACTACACTCTTTAATTTAAAACAAATTTACCAATAGCAAGTAACCTCAAAAGAACAAACAGTGACACCACTTCCTACGAAAAGACCGTTTCTGAAATTCCAATGGACGACGGATACACTGGAATTAGAGAAGATCTGCGATCTGATGATAACAGAATTTATGAAAATATTAGTGATAACACCTATGAAGCCATTGAAAACCTTCATGTGATGGAACCTAAACTTTTAGCATCGAGCAACAAAATCACCTAGCGATACTCGAGATCAATGTTATCATTCGGAACTTCTAGTTTGTAAGGATATTAAAAGTGAATAAACTGTAAATCGTGTTCTGTCAAGTGTGTTTAATCAATATTTGTAATTCTGTATTGCGAACTAGTTTTTACATTCTTCAAATTAAGGACTTACAAAAACGTGTTTGAAACCTCCCTTTATTCACTTATATTATTTATTATATTACTTATTGGGTCAGATCTCTTTATTCACTTATATTATTTATTACATTACTTAATGGGTCAGATCTCTTTATTCACTTATATTATTTATTATATTACTTATTGAGTCAGATCAAACGAACTCTGTAACCAAAGTATGTCAAAAAAATGTTATATTTTAGTACAACAAACAGTAGTCAATATAATGGGGAAATGCAAAATATTGGTTAGATAAGACCAATATTTTAGAAAATAATGCCGTTTTTAAATGCTCAATCTTTTCGACAACATCACAATTTCAGATCTACGATTACATAAAATTTAAAATATAAAAGTTACTAATTAAACCAAATGATAGTAACATACTATCGATACAATCTCAATAGTACTTTTACATGAAGAATACTTTCAGTTCACGTGTACTCGTATTTAAAAATAAACAAAATTACTTCAAATTCGAAAACGAAATTACGTAAAATTTGTTTCCGAGAAGTGTTTACTTTCACGTTGAAATTATTTAACTTGAATCGATCTTTCACTTATTCTAAAAGTACTAAAAATTAAAATGATTATGAGTAAAAAGATATCCTTCTTTCCTTCCTACATCTGCAGCCTAACTACTTTTAAATAAATATTTATTCAATAAAAGTTATTAATTTTACTGAGTAAGAAATCAGGTTCCACAATCCTAATTTTCCTGAAGTTATGCAAGCAGTTTTACAAATAAATAAAATACAGTTAATTTCTCAACAAAAATTACATTTAATAGCAACTAGTTCTAAGTTTTCATTTCAAGCCATATTAATGTGAAACTGCTATTTTAAGACTGCTAAATACAAAATTAGAAATGTTAAAAAGTTTTGGTAAAGATCAATGATAAAGATTTATCAATGAAGCCAGACTTTTCTTGAATTTGTGAATGAAACGTTTTCTGTAAAATATTTATAATTTTTGTGTTACAAATAAAGAAATAATTATTTCTTTTAAAATAGCTATTTTGCTGCGGATTTAGTTTCAAAATGAAGCTATGCTATTTGTATTTTGCTGCATTGCTACAAAGTAAGTTTTTATATTACCAAAATACATTTAATACGGTAATTTATCATTTGATTCCTTTTACATTGGTTTTTTTTAATTGGCAAATTAAATGTAAAAAATATTGTTAAATAATAGAACGAAATATAAAACCTTTGAACTTTTGAATGTAGCTGCTCAAAATACAGAACAAGCAAATGAAACAGTAACGAACATTGTCAAAGCAGGCAGTGATGTTATTATTAAATGTCATTCCTGCAATGTTGATTATCTGATAGTGACATACAAATCTCCAAATGGAGGCTATAAAATTATCAAAGCCAGAGGAGAAACTTCGTCTAGAAACAGAATCCATGACAGGATTAATTTATTGTACGACCTTGTAATAGATGAATGCTCTTACCATTTGTTTCTTGCTGAAGTCCAGTTTGATGCTGCTGGAGTATTTAGTTGTTGGGAAGGTTCATTTAAAACGAAGACAACAAATCTCATAGTATTAAGTGAGTAAATCTGTTTTGTTGCAAATGTAAATATGTTTAAAAGCGAATTTTTAACTTCAAATTCGCAATTTAACAAAAATTTTTCGATACCAATAGGCAGTGACAACAATTGTTTTGCAATACCAGAGTCTTCAGACAATGAAAATATATTTCTCAGACACAATGATTCGATCACTATTCTGTGCACTTTCCAATATTCAGCAGATGAATCATGTATTGTTACTCCTATTTGGACAGACCTCACAGGATATAGAAATTTCACGATACCCGGTGATGATTTTGAGGTTAACATGGATGAGAAACATGCATGGATCTCTTTTAGATGCGGTGCTGACGTAAAAAACGGGACTCGTTTTGATTTAAGTTTTGTTTTCGATTGTTCATCTTTTTCAAACTACAATCAGGGCCAGCAAGGAATGCACTACTTCGGTATGGTGCCATTCATCCTCATTATGGAACATAAAACAGGTACATAGACCTTATAATTACAATTGAACTCTGAATAATATTCAAATTTTGAGTTATTTGCAAACTATAACTTGAATCATTAACTATTGGTTCAGTATTTAAACCTACGTATAGCTTCCTCTTTCATCAAGAAATCACTTTTGGGTTTAATTATTAAAACACTTTTGAAATTGTTATTTTTTGTAAGATTATTATTTAAAATTATTAATTGCTTGAACTAAGGCAAAATATTTCTAGATCTTTATTAAAGTGCTGACGTTCTACGGAAATTTAGTAATCAATGCAATTAGAAAACTAGAAATACAATATCGGATTAATTACTACAATCGCAATATTTAATTACGGTTCCTAATTTTATAGTTTAAGCCTTTTTATGCCAATATGAATATTAACTTTGAAATGATGCATGATTGTATTAAAAATAAAACTGTTTAATAAATTTGTATAAACAGGAAACATCAATAAAGACGAGAATAACAAGAGAGGTGCATTTGTTATTGCGCTTTTAGCAGGAACAATTACACCATTAACTGCAATTACTGCTGTCCTGTTGCTATTGGGAATAAAAACATTCTACTCTGGTAAATTATTACCATTTTATTTTTTTAATAAAGATCGAATCATCCAGCAATCAATATCTTGAAAGTGATGATTTATTTTTACTACTACTTTTTAAATTTGTTCAAAATATAATTCTGACAGCCAAATCTCAAAAACAAATTGCGGGAAATAAAAAGATTATGGCTAAAACAATTGAGTCTGAAATATCGTTATACTCTGAAATCAAGGAAAATATAATTTCCGAAGAAATCAGAAGATTTGGCGCGTTAAATGATAACTTATACGAAGTCATCAACGATTCTTCAGAAACCAAGGCCTGTGAAAACTACATTACCATCGGATTTGTAAAGTCACTCCTCTGAATATCCAGACGTTATCAGAAAATAAGGGGAATAGAACTGCAATTGATTTATTAATTTATTTTATTTTATCAATTCATACATTTTTATTTGTTATATTGCATAACTAATAACAATGCCCTGATCTTAACCAGTACATTGTCAACTTAACTTACTCTCAACTTATTCAGGCCGACTTATTGGGAAATGTCATCAATTTATCTGATCTGAAAACACAACATTTTTTACATAATAAACGAGATGGTTTTAGATTTCGTTTTGTAGTTTTGAAACAACTGCAACTCTTTTTTTTCGAGCTTTTATTCTCCACAGCAGATCAACAACAATTCAAGTACTTCTTATTAGATTTTTGGAATGCTAATTTAATTTAGGAAGTTACATAAAAAAGATACACGGAATTCCCTCTATTGTTGGGAAGGTTTGAATGAAACGAAAACAAATATCCTCGTCATAAGTGAGCCAAGTTTAATACGTAATCAACATTGTGGATAATTTGATAAACAAAGGATCATCTTGTCAGAAAGGGTTTAGTGAGGGTTCGAACGATATAAACTATAAAAGAAGAGTACTCAGTGTTTTGTATTCACCTTTGGTTTGGCATTGTCGATATTTTACCTGTAAATTAAAAAAGAAACTACATTTTCCATAAAAGATGACTAAATTTCTAGTTTCGTTCTTTTTGTAGCGTAACTGCAAACTACAACTAACATAGATTTATGATACAAATTTTATTTAATAAACAAGAAGTTAAATCAAATGAGAAAACACAGATAGCAAGTCAAAACGAAGAAGATAAAGGATCAAGTCAACAAAGGCCAAAGCACAAGGCCTGAGAAGAGATCACAGAAATCAAGCGAAGAGGAAGACCACTGAGGGCGAACGGATGAGTGTAAAAAAAGGTAATGTTTTATTAAAGTCCGCTGCATAGCTAGATGATTAGTACGGTGCACCCACAGCGGGGCTTGAACCCCGTGCTGCCATCGCGAGAGGCGCAGCCTTAACCAGTGTTGTAAAAATTACCTCATTTCGGTAACTAGTTACAAGTAAAAGTAATAGCTCAAAAAGCTACTTAAGTATAAGTAAGAGTATTGTCTCAAAAATTTACTCAAGTAAAAGTTAAAAGTTACAGCGTCTAAAAGTTACTTTTAAGTAAAAATTACAAGTAACTTTGATGCCGCCATTATTGTGATCATACATCATTCCGTATTATTTAAAAGGAATTGTTTCTCTTATCGTTAAAACAATTACTGGTATTAACTGCTAGTACTAACAGTCATTAAGTAATAACATTTGAACTAATGCATTCTTTTGGTGTTTTTATTATTTATTACATTACAATCACAAATTTTTGTTAATTTTTAACATAACTAAGTCCTCGAATAGTTTGTCACTCATTATGGTCCTTCAGCTGTTCTTTGTCATACCAGCAGAGCTGAATAAACGTTCAACAGCTGCACTAGCTGGCAGAGGAGTGTTCAACTGGATAAATAAATTCTTCAGGGTATCGCTTCCAGTAATAATGTTCATGTCATCTGATCGGTCTCGAAGATACTGCATCAGAATATCAGTTGACCTTGTGCAATTGAAGAAACTGTCTTCAATACTGTCAGCATCAGATGAACGAGAGCTCAAAGCTCGTCCATCTTTGCTGCATTAGAAGATGCTATTTTGGCTACCAGTTTCTCATCAAGCTTGACAATCGTTGGCAACAGATATCCCATATTCCTTAACTTCTGTTGGATGCATGCGTTCCACGTGCTTCTTCAAGTTAGATGAAGAACCTTCATATGCTGAACGTGTAGTTTTTGTTTCTGTTGGCAGAGTAGGCATGCATACTTCTATGATTTTCCTTTGATTGAAATCTGAACATTTTGTTCAAATACGGCCACGGACTATCTTCACCCTTGTTCCTCTTATCTTCGCTAACGACACTAAAAATGGCTTTAAATGAATCCATACTACGATATATTAAATCTTATATTATTATATGTATATAATATTATATATTAAAAAAGCTTCGGTATGACTAATCCAGAATTTCCGATTTAAAACAAAAACGACCGGCGATAACCACAATAACAAAAGAGCGATGATCGGGAAGGGGAAGGTTCTCGAACGAACCAAAGAATAACAATCTAGAATTTAAATTTTTTTTAAAATAAATTAAACTAATTTAAAATGTTATTTATGTTACTTTGTAACGTCTTGCACCAAAAAGGTAACGAATTAAAAGTATGACCAAAAATAGTAATTTGTTACAAGTAAGAGTACAAAATTTTTTTTGTAATTGTTACAAGTAAAAATTACCAAAAAATGTAATTAATTACAGTAACGAATTACATGTAATTCGGTACTGCACAACACTGCCCTTAACCGTTAGGCCATGCGGGCGCACGGATGGGTGTCTTCTCCTGGCTCCTTAAATAGACTTTCGCCAGGCTTTGAAACAAAGGAGTCCACTGCTATTCGCTGAGTCACTGTTGCTGTCCTGCACGATTGTGGCCTGGCGCAGTTGTGGGCCGAAGTTCTGTGCCCGACGTTCCTAGTGTTGTGCGCCTGGAGCTTGTGTGTGATGATGCAAGTAGGACGAAGTTCAGTGTGTCCAACATTGTTAAGCGATGAAGGAAGAGAAGCTGCGATCAAAGTCGAAGATGGGATTAAAATTACTAAATTTATTTCGACAGACAAAAGGATGAAACAAGATGGTCATGAAAGCAATTGGTGATAATAATAATGAGTTCGAATGTGATTTTACAGTTAGCACGGAAACCACGAGGACACCCCATTATTTCGTGATAACTCGCTCCAGGAAGATTTGATTGTGGAGAAATTTTAATATGTTATGTATTTATATTTTTGCGAATGTCTTAAATTTTTGTCAACAAATTTTTGTTCATGCATTAATTTAAAAATTCAAAAAACGTGATTTCGGGGCGTCAAATAACCATGAAAGAACACTTTCAAAAATCATCGAAACATGACCAAAAAACCTCGTCAAAACATGAAAAAAATTTATTACTAAGAAGTAATGTTTCCTTTATTTTCAATAACTGCAAAACATCTGTTATGCATTGCTTTTATTACAGTTTTTACGTATTTTCTGTCCGGCTCTTTCCAGGCACTCTTAATAGCATTTTCCAGGTCAGATTTGGAATGGAACTGCCTTCCATAGTTGTAAACCAACAACATTTCCAGACTTTTTCTATAGGATTTAAATCTGGGAAACAAGCTGGCCAATTCATAAATTTCAAATTTCTGCTCTGGAAAAATGTCTTTGACAACTTGGAAGTGGATCGAGGCATTATCTTACTGGAAAATAAAATTTGTTCCACAATAAGCTTCCCCAAAAGACAGGAGATGGTCTTCTAAAACTTTGATGTAATCCATCAAAAACTGTCTCCTATCTAGAAAGTTAATCCTTCATTTGAAATTCCTTCCCAAATCATCACCGATCCTGCTCCATGATTCCGACTAAAAAATGTTTCTTTTTCTAATCTGAGGTCATGCCAGTAGAACTGATGACCAGGTTTTTGCAGGTTTTTTGCAGAGCATGGTTTTGGTCAATTCCACTCTGGCCAAGCTGTGATGGTTTTTAAAAGCTAGAATCTTTAATCTTTTTTATATGATAAAATATCACCAGATTTGAAATAACTGAACAATGTTCTTTTACAAATTCTTAAATCAAGTTCTTTTCTAATTTGAATTGCTGAAAATTTACCTGAAGAAGCCTCTCTTACAAGGAGTCTGCTGACGAATCGTCAGTTTCTTGGGTTTTCCATGATCATTTTATGCCCCACATTTTTCCTGAGCTTTTAAGTAGATTCAGAGTCTGGAGTCCGAGATGCCACCTGTCTATCTAGGTCGTCGCCAATCTTTCCCGGTTGTCACTCAGTCTGCTCCCGAGCGCCAAATAGCCAGTGCCGTGATGTAGTTTCTTGTTAATTCGCCTTGGAGCTCCGACAGGGATCATTAGAAGAGTCTCCTCCGTCTTCAAACGTTTCGGCTCTTTGAGTCTCCTTACGTTGTCGGGGAAGAGGCGGGCCGCATCCAGTGATCAGCGGTAAAACCGTTCGAGACGGACGCACACATTTTAATGAGATGCTAAGAAAAAATAAAGGTCCACCCCTAAACAAATTAAACTCCGCCTAAAATGAGTAAAAGTGAATCTTTTATCCGCAATATATATTAAGTCATTTACATAAAAGTCTCTAATAAAGTTTTACTATAATTTTGGAAATACTTGACGTCTGACATTAGCAATCGAGTGTTTAAAGTTTACGCTTTGCCTAACCCTAACCCTACCCTAATCCCTAACCCTACCCTATCCCCTAATCCTAACCCTACCCTAACCCCTAACCCTACCCTATCCCCTAATCCTAACCCTACCATATTCCCTAACCCTACCCTATCCCCTAATCCTAACAATAACCCTACCCTAACACTTGAGCGGATCTATTCGGAGCCTAAATATGCGGACCGATTTTCCCTAAAAAGAGATATACCTAAAAATATTACGGATCAAAGATTTACTTTTACTCATTTTAGGCGGAGCTTAATTTGTTTTGGGTGGAGCTTCATTAAAGTAGAGCATCTCATTAAAATGTGTGCGTCCGTCTCGAACGGTTTTACCAGCCGGATGTCCCTGCCGGTTTTTGTCTTTCTGGACCCAACATTTACCGCCGGCTATGAAAAGCATAGCCTTGTTATGCCGGTCACTTCTGCCTGGACTGGAGCGACTGCGACAGCTCTCAATGTCTTCTTCGTAGCGCATGCTACTTGCTTTTTACCTGGAAACTTCAACTATGCGAGGCTCTCATTGGCCTTGTTATGTCGATTGCCTCCACCTCATTTGATTACACGAATGCTCAGTGGCTTTTTCAAACCGTATACTTAAATGCAAACTGGGCACTTGTATAAGGCTAGCAGGGTGTTTACAAATCGCTAGCAGGGTGTTTATGTTTAAACCGAAGCACTGCTTGTTGCGGGGTGTAAAAGTGAAACTATAGAGTTATTTTATAAAGTGCAACAATAGAATAAGTTGTCGCCATGTTATATAAATTGCCAAATGTATGCATTTATTTTGAAATTTTTAAAATTAGACTTATTCAAATAAAATTATTGCAAATTTGAATAAGAATAGCAGGCTGCTTACAAATCGCTAGCAGGGTGTTTATGTTTAATTAATCGCAATAATTTTCGCAATCTCATTCACCCAAGCTATTTACAAAATCAGCCACTATCCTAGTCCTTCAATAGGAGCATACGAAATTGCCAGCAACTGGCAAGAGATACAATCAACTAAGATTGGGGTTTTTCTGGATTTGAAGGCCCTCACCTCAATTTCAATATCCGCAAATCATTTCATCGTTCGGCCTGGACCCATAATATAATAATATACTAATATATAATAATAATATGTTACCATTCATTATTGAGTAAAGACTTCATCTCACAACATCCCATGAGAGCTGTGTAACCGATTCTGTCGCATAACGGCAGCGATAACTACATTCAAAAACATAAATGTGAAGTTCAAGCATTAAATTTTATTAATAAATATGCCAGTAAACTGTAAAAACGCCTATTTTCACAAACAAAACCTGATTTCTTTTAAACATTTTTATTCTGGTATTTAACGAAATTTACAAAAACATGTTAATTATGATCATATTATGCATTTTGCCCATAGAATCGCTGAAAAGGTGATTTTAATAAAACTCAAAAGACAATCAATGATTGTTCACTCCTCCAATGAACTCCTACAGAAGGGACATCTCTTCAACTGCATACTCAATTCTTCATAGTCATCTTTGAGAAACATCTGACGTTTCAAAATATTTAGAAAATGATTATCATTAAATATTAATTAAATATAAAGATATTCAATTTGTAAGTTATTCCCAACGGCAACGTATTTTGATAAAATTATTTTTTTTCTCGTTTTTTTCCATAATTATTAGAAGCTTTAGCCCTCTGCTGCACAAGAAATAATGAAATATGACTAAAATCATACAACATATCATTATTACGTTATTGGAATGTAATTACATACAATAATATAATACATCTAAATTTAAGCTAACCCTGTTACAAAATGAACATTTAATAATAGGAACATCCTGCATGGCTATCTTGTAATAGCGATTCTTAAGCGGTGGGTTCCACTGGCAGACGATGACATCAGTCAGAGACAAATTCCTCAGTGTTACCCTATCCACTTTGATCAGCCCACCGTCCTCATTCCCTTGAGAATTGCCTTCCTTTGAAAAAATAATTGGATATTTTAAAAATACTTCTAACATAATTTAAGTCTTCTTAAATTCAAAATTTGAATATTGGCAATAATAGGCATTAAACTTTATTTACCTATATGTTCAAATTAAAATTACGTTTTTAGAATCGATTTATGATAATATTAAATTTAATTTTTGTTAAACCTTTAAGATAACTCACCTCAAAACTTTTAACTTTTGATGTAAATGGATCATCGTGAATATCACCATTATGCAGAACAAACTTGCCTTAAAAATATTTCACTATTCACTCTCATATTTATTACCTATTTATAATAAGAACTTCACAATCATGCCTCCAAAACAAAGAATTAAAAGAAAAAAGTATCCACTCACCCAGATTTGAGTTGTGGTTCGAATTAACTCCATGAGGTGGTTCCAACTCCAGCAACGACTGAGCCTCTCCATCGGAAATGTCATCTTCCAGCATAAATTCTATCAGTGGAAGTGTCTCTGTGTGCAGAAGTTAGTCAATTAAAAATAATATTTGCTTATTAATATATAACAAAGCATGATAATTATTATTTTAGTTAATGATAATATTATTATTCATTACAAGACAAAAAAATTAACATGAAAACCTTGCTACAATTATTTGTATCTAAATATTGTTGTGACTCACCAAAATAAATGAAGGAAAAGATGAATGGCTGCTTGCAATTGATGCACTTGTTTCCATTGTGATTGAGAAGTGGATTGGTTGAAGAGCAGTAGTAACACATTAGGGAAAGTTCCTATTGGACAATCAATCAGGTATGTAACTTTGCCACAATTAACCATTAAGCAATCAACCAATCATGATTGCATTACAAATTAATCCCTCCTACTTCTGAATCACTAAAGGGTTTTGACTTGATCTTCAGGGCACCAACATCAATGACATCCTGGAATCTCGGAGGCACTACGAGCCCCCTAAACTTCTCGTAAGCATGTCGAGCCAATTTATAAGCCCCAAGAGATTGGCTCTGCTTGACCAAAGTATACAGAGTATATCTGACGACGTTGAAGTAAAGGAAAAATACAAATGGAAAACAATTGCCTCAAATAGCAGCAATTTGAATTCCCTTTGAAAACAACAGAAATATTAAGATTGTTAAACCGTACAATTGGTTCATTAGAACTGACAAGGATACACCTGTGACACCCCAAGTGGTACCTCAGTCATGAGGCAGTGAACCAAGTATCTGGAAATATTGAAGAGAGACTCAGGAAGATAGGAGGTAAAAGGCTCTTCCTGAAATGTTGTGGATATTGTGAAATTTTAATAATAATAATTTATTTTAGATAAAGTGGCTCGAAATTAAGATGAATATTTCAAGTAATTAATTTAGTAAAATAGCAAGGCTTAATTGAAAATTAATAAATAAATTTAAAAAGAAGAGCTTGGGTCCTTCACAGAATCCAACTGACCATGAAGCGATGAATGATGTGGTAGGCATAGTAAACGTCTGCATGTGACTGCAGCTTGTTGAACTTCTTTATCATTTCACTTTTCTTCGATTCTTTTTCTTCTATAAATTTAAAAAAAAACAAAAAGTTGAAAATTTTATTTATTATCAGTAAATGTTCTTTACTCTAAATATTTAATTACTTTAATTTAACGATTTAACGATTAAAAAATAAAAATTATTTAAAAGTTCGAAAAATATTTCACCTTTATGCCAATATATAAAATCAATTACAAGCCATTCCTAATTTCAATTGTTCTTGTAATTTTTAAAATATAAAAGTTTCAAGGTCCATTCAACCATCATACACTCACCCGTATTGGCCGAGGCAATCACCTGCATGGACAGGCACCAGTTGTAATAGGAAGCATCCTGGAATCTCTTTTCCATGACTGCATTCCTCGTCAACTGCTCCAATACCTTCACTGCCTCCTCCATCATTCCGGCCTTTTGGAAGGCTGGAAAAATGCTTTGCCTTTTAAATAGGCTTAGACTTGAGATTCTAATAGGTTGCTGAGTGCTTTGAGACAATTTTTAATATTAAAGGAATTGTAGCTTGCATGAAATAATCTAGAATTTACTAATAATTGCATAAATGGTGTTAATTTAAATAACTAACCCTGCTGTGCCTCCTCGAACAGATCTCTCTCAGCCAACCACAGGGCATAGGGGTAATAAACCTCACTCTTGTGCTCAGGATGTTTGAGGGCAATCTCAATTGCCTGGTTAAACAGTTTCATGCAAATGTAAATGAGTAATTTAAGCACAAATCAAGTAAATAGTATTTTTTAAATTAATAAAACATTTTCTTATTAGTTTATTATCATTAATCTCTAGAAATCTGATTACTGGATTCTAATTAAATCTGAATACTTGTAAACATCTGCTACACAAATTGTTTTAATCACAAATCATGGATACACACAATAAAATCAATAATTGCATTTTATAATCGCAACATTGTCCTACCTCCTCCCACATTTCTGTCTCCACCTGGAGCCGAATGAGAGACGAAAGGTCCCCGATGTTCTGGTAGATCTCGATGGCATAGGCATACTGCTTCATCTTCTCCAAGTACTGGGCACTCTTCACCAGGTTTTCTCTGTCCCCTTTGTCCAACTTTCGTGTCAAATTTATCAACCTTTGGCATAGTAAAAAGAATGGATGTCAGAATAAATTTTAGTCATTTTAATAAAATGTTAAATTCTCAAAAATAATGATGACTTTGTTAAAAAAAGATATGTAATAATTTTTTTAGTAAATGTGATAAGCAATCAATAAAAATTCATATAAAAACTTAATATAATAAAATTTGTAACTAGAATTAATAAAAATGAAAAATAGGTAAGAGAATAAAAAGACAAAATCCACCTACATTTCGAACCATCCATTGTGGCCAATGATGTCAATGGCACGACCCATCTCTCCTGCGTTGATGTACATCTGCACTGCAGTGTGAAGGTCGTTCGTGTCCGTTGCCCAATCAGCTTGCTTTGTCATGAGGGCTCTTTTATCCACAGTATCCTCTTCGCCCAGGAAGTCCTTTCAAATTTGCATATGTTAACAAGAGGAAACACCACCAAAAGAGAGCTTGGTTTCGATTAGATAGTACAAATATTAAAATAAGTAATAATTAATTATTCATCATTCTTGATAGTGCACCTTGGCAAGGTTAAACATCCTCAGGTCAGTGTACATTTCAACAGCCTTGGAGGGCATTCCTGCTGTCTTGTAGGCCACAGCTGCTTCCTCGTACCTGCCCTCCATGGTCAAAATATCACCCAGTAAGACCTTGCGATTTCTCTCTCCTCTCCTCATTCTCTCCTTTGCAATCACAAGATTAATCATTAATTATGTTAATGACAAGTGCGTTAGCCGTCGTCATCTTCAAAAACATCATCATCCCTGTCATCGAAATACTGACCTCAATATCAGAAATGAGGTCAAGATAGTCGACATCCTGCGTCCTGATGAAACACTTTTTAGCCACTTCCACTTCCAGACTCTCGAGGGCTTCCCGACCCAAGAACTGCCAATCACCCGTGGTCACGCCCATGCAGGCAATCTTGTAAGCCTCCCTAGGTGGTTAATGTAACAAATAATTAAATTAAATTATTAAGTTATTCAAATTAAGCTAAATTAAGAATATGAATATGAATCTGAAAAAACCCATTGAATTGTATTTTAAAGTACCTTTAAATTTTAAATTAAAAATGATTTTGAAACTTAATAATGTGACAGTGAAATGTAATATTGTAACAGTTTTACAATTATAAAAGTAATAACAATAATAATAACATCCTCATTATCAAGTTAATAAGCAACTACTATAAAGGTGACTACTGGTTAGATCAACACAAATATCAGATCAATAAAAATAAAAGCAACCCACATGAACATCTTCTTCTCCAAGTACTGATACATGAGTGCAGAGTAAGGAACCGAAGCAAACCTGATGGAGTTGTTGTGGAGGCAGTAGATTTTCGAACCATTGAAGGCCACCACGAAACCCTGATACAATTTAGTTGGCAATATTAGTTGAACAATAGTTAATTAATTAATTAGCTAACAATTAGCCAACAAATAACATCATGAATAATTGAACAATTAATAAGACCTGCTGTCTTTGTTGATGGATTGGAAAGTTGGAACACTTGATGCTGAGGACACCATTGTAAGTGAAACTCAACATGTCATCAAAGTGGTCATTCCAGTTCACACTGGCTGCATTTGGCTCCTGCATTCGGTGACGTAAATTACATTGTCATGACATACTTTCTATGACATCGATTGTATGTGATTTGAAATTAGTATAAGTGGAAATAATATCAGGTAATAATTAAAGTCGTTAATTGTAACATATATTATGTTAATCTATTAATAACAATTTATGTTACTATATAATTGTATTAAAAAATGCTGACCTGGTATAGAAGCTCCTTTGTTTTCAGATTGTAAACAAGACAGGTATAATGCTCATCAACCAGAGCTAATTTTGTTCTTGAGGACAGAAAAACAAAAATCATTACCAAGCAAATTGCAATATTATTATTATTATGACATAACATCAATTGCTATGATGAACCAACATCCATAATTACATGAAAAATATCAATATTAATTAAACTTAAAATATTCACCTATCAGAATTAAGATCCAAACATCTCGTTAGTCCTTTGGTCTGTAGAAGCAAAATGGGAAATGGATTGTCGAGGAATATCAGCAGAACTTGTCCATCTTTTGCACCAACGAGAAGTCCCTCTCTGCCGTAAGGACCTCCCATGACTTTGGCATACCTGACTGGAGAGGATAGGAGCCAATCATGTTGCTTGATTCCCTCAAAGGAAAATGATTGGATGTAGACATCCTGCAATGAATAAAATCAACAGGTTAAAATTAACTGGTTGTAAAATAAACTTTGAATAATGATGGAGCTAGTAATAAATTGATTAAAATTATCCTTAAACATCTGAAAAATATTATTGAATAATTGATTGATTGATTTGATCAGCTTATGAATACTTTTATTATTCAATGAATTATTCATACCATCTTCAACAAATCAATATTAACAACTTAAAGTTAGTCAAACAATTTTTAAATCCTTACAAAGAAAAATATGATGTTCTGAGAACAAATCATGGCCATGGAACTGTCGATCTTCTTAATGAACTTGTAGGTTGGTTTGTATTGGAGGCTATCTGCTGGAGATTCATAAATGTTGAAGACATCACCACATTGGATCTGAAAGAATGGAAAACAAGATTATAATTATTTTATATTATATTCATAAAATGCTAACTGAACTGCTCTAAGTACTGAGTTATTTGTGTAGCAGTTAGTTCCAAGGGAAATGCTAGTAAATTGTGAAGGTGATGATGGTAAAAATAACAGTAATGATGATGAGGATAACAGTAATATTCATTATGATAATAATAATAACAACAAAAACAGTAATAATAATAACAACAACAATAACAATAACAATATGAAGGTTTCCTACCAGGAGCTTATTGTTGTAGACAGAAACCTTCTTAACAAGATCTCTGTTCTTCACTTTGACTTAAAAGTAAAATTTATATATTAATCAACAAGAATTTCAACATCCATTAACATTTTTGATTAATCAAACATCTCACCTTTCTTGTTAGTAACAAGGTGGTGGATGATGACATCTGTCATCCCATCCCTGTATGCATATCTGTCTCTGTAGAAGCTGTGCACTGTCAGAGCAATGGCCTTCATGTAAGACAACGTGCCATCTTGACAACAGAGGGCCTGAAATTAATTTAGATAACCACACACATGAAAGCAAACAAAAAAAATGTATTTTTATATATAATCAAAAATAGAGTATTACTATTGCAATCATGCTTAACAATAGAAAGTAAGTCACTCCTACCAGGGCATCAGTCTTAGGGCACTTGCTGGCAGACCATACCCATGAGCCCTTCTCTGCAATGGTGTGAAGAAATACACCTTCCTTTGAGTATAGACCAACTTTACAGTTAGAGCCACCAATTATAAGTTGTCCCCCTTTTGGGCCAAACCATTTTATGAAACAAGGATCATAACCCAGATTTCTCTCTTTGAGTACCTGAGGTGGTGATTATTATTATTATTAAGGTGGTTATAATGTATAATGAAATTCATGTTAATGTCAAAAATGTAAAAATTATGCTAATGCCCGTAGCATCAAGTTAGTGGCAGTAATAAACAAGGCAAGTGCATCATGAATATCAATTAGGTACTGTTTTTCCCGACAGCTTGTAGAATGAAACTTTCTGAGTCCAATCTCCCAGTGCTATCATATCTGTGTCATCCCTTGTGATCATATGAACAAATTTATCAGTGAAATAGTAAAAAATGTTATTTCTACTAATCTAATTAGTACTATAATTGAATAATAATATATAATATTAAAGAGTGAACAATTATTACTGGAATAATAATTTATTATTATTAGAGTAATTGTTATTATTAGACTAATAATTATTAGAACAATAATAACTAAGCTCACTGTCTGGGACACCAGTCCAAACAAGAGATGGGGCCATAACTGCTTCTATCAATCAACACCTTTTCATCACCTGACTACAAGTTTCAAAGATGTGGATGATCAAATTCTGTGCAATTACAATACTACCACCTTAACCATTATCTTCATCAATAACCTTATTTCTGATGCTGACTATCCCAGTATAAAGCCCGACAGCAAAGTATTCGCCGTCATCGGTCCAACCGCAGCACATGGCTCTGTCTGCCAAGTCCCTCTTCACCAACTTCTCTTGTCCTTCGGCCCACAATGCTGTCAAAAATGTCAGGAACTCAAAAAAATCTTTTTAGATACTTTTTTTTTTTAGAAAATAATCAATATGTTGAACTTTGCAAAGACATTACTTATGAAGTTAATCTAAAAATCTGAAACATCTTTTAAATTATATTAAATCTATGACTAAAGATATTGTTTAGAAAAAGATATTTACTGGAATGGTCTCTTAACTTTGGCATTATTCAAAATGTTTAACAAATTTTCAGGTGGATAGAAATGATAGCCTTGAGGTACTGTGATTGGACTTAGGCCACCATAAAGATTGTCTTGATATAATTTGATTTGACATTCTTCATTCTGTTAAAACTAACCTAAGTGAGTCTTAGAACAGGACAGAAGAGTGCAACTGGTAGGACTGAAAGCCATGCATGACACAGGATCATCATGCCTTTGTAATTAAAAGTATACATTGAAAAAAATCTGTCAAAATAATTTCCACTCCTACTCAAAACAAATTGCTTGTAAAAAAAACGACTCACGAATATTTCAGCATTCCTTCAAATTTAGAAGTCCATATGATGACATGCTTGTCCAGGGAGCCAGTAGCAAAATGAGTACCATGTTTATAGAAAGCAGTGCAAACCACGGTACTCGTGTGTCCTTTTAGGCTATGAAGCAGATTTCCGGCGGTGGCATCGTATATCCATACGCGATTGTCACCAACCGTCACCAATTTGGTGCCGTCTGGACTGAAACTTAAATCCCACAAACTGAAACAAAGGCAAAATCCAAATGACAATAAATTATTGCTATTTAATTACAATTAGAAATAAAATAGTTGACTTAAAACCTTTATTAACGTCATAACTGACTGTCAAACGTCGTGTTGCTATGGAGATACGAACAATTTTGTATAACAAAATTTCTGAAGGGCTTACTCCAAGTTTTGGTCTAAAGACAAGCTTTAACTAAAATCTAAAACTTGCCATTGATCTTTTTGATCTTTTAGCACAAATTCCTCCCAAACTGGAAAAACCTTCATAGCGTACAAAAACGATACAGGACAATGCCAAAAAGTAAAACTGGATTCAAACATAAGATTCTAAGTTTAATAGCAATTTATGTTAATAGCGCACAAATTTTAATATAGCATTAAAAATATTTACAAAGTGCATAGACAATTTTTTAAATTTTTTTAATGCTATCAGACTCGTTAGTTTGTTGGAATTTGCAAACAGCTGAGTAACGTAGCCAAATGTTTTGATAAACAAGCGTAGAATTTGCGTGGCTTCTTTTTTTTGATTGAATTGATCATATAACTGATAATCAATGCCCTTGTAATTTCGAACAACGTTTGCCCTAAGGCAATTTGTGAAAATTATTATCGAGAGAGCTTTTTGCGTTTTAATTTGTTGTCCGTTGCATATTTGATATATAATTGATTTTCTAATTTGATACTGGTTATGGCGCAGACTTTGGATAGTTCTGAAGACGAGTTTGTTGAGTTAGAAGAAGACGATGGCGAAATTGTTGTGATAAAAAGTGTCTCGCAGCTCTTAAAAGAAGCCAATGTGGAGCTAGAACGACGACAAGTAATAAGCAACAGCAATCACGTATATAAAGCATAAAAATCTATTATTTTTCCATTATTCACAGGGCCACATTGATGCTTTAAACAAAAACCTGCTTGAAATGACAGAACAAGTAGATGTTCTGAAGAGAGAATTGACTTTTTATAGGCAAGATGTTAGTCAAGCTTTTAACAAAATATTTCAGGTCAAAGTTTAAAACATTCAAATTTAGAGGAAACTAAAATAACAACAACATTGGGTTAGAGTTTGATTAAACACAGAAGTTCCTACTTTTGACAATTTGTAAGACATTCTTATAGAGAAACTTTTGATGACTTCTTTTTTAGAAACAAAAGAAATTTTATATTCATTGACTAAATTTTTAGGGAAACTGCAAGATTGAAGAATCTGTTGCCCAAACTATTCCAGAGATAAATGTATCTCCATCAACACCCACCCTCATTGAACATACTTCTATGCTTTTAGTGGCCCCTACATCACCATGCCCTGATGAAGAAAGTCTTCAGAATAGTCAGATCTCAGACTTGACTGATGACTTCGACATACTCTCGAATGACAAGTCTTGCCAAACTGATTCCTTACATTCAGCAAAGAGAGTCAAACACAAAGCCACTCAGACGAGGTTTGACAAGCAACCGCAGAGCATATTTCAGGGAGGATCAACCGAGACAAATTCGGATGAGCGGGATGATGGTCAGACCAGCGAGAGATCAACCACAAACAGGATCAGTTTATCTTCTGCCCTTGGTTGGCCCAATGCTTTTAAGGGTTATTTGAATTTTGTTTGTATGTTCTTCTGAACATTTTTATCGGGTTTTTCCACATCTGTACATTAATGTTGTTGTACATTTGAAGACAGATACAAACAGATATAAACATAACTGAACACAAATAAAAACTCTTTATCTTTCAGTATTCACATTTTTGTATTGAATTAAGATACCCTTTGCATTAGGCTTTGAAGTTCATAACATAAGATTGGACTAGGACCAATTTTAGCAAATAAAAATATTTACAGTTTAGATATGTCTTCCAGAGAGGTATTATCTTTTTTTTTTATTTCATTACATTTTTCTCCTAATCAGAAGTTGGGTTGAACATGATCTGCCACTTGAAACAGACCATGGATCCATTCAACATGAATGGGACTTTGGATGGTGATGCTGTGATAAAAGATTTTGAAAACCTTGTGGAGGGAAGGTTTGATTTTAGTTTGATTTTACATTCAAACCATCTGAATATTTTTAGAACCCATTATTAGCACATTTTCTCTATCCTAGATTGCTATTATTGGTTGTTGTGCTTGCTCCAATTTAGCTGCAAAATGGGATTTTTATCAACATTTTCTGTACTTTATTTTTATTGTGATAAAATCTGTATAGCAATACTGAATTACTCTAATTACCGTGATTTTTGTTGTTTTTGGTTGTTGTTTTCAATTTCCAATCTTCAAGTAGTTATATACTGCATAGATATTTATTTGCTTCTCCAGGATCAAAGCAAAGAACATACGCAAGTCCTCTTGCATGGCCCTGAGTCCGACGGTCGTCAGCACTTGTCCGGCAACATCCGATGGCAACGGCAATCAGAAAACCATGGTGATCTGCCCTTACTGTTCAGAAGAAATGGACAGCTGTTGCATGCAAAGGCACATACAAAGCATGTGTGGGATGCTGGATATCTTCCCATTCTATTGACTACTACTTCTATTGAGCAACACAAATTATCTCATTATTGTTTTGTGGTTATTGGAATGCCTCGCAACCTTTGCATGAGTTTGTTAAATTTCACAGCTTCAGTGTCGTTGTCCTGTTCAGAGATTTGAATTGCATCATCAGTGTAAGAGAAAGTACAGTCTATAATCATATATGTAACATTTTATAATTTAAGTGGCCTAAATATGAAAGTGACCAAATCTCAAATTTGTTGATAGTTGTGAATACAAATTATGATATGCATTTGCACATATTACTGATGTTTGTACCAATAAATTCAGTAAAAAAGCTTTCTGGGTAAAGCCTATAAAACCCATTTGCATGACAGCTTCTAATGACTTAATGTTGTGTCGCATGTCAATTGAACCACTACTGCCAGTTACATTAATCAGGTTTCTCAATACCACTTTAACATTTCTGAAACGACACGTCCTGGAATCTTTATTGTTCAGGGTAAGGTTATCGTTCTACCCTATAATTGTACACATTTCCTGTTGTTTAATGTCTCACAATTGGAATATTCTCAAGTTTTTCTCGGGTTATTTTATTTTCAATTTTAATTGATTTAATATAGCGGAATTTAACCGACAATTATAAGCAATGAAAATTTTCATTGAATTTTGAAATTGGAGTAGTCATCGTGTATTAGTATGGAAAAACGTCTGCTGAACAATGTTCCTCTGAGATTTGTTGAGCTTGTACCCTCAACGAATGAAGATTGTGAAATAAAGCAAAGTATCTTTTCAGAGTACTTCCTTTTTTATTTTTAACTTAACGATTATTAGAATCGTGCCCGTAGCCAGAAAGTGATTTCGGGGCTTAATTTTTTATTTTTCAAAATCAAATGATAATAATAATAAATAAAGATGGTTTTAAGATTTCGTGATGTTATATAAATCAGTAAAATTTAAAAATAACATCTTTTTTTAATATTTTGGAGAAATTTGAACCCGCATCCCTTCCCTAAATATGAGTCTGATTGGAATAGATGTTTATTTAAGAAAGGGTTCATAATTAATTTGTGATTAACCTCCTCAATATGATGAGAACTCAAAATCTATAACGATAAAATTCTATTCAGCCTGAGATCTGCTCAATAAGAGATCTAATAAATTATTAAAGGCTTGCAGAAACAGCAGCAAAACCGCTGTTGACTCTATGCTCAATCAAACGATGGCCGTCATTGTATCTCAAAAACAAAGACTCAAAACTTTTAGATTGGCTTCAAATATTTAGCAGACAACATGGATTAAAGCATTCTGTATTTGTGAAACTATCGTCCGCTCGTTTTGCCTAATAAATATGTCTAGGACTAAAAATATGTCAAATCAGCAATATCCAGAAGATTCAACTTTGGCAGACGACAGTGGAGAAATCAACCGCAAGAGGCGTCTTGCAGAAGCTATAGAGCTCTATCAGAAAACTGGGAATGCTCAGCGGCTACTCGATATTCTCAGTTTTTCAAGTTCTGCCGATTTGGTCAAAAAGGATCGTAAACGTGTTAAGAAAAAAGCAACTTCTGACGACTTAAATCACTCGTCATTGGAAAATTTCCACTTGACCGATGGTTTGCTGAGAAGGCGGCGCTCAACTGAAGGATTAAACAATGATTCTTCACAAAAAAGTAGTCGGATTGATAAACATAAGAAAACTGATAATAGACATTACGAAAGCGGCTATCGTAGAAGACACCATTCAGAAAAGCTATCCCGCCATTCAAATCCTTCGTTTATTGATCAGCCAAGCACAAATGAGAGACAAACCCCAAACACAAGTCTGAGCCCCAAAAACATTACAATTCCAACTTTAGATTATGACATTTCTGAGGAATATATACTACGGCAAGATGGAAATATAAACGACAGAAATTACCAGAGAACTCGAGCGCCCACTGAAAACTCAGGGATAAGAAAAGTAATCCTTGACTATAATAAAAATCCAAGATTTATAACAAAAACAGGGTTAGTTCACATTAATTCACTCGATCAAACCGGAAAGTCACCCTAGGCTAATTAACCATTTTGTTTAAGATTTGGGTTTTCCATCAGAGGAGGTGCTGAATACGGGTTTGGAATATACGTTTCAAACGTTTTGAGAGGTTCTCTGGCAGAGTTATGCGGATTAGTTGTTGGTGATAGAATTCTTTCCATAAATGGAATTTCGTTTGAAAATATTACTTCCCTTGAGGCCACGGAAGTTAGTATCATTTATTACTTATCATTCAGTACAATGTAACAGAATTTTGAATAATTAAACGGCTATTCATCTTTAGGTGAGACTTGGGCTTGATTCAGAGCCAGAGTTCTCAAGCAATTATTATTTATTAATCTTTCCGCCTAATAATATCACAAGGTGCTTCGATCATCCAAATACTTGGAAATACATTTGAAGAGAGGGAGAAGGATTCCTGGAACTTTCGAAAGCCACAAGAAGTACATTTGGGTGACCCCTGGAGGCATGCCCTGCTCACCTCCTCCTGATCGCAGACAGAATGGTAAATGCGCGCACTCCATGCACTACCTCGACACTATTAAAATTAATTTAATTCTAGTGAGGTATGACATCCGCGGAGGAAGCCTCAGCAGACATAGGAATAGAGATATAATTCTGCAATCCAAGGATGAAAGAAAAGTAATGAGTTACCTTTCCATCTATGAAATGAGAAGTTCTTTAAATATTGGTGTTTTTTAAATAAGCAGATTCGAATCACTATCCACGGATCAAGAAAACTGGGTTTGCTAATACGTGGTGGTAGAGAATATAATCTTGGCATTCACGTATCCGGTGTAGAACCTGGTTGCTTGGCTGCTCAAGCGGGAATAAAGGCAAAGCAATAAATAATTGTGTTAAAATTGAATATGCTTGGTAACATTACCAGCTATTCAAATATCAGATCTTTATGTTTATTGGTACATTAGGTAGGCGACCAAATTTTGGACGTGAATGGTTGCAGCTTCATGGACATCGACCACGAAGAAGCGAAAAAGATTTTAGCTTCTTCAAACCAATTGGTCATAACTCTCAAAGATGTTGGAAAGGTTGGAACCTCTAGTATAATAAGGTAATTCTTGTGACTGATGGCCTATTTCTGACGATTTTCAGGTGCCTTATGGAATGGAAACCTATGACGGAAGCGCAGTTTCAACTAGTGACGAATCTGTTCCATCATCTTCGGCAAAAGAACGTCTTTCGTATTTACACGAACTTCAAGTAAAGATTAATTCTGTGACTGAGCTATATGAGAACAAATATAAATTCAAAATATTTATTTTGATCCTTCAAATCAAAAGCCTGATCGCAGGTATGAGAGAAAAATTGTTTTCTGACAGTCACCATTCAGGAAAGGAGTTGGCTCACAACTAATGCTGAGACAATCATCGCGCTCACTTCCTGTTCAGAAGTTAAGCAGTAGTTCAGTGTTTCGGAAGACAAGGAAATTGATGGAAACGGGAAATTTTAAACTATTCGTCGGATATTTGAAGGCTTACTTAAGTGGACACATGGAAGTTGAAGACATGATTGATCACATGTTACCACTCCTTAATACTAGGAAACGGGTAAATATCTTTCTATTAGCAAATACTCATGGTATCCGTTATACATGATGTTAATCTTTTGCAGTTATCCATCCTGAGGGATTTGAGAAGCTTAATATTTGCCAGAGATTTAGAGGCCTACGACGCCATTGTTATTTCATCTGGGGTATCTAAAAGATCTATTGAAGCTATCATTTAACATTGATATTTTATTCATGATTTTTTAGCTTCAGCATTTGGTGCCATTCGAAGAATCCAGAGTTTCCTTCCCATCAACCGTTTCTATAGATTATCTTCCACCAAATGCTCTTGAAGTAAGATTTTACTGGATGTTAATTTAGTAGGTTATAAATTTACGGAATACTACAACCTAAAAAGTTTACCAAAAGGATGAAGATGAGTGGGCGCCACTAAATTCTGCTTTAAAGGAAATTTTTAACGATCCCAATTTTCAGGTAACAAATGGCATATTTATATATAAAAAAAAAGTACTTTACGTCTGAGTTGTACAAAAATACTACATTTAAAGGACGATGTTTCTCCAAACAAGGGACTTAGCAGACAAAATTTAGTGGAACGGCTAACCCAAGCGACACAGTCAATTCAAACGGAAGAGAATTACGAACCTCCACAAGTAAACACGACATCAGAAGCAGTTCAGGTATTCATCGACCATAATGAACCTTTCAACAGTTTAAGGGCAGTAGAAAAAAGCCAGAGAGCTTCTATGAGAGCCGTCCTCAATGGACCAAGTATCCAAAAATACACTGAAAAATCGGAAAAACATAAACACCTTGAAAATAAAGATGTTAAATTTAACACCGCCATCCAAAAAGCTGACGATTCCGACAATGATCAATTTATAGCCAAAAAAAAGTAAGCACCGTTTTAAAACTGCCATTTTATGCCATTATTTAATTATTGGCTTAGAAAAGTTAGTCACCACTTCAAAAAAAAAAAAAATTTAAAATGTTTGAAAGACTCCAGGGCTCAGACATATAACTGCTTACAATTGCACGTCATATTTAATGTTTATGGCTTGAGGCTGCTTTTCCCCAAGCTTTGAATTAGAATCCAAAATTTTGTCAAGATAAATGTATTAGAACCATCCAACATCCAGACATCCAACAATTGAAAAAAATCTGACGAACGCAACGCACCTTCAAAAAGTCAGATTGGCTGACGACTTGGGAAGCCAGAGATGTGTGGATAATTCAATCCGAAGCGTTGCAGAATCCGCAAAATTACCTAGTGACCTAATATCAAAGTAATAACGCGAATGTTTTGGAAATTACAAAATTTTAATTGCATGAATATATTATTTCTAAAATTTCAGTTCAATCAGCAACGAAACAGACACGACGCTCTTCGAAAGGTCCACTTTACCAAAATCTAAATTCTTGAGAAGAAAGGATAACTGGGTGCTCATGAGCCCAGACGTTTTCCGAGAGCTGAGAAACCATTCCAAAACAAAAAATTCTTCACACAAAAAACAAGTAAAGTTTTCATTTAAAAAGTTAAAGATCTAATGTCTCTTTGACAAAACGATTAGCCTACATTTAGTAATGTAAATGGAATTTTAAACATGCCATTCAAATTCTAACATTTTTTAAAGGTTTCATTTACGTCAATTTCATGTCTTAACTGAAGGTTTAAAAAACCTTCGTTGCAATAAAACTGTCCTATTTAGAATACTTCCATTTAAAAAAAGGTCATGATAGCCGATGTTCACAATCCGGCAGAACCTGACTCTGGGCTGTTGCCACACCCAATTGCTGACGACCAAGATTTGCTAAAAGATTTAAAAGTGATTGAAATAGCGAAATTGAAACCTATTCTTGGCATCGCCATAGCAGGAGGTACAGACACGGAGATGGCAATGCCGATAGTTGCCGATATTCAGGTTGTATTTTTTTTTTTGAGCAAATTTATCAATCATCAAGATGAAAGAAACAAAGCAAACAAAAACCGACAGGTGGATTAATAAAGTATTAATTTATATCATCATTCTACTACATATGCTATAGTTAGTTAATTCAAATTTACCACAAATTGTAAAAACTGAACCAATAACAAAAATTTGAAACTGATTATTCAAATCAAAATTTGTTGATTCCCTAAATGTTGATTATTTGTGCCATTTATACATTTTAATAGGAAAATGGATCGGCTTTCCACTCAGAGCTTAGAAAAGGAGATATTTTAGTGGAAGTTGACGGAAAACAAATACTTGGTTTGGAACACGAAGAGTGTGCAAAATTAATAGTGGACTGTTTTAGATCAAATCCAGCTCAGGTTCTCACACTTCTGGTCGCAAATCCACCTGAATCTTTTAGTTATTAACTGTTAATTAACAATTTGAAAGTAGACTGCAGATTTTTGTATGCAACGTTGATTTTTAAATAAACAATAAAAAAGTGTTTGTTATTTATGTTCTCTTGTTGAGAATCGAATTATCTTGGAGGTATCTTGGCCTTCTCTTCCCTAACAGGCGAACATATGTTTAAAGTCCACTTTTAAACTAATGATCTATTTCGAAACATCAACTACTTGATAAACATCGGTATCATTAAATCCTAAGACATTGCAAGCAACTACTAGTTTTAGTTATGTTAAGACTGGAGGACGAAGACGACGATTTTTCTTTGCCACAGCCAAGGTTTGTTAGAAGTTATTGCGATATTTGGTCAAAGTTATCAGGGGGGCGTCAATCAAACGCAGCGTTGCAATGATAACACCATTTAAGCATAGAAATTAAAATCTTCTTGTAGCATCGAATAGTTTGCTTGTGTTTAAATATGATTATTTTTTTTATCATGTTTTATCTGGCGCATAGTTCGAGATTGGCAACGCTTTTCTCACAAGACAGTCAGCCAGTTACTGATGATTCTTTTAAGTACAAAGCACCTAAAGATCCTAGCCAGAAGAATGTAGCTAATGGTAAGTACTGAATGCAGAGCAGATTGTGTGACAAGCTATCACATTTTCCAAGTAATTGTCTTGAAACATTTAGATGGACCTAAAAAGACCAAAGCCCCACCAAAAACAACTCTTCTGTGTGCATATTCTGGTCACTGCTATAAATTGTTAGTGAGTTAGTCTCATTTTATGATGGGATAATTTATTTGCTTTATTCAAAGTAACTCCTTTCCAGTTGTTTTAATGTTTATTCCATTATTTCAAAATATTGTTTAGCAAAATATAATTTAACTTATGGTTAATTGTTTTTAGTGAGCTATGGTTTGGCTTAAGTAATTCATAAATGGTTATCTGAAGCTTGATAAGTTACATAAGGGATTGTTAACATTATCCTCAATATGCAAGAATCAATGGGCAATATTCAGAGAGTCAGAAACTTGGTGTTGCAATCATTGGGGAAGTCCACAACAACTTGGTATGTACTGTGAGGTTAAATATGTTATTATACTATTACAGATAATCGTTTCCCACTTGTTTCACAGTTAATGGATCAAATTAAGCATTTAGTGTTTCAAAGAAGTTATTTAAGAATTATAGCAAATTATAAATCATTATTTTATTGCTTTAACAAACAAGTAGTTTAACAAGTGTCCATGGCATTAATTACCTGTAATGTCCTTCCATCAAGTTGTCAATGCAATAACTAATAGTGACTATATTATTATTATTATTGTTATAATTATGTTATAATATAAATTATTATTATTTTTTTATTGAAATTTATCTTCCGTTATTTAGTATTCAATCCTTTTGTACATCACGAAAGAAAAACCCATTTCATTCACCAGGATAACTCCAACTACTGCTGTTGAGGTAGATGCTGTTTTGCATAATTTATTGATTAGATGGTTATGCATTACTAGGCATATCTACCTAGTTTTAGGGGAAGGATATTATTTTTATACATTTTTATATTTGTTAAAAGAATGCTTTGATTTAATTTAATTTAATTTGTGCTGCTTGATTATTTAGCATGATTTATTAATTCATTCATAGGTTGGCAGCAGGAACTTTGTTTCATTTACAGATGACTCATGCCAATTCTGGTCTGTTGGTTTCACAAAGGAGGAGGAAGTTATTGGTTTCACTAAACAGGTGGTGATAATGATGATGATGATATGGTGATAGTATGGTTATGATTAAGCAGTACATACCAGTGATGTGGTAGAGAGATGTTGTTGAATTGTTGTACTAATGACCTTGGTGATAATTAAATGTGAGATAAACAGGAAATGTAATGATAAGGCTTCCAAAACTAATATTAAGTTATAATATTTAGGATTTCTTTGATAATAATTGTAATTATTTTTATGATTATGTTGAGATTATAATCAATTGTTATGCATTTATTTAATTATGCTAATAATAATTTATATGTGTTACAGAGAATATAATAAATTGTCATAATGTACTGATATTATTAATTAAATATTTTAGATAATGTTTTTTTAATGAATTATCCAGGTGGCATTGGCAAGGTGGATGTCTGGAAATGGTGACAAGGTGTTAAAGCAAGACCTGCTCATGGGAGAGGGGTGCGACGTTGGTCTCGGTGACCTCATAGAGATCAAGGTCAAGAGTTTTCGACTGGTAACCGAGGGCGTTCTGATCCTCGACCCAGTGAGAGAAGACATCGTAAAGTTCAAGATCGGGAAGAAGACAATTCCACAGGTTAATGGGTTGCACGTGTTTGTCTCCTTTGGTGCTTTAGTTTTGGTGAATGCAATTGAATGATTGCTATATTGTATTGTTGCATTGCTTTATAAATTAATTATTATTATTATTATCATCAGATCTGGGAAGAAACTGTCATGGGGATGAGGAAGCTTGGTCAAAAATTGCTCATGTACTGCGACGAGGAGTCCCAGTTGATACGCAACTCTGGCGACAATTCCCTAGAGGTCAAAGTTGAGGAAATCACCCTGATAAGAGTGAAGTTTGCCAAGGGAAAGGATGTGCCCAAGAATGAAAACCCTATTGCCCTTCCCGAAGTAAGGATGGTGATGGATGAAAGTGAATCCTCTCCATATTCCAGGCATCTTGAAGAATCACAGGTGAAAACAGCTATTACTCAAGACTTGTTAATTTTGATGATATTATGGATAATAATAAGATGTTAATTCCTTCATCCATTGCCTAATCAAATTTTGACTATAATACTAATATTATGAATATTGACATGTGGGCAGCCCATATCTAGGTCAGCCAATCAGGAGAGGGCGGTGTTAATGAACAGGATTAAAAAGCTGGGTCAGCCGATGCTACCAGTTCCCAAGGTTGTCGGGTACATTGATGAGCAGCCAATGACAGAGGAGGAAGAGGGTCTCTCGAGGCCATCATCAAGGAGTGCCAGTAGACCATCACCTGACTTCATGGAGGAGAGAGATGGAGAAGTAGTGGTGAGAGATGATGTTAGTAGATGGATTGGCAAAGAAGATGATTGTGATATTTGTGATGGGATTAATAATTAATATAAATTGCCATTTACTAACTTATTTGCTATTTTTTAAATTTTGTGTACAATCATTTTTGCCACTAGTTGCAGACAGAATGATATTCACAACTAATGTAACAGCATTAATAATAATAATAATAATAATAATTATTACTATATAATAATAATAATAATTAATAATATTAAACTTATTAGCAATTATACAATAACAGTAATAATGGTCATCATCAGCTCTCCCAGATGCTCATCAAGCCCGACATCAGGCCCAAGCCGAATCAGGTGTCAAGGGTTATTCACGACACCAGGAGATCATTTCCCATCCAAGGTCTGAGATATAAATTTATTAAAAAATTTCATAAAAATTAATATTTTTTGTTATTATTGTTCTAAATATATTCATTATTACATTAATTGTAATTGTAACTTCATTTATATAGCTCCATACGCATAGCGTCAGAAGCGCTTCTTGTAACCATTTACATAGCGATCCTTCCCAAGGGCGCTGGTGGTAGTGCAGGCTGGTTTGGAACACGACACATTACGACTGTTGCCATTACTGCCGTAACCCATTCAGCTAACCTGCAAGCCATTATTATTGTAATGTTGCGATAGTTGACCATCCGTAGGTTTAATATTAACAAACGAAGACAGTCAAGTTGAATGTTTAGTAAATAAAATTTGCTTTTCATTAAAAATTGAAGCAACGTTGGTGCATAACATCTTTTGTAATTATTATGAGATAGCCTCAATAATGACAAGGACATTCTTGCCTTGTTGTCATTGACAATGCTTTGCATGCATAAAATGATTAATTTGTTAATTCATTTTTAATTAATGATTTAATAACTGGGGTGGTTTTTTTGTTACACAGAATATCAACTGCAGAGGCCTGCACCATCATTCACAACATTTGTGAGTAGCACATTTTATCAGTGTTTGGAATTTGTTGTTTCTTGTAAAATTTCAAAAACTTTTTTTCTTTGCAGAGTCCATTTATGGCAAATCCAGCAATTCCTCATTCTCAGTCTCCAGGTAATTTTGCTCTCATCTCTCATGCATCAATTCACTTGCATGTTCATTCACTCACTCATCCTCTCCCTCCATTCTCCCACTTACATTCATTCATTCATTCATTCATTCACTCATTTATTCATTCATTCACCAGCTTATTCATTCATTCAGATCCTGGCATTTCACTGATGATGATCGACATGAAGCAGCAAAACCTCGACCTGAGGAGTCTTCTCATGAGGGCATCAGACAAAATTGACACTCTGAGCACCAAGGTGGTCCACCTTTTGGCTCAGTTGATACTTGTTTTTATAAATAATTCCATAGCACTAGAACTTGCTAAGCTTATTATTATTATTAATTTTGTTATGTAAAATGATTAATATATCATCAGATAATAATTAACAACTGTAATTTTCCGCCAAGGTCGACGACATTCAAAAGTCATGCCTCCACTTGACACAGCAACAACAACAGCAGCAACTGCAACAACAGCAGCAACTGCAACATCAACTCCCCACTTCATCATCATCATCATCATTCCTCTCTCCCTTGCTTCAATGTGAGGTCAATGTCATTTCACAGAGCATCGACAAAATATTCAAGGTGGGCATATGGAAATGATGATGCTGATGATAGTAGTGATGGTGGCAATGGTTATGATGATGATGGCGGTGGTCTTAATTGGATGGTTTTTTATAAAATAAATATATATATATATATAATAAAATACTAGATATTACAATTTATATGTTATTATTATTATTATTATTATTATTATTATTATTATTATTATTTATATAACTGTGAGTACATGTCCATAAAGATTGTTAGATCATCAATCTCACAGGTGATGTTTTGAATATATAAGCATGACAATTAATGTTAATTTATGCTAATGACATCACATGACAGGATAATGAGCTGCTGAGGAGGGAAGTCAGGGAAAGGGAGATAAAGATCGGAAACCTGACTCAGAGAGTCAACGAGGTCTCGGACAACAATCAGAGGTGATGATGATGATGATGATGTTGAAAAAATAGGTGATAGTAGTCCTGATGATGATGATATATATTTTCTTTGTTAACTGTTTTATCTTTAATTACCACAATTAGCAATATCAATATCAATTTATGGTGATGGTGATGATGATACTTAATTGTGGTTGTGAATGTCTCAGATTGATCCAGAAGAACTTTGATGAGAACACCTCATCCATGGTCAGCGTCAAGATTTTATCAGAGGAGAATGTGAGCCTAACGAATAAATTAATTTATAATTAAAATTCTTGTGGTTAATTATTATTTTTATTGTTTTGCAATTTTTATACTATACTAGTATTACTCATCATTATCATCATCATCATCATCTTAAAGGCAGCCCTCAAAACCTCACTGGAAGAAGTCAGCAACCATCTGTCACAAAATAAGCAGGAGATGTCTGCTATGAAACTTATGTTGCAAACCAGGTCAGATGAGGTCAAAGAGGCTAACACGCTATTGGACGAAATGAGGGTCAAGCTGGCTTTGAAACAAGGTGTGCAGTTGTCAGTTTTGACTTACTTTAGTGTTTGAAATCAAGGAATTGGAAAGTTCACTTTCCTAGTTAACTAGTTTATCTTTAATTGCCACAACTAGTGATTTATTAATTTATTTTCAAGTAACAATTTACAGCTTATTATTAATTAAAGGCTTATTAAAATAATTTATTATATTATAGTAATACAATTTATAATCTCAGTTGTTAATTAATGCTTGAAAATCGTTGACTTTGTCAAGATTACCTAGGTGAGCTGGAAGCAAAGGTCAATGAGGAAAGGTCAAAAGGTGAGTTTGAACTGGAGAGAATGAAGAAGTTGTTGGCAGAAAAGGAAAGTCAACTGGCGAAGGAGAGGGACGAGTTCAACTTTGTTGAGCAGGACAAGAAGACGATGATAATTGAGTACGATGTGAGTGGGGTGATGATTGTGATCATGACGATGGAATGGTTGTGATTGTGATGATTATGATGATGATGATGATGGTGTGGACATCAATAACGACAATGATATACATGGTTTCACTACTCTTTTGATAAACATCACCGTCACATTTCTTGATGTCACTGCACTGACCACGTTCACACTCATATGCAATCACCATCATCATCATCACCTCATCATCATCATCATCATCTCCTCGCCAGAGAATCATATCCGACCTGAGAGAGACTCTGATGCGACGGAACAGCATGGAGTCTGACTCGAAGGTTGCAGTCAAAGAAATGGAGAAGGAGTTCTTGGAACGACTGGCAACCCAGGAGGAGTTCCACAGGGCCATGTCCAAGAACTGGGAGCAGGAAAAGGCAGGCTTAGTGGAAAAGGTTGTCATTGTGATGTTAATTTCGAAAAGGAAGCGATATTGTTGATGGCGGTGATGACGATGAAGATAATGAAGTTGGTTATGATGATGATGACGACTGTGGTATTGTGACGGCGATAGTTGTAAATGATATTGACAAATTGATCGACAAGCATTGTAAGCTAGTTTAAGTTATCATCAAGATGGTGATGATGATGACGATGACATTGATGACGACGACGATGATGATGTGTAGCTCTCAGAGGCAGATAAGAAGCATCAGGACAAACTGAATGATGTTGTCGCTCAGAAGAATAAAGAGACTCAAGTCATCAAAGAAGAACTTAAGAAGTTATCTCAGGAGGTGATGGTGATGATGATGATTATTATTATTATTATATAATGATGATGATGGCTACGACTTGAGCAGTGGTGGAAGGATGTGCAATTGGTTGGTGGCATTATTTAATAATGCTAAATGTCACTGAACATGTTCAACATTATGATAATTATCAAAGATTACAAAAACCGTAATAATAATAATAATAATAATAATAATCAATATCACCATCAGTACAACCTGATAAAAACCCTGGCCAAGGATCTGAAGGAGAAGTACGACTTGTCTTTTGAACAACACAAGAACCTCACTGAGGAGAATGACTCTAAGGTGATGATGACGATGATGATGATGGTGGTGGTGATGGTAATGATGATGACGATGATGGTGATGGTAATGAGAGAGGGATCAGGATCATGTAACACTATTTGTCATAATCCATTACATTCATAAAAGTTCTTTATTTAATTGTTGAAAACACTTTATATAATCTATTGATAATATTATCATCATCATTTATGTCATCATCATCATCATCATCATCAAAACAGGTCAAGGGTCTCATGAATAGCATCTACAGATGCTTCAGGGAAGGCTTTGCAACTGACAAATCTTATGGGGGTGCTCATGTACTCAGTTATGCCTCCAAAGTAATCAGGGTAGGTGGCCATGGTTAATTAATTAATAATTAATTATTATATATTAATATTAATTATTACATATTGATATTATTTATTATTTATTATATATTAATATTACTTATGTTATTGTTTCGATGTATCTTTCACATATTTAATTGTTAAAATTTCTGTAACCATCCAGACGAAAACTTTAGAAATGATGAGCAACAACAATGCCAATCAAAACAACGACAATTGCATGGCGACGTCGGCGTCGTCGTCATCACTAACGTCACTGTCAAGCAACACACAAGAAGATGCAAAATCAAAGCCTGACATTCCAGCAACAACAACAACAACGTATTCAATGGCATCAACAATTGTGATGCCATCGTTGGATGTAGATGCGAGGAATTATGCTAATAATGATACTTTCAATATCAGACCTTCTGATGAGTCCGTAGACACTAAACCAGGTTCCCAAAACAATTGTGGAGAGTTGAGTGAAATTGGGTCTCAAAATGAGGTCAAGAATATAACTGGTCCTGATGGAGATTTGGTGGCATGCAATTCACATGTACAGACAAACAAAAGTGAGGAACTGACCGTTGACTTGGTTGCTTCTCTTTCGAATGCCGAAATTCAAGCAGGTGAAAATTTGGTGGAGGAGAGCGAAAGGTGGCAGGAAAAAAAAGAAGTAATTGAAGGAACATCTGCTGAAGATGAAATAGAGGAAAGTCTTTGTGACTCCTTAGCAGTTAATTTTAGCGAGAATTCTCTGAGCGACGAAAGCTACCTTGCCATACAATCAGCCAATGAAGAGGATCCAATCAAATCAAAGGACCAAGAGCAGGCAGTGAAGTGCAAGGATGAAATTGTTCCATCCAATGAAAATGAAAGGTTGCCACAAGTAGAAATACAAGTGGATGCAGAAAATTCCAAAAGTAATCAAACCAAATCAAAAAGCCTCAACGATGATAATGAAGATGTTAGTCATGCCGATTTTTAACAAATCTAATTTAATTTATTTTTAATGTTTTCAAGTCTTTCCCATTGTAGAATTCTGTCCCCAAACCGCCACCATTTCCTGACAGCGATGTTGAAGATGATTTCATGTTCTGAAATGTTTTTTTTAGTTATGGAGTGATATTGGCTATGTGATTTGTAATTATCCATAAATTATTTTCAAGATTTCATTTATATTTTATAAAGTAAATAAATTCAATTAATGTTGCAGTTTAAAACAAGTGAAGTGAATTTTTACTATGAGATCATGCCATAATATTTTCCAATAAATTGATAATTCAGTTTTTGAAACGGGATGAGGACAACGCAATCGATAGATTTGAGACTGTTGTCTGCAAAACAATATGTTTTTCTATGTAGCGATGCGGTTGCTGATTTGCGCATGGTGTGACCATAATCAATATGTTTATAATGATACATGTGTGAGTTTCAGGACCGCGTCAATGTCGAGATAACAGGCGTTTTGAGAGCAGAATGGAAACCGATGACACAAGAGTGAAGCTATCGGACGTCCGCTGGGTGATGTAAATATAAATAACAACAAGCAAGTATGGGCAGCCGGGTAATATAATGTAAATAAACAAATGTGGCCGGTTGTTGATATATTGATGTATTTTCGGATATGGGGATAATCTCAAAGCTAACAAAAATGTCTGAAATATGGTGTACTGAAAGAAATGTGTTTATAAAAACAATTGCAATTATGTTTAGTTAATTAACAATTTTAACTTTTTGTTAAGTTGCGGTGTCTTTAGCAAAATGTCGATCTTTTGAAGCCGATCCCCAGAATATAACTGGAGATTAATAAGACATTACGATTATTGACGTCTTCCTTTAAACATTTTAAAAATTAAAAAGAAAATAAGAAATCATCAAAATAAAGTTAACTAGAATCTCAAGCGTAGTTATGTAGTGACGGCACATCTCTATTTGCGCGCAGAGAAACCAAACAAAATTTGAATTAGAAGACTCTTTTTCTCTTTGGGGGTCGTCCACAAAGACGTCCACAATAAATCTTAACTGTAATTTTTAATTTGTCACAATTTCTTAGACATTCTCCTCCTCGAGCATGACATACTTTAAGGAGTACCCAAATGTCAATAAAATAATATTGAAAAAATTAAAATAAAATCATTAAAACATATACATTTCTAAAATTTAAAAATTATTTCGTTTTTATTCAACAAAAATAATTGCCCTTCCCCTTCAGCATTAGTATGCTTTAGAAGCGATCCACCATTTGCGGGCGTTTTTATGGATGACCCCTTTTGTCTTAAGGTTGACTCAGACCAAGGGCTAATTTTTTTATGCCTATATTTCATGCTGAGAATTAAATCCATATCCTTGTTTTTTTCAGATCGATTCTGTTGAGTTTATCGTAATCGAGACAATAGGAGATCGAGAGTATAGTGTGTTTAAAAGTGAACAATATTGAAATGAATATATTAGCGTAAAATTGCGTTCAAATTCTTTTAATACTACATTCTAAAGTACAAGTACTACATTTAAATATCACCGATGACTTGGAGACAAACATGTCTGAAGTTGAAATTCTAACTGCATATATTTAGCAAGATATTAATAAAAATGTGTTTAAAACAAACATTCATTTTCGTTTAAGAATAATTTTATAAATTTATAGGTAATTACAATCTAACTAATATTATAATCACAGAAAAAACCTTTTGAACTTCATATTTAGAAAGATATAACAAATGATCTGCAACACTGCATAAAAGTGCCTAAAATCTCGACTTCAACCAATTTTAGAAAGCCCATTCTGTTACACATGTTAGAATATGAAGTTTTCTTTCATATTCTGCAATTTGAATTTCCAATTTAAATTCGTTTGAGAGATATTCACGATAAAGTAGTGAATAGCGAAACTTGCACGACTTGATATTTCAAATCTACTAGTGAGCGACATAAACCTTGGAGACATATTCATAATCTGGTTTATAATAAAAATAATAATATTTTCAAATAGCATGAAATAATAGAGTCTCACAAAACAATAATTTTATGTACACATTTAATTAGCAAAATAACGGGTTTATTATTGGTTATGTTGTAGCTACATTGCCAAGTTTTAAAAATGTTATTTTAAACATTATTTTTAACGTAAAAGACTTTTAAAACAAGAAAGGTTTTCCGTTATAGCAAACCTACTTTTTCCAGGATTTCATTGAAATGGGTTTATTCGTTCCGCATAATTAATGCGAATCTTAGCCTAAACTCAAAATTTTTAGTTGATTCAATTTATTATTATTAATTACAAATCAAAAATATTAATAAAATGATGTAAATAATAATAATAATAATAATAATAATAATAATAAGAATAATAATAATAAAATAATAATAATAATAATAATAATAATAATAATAAAATAATAATAATAATAATAATAACAATAGTAATAATAATAATAATAATAATAAGAATAATAATAATAATAATATAATAATAATAATAATAATAATAATAATAATAATAATAATAAAATAATAATAATAATAATAATAATAATAAGAATAATAATAATAATAATAATAATAATAATACTAATAATAATAATAATAATAATTGCCATTGTCATTATCATTATCATTATCATTATCATGATCATTATCATTATCATTATCATTATCATTATCATTATCATTATCATTATCATTATTATTATTATTATTATTATTATTATTATATTATATTATTATTATTATTATTATTATATTATTATTATTATTATTATTATTATTATTATTATTATTATTATTATATTATTATTATTATTATTATTATTATTATTATTATTATTATTATTTATTATTATTATTTTTACCAACCCAAATTTTTCTTTTGATTTTTACTTCAATGAATAAACAATCACTTTCATTTTAAGGTTCCAATTGTTGCCGTTCATTGAAATTTGTAACAAATAATATACTTTTTATGCTCGTTTGTGATTGGTTACAAAATTATTTTTTATTCTGCGACACGTATGAAAGAATCTTTACATAATTGTTAAACTGTGAATTTTACTGTTAACGAAAATGAGAAAATTTATGATTATGTCAATGAAAAATGAAGAAACAAATGACTATAGAACGTGGTAAAACTGACTACTATTTGACAATGGAAGAGTAGTGACAACACATCTCCGCTATCACGTGTATAGTATAAAAATAATTCAAATTTGAAATGAGGCTGTTTTCCGAGGTAATGCGAATAATTTGAGCGTTAATAACCAGAAAAATAAGTGTCTGATGGCAAAGGCCTTGGGAATTTAAAAAACAAAAATTAAATATCTTTAAAATGAGACCTATGTCGAAAAATTTAGTTGAGTCTAAGTTACGGTTTTATGCATTTGAAATGAGGCTGTTTATGTAGTACGTAAAATTAGTGCGTAAACATTGAGCGTTAAAAACCTGAAAAATAAGTGTCTGATGGCAAAGGCCTCTCCAACTTGATAAAGATAGGTTAAATCTCTTTAGAATGAGACCTTTGTCGAAATATTTAGTTAAGTTTAAGTTACGGTTAATTGCATTTGAAATGAGGCTGTGTTCCGAGGCAGTTCGTAAAATTAGTGCGTAAACTTTGAGCGTTAATAAACCTGAAAAATAAGTGTCTGATGGCAAAGGCCTCTCCAACTTGATAAAGATAGGTTAAATCTCTTTAGAATGAGACCTTTGTCGAAATATTTAGTTAAGTTTAAGTTACGGTTAATTGCATTTGAAATGAGGCTGTGTTCCGAGGCAGTTCGTAAAATTAGTGCGTAAACTTTGAGCGTTAATAAACCTGAAAAATAAGTGTCTGATGGCAAAGGCCTCTCCAACTTGATAAAGATAGGTTAAATCTCTTTAGAATGAGACCTTTGTCGAAATATTTAGTTAAGTTTAAGTTACGGTTAATTGCATTTGAAATGAGGCTGTGTTCCGAGGCAGTTCGTAAAATTAGTGCGTAAACTTTGAGCGTTAATAAACCTGAAAAATAAGTGTCTGATGGCAAAGGCCTCTCCAACTTGATAAAGATAGGTTAAATCTCTTTAGAATGAGACCTTTGTCGAAATATTTAGTTAAGTTTAAGTTACGGTTAATTGCATTTGAAATGAGGCTGTGTTCCGAGGCAGTTCGTAAAATTAGTGCGTAAACTTTGAGCGTTAATAAACCTGAAAAATAAGTGTCTGATGGCAAAGGCCTCTCCAACTTGATAAAGATAGGTTAAATCTCTTTAGAATGAGACCTTTGTCGAAATATTTAGTTAAGTTTAAGTTACGGTTAATTGCATTTGAAATGAGGCTGTGTTCCGAGGCAGTTCGTAAAATTAGTGCGTAAACTTTGAGCGTTAATAAACCTGAAAAATAAGTGTCTGATGGCAAAGGCCTCTCCAACTTGATAAAGATAGGTTAAATCTCTTTAGAATGAGACCTTTGTCGAAATATTTAGTTAAGTTTAAGTTACGGTTAATTGCATTTGAAATGAGGCTGTGTTCCGAGGCAGTTCGTAAAATTAGTGCGTAAACTTTGAGCGTTAATAAACCTGAAAAATAAGTGTCTGATGGCAAAGGCCTCTCCAACTTGATAAAGATAGGTTAAATCTCTTTAGAATGAGACCTTTGTCGAAATATTTAGTTAAGTTTAAGTTACGGTTAATTGCATTTGAAATGAGGCTGTGTTCCGAGGCAGTTCGTAAAATTAGTGCGTAAACTTTGAGCGTTAATAAACCTGAAAAATAAGTGTCTGATGGCAAAGGCCTCTCCAACTTGATAAAGATAGGTTAAATCTCTTTAGAATGAGACCTTTGTCGAAATATTTAGTTAAGTTTAAGTTACGGTTAATTGCATTTGAAATGAGGCTGTGTTCCGAGGCAGTTCGTAAAATTAGTGCGTAAACTTTGAGCGTTAATAAACCTGAAAAATAAGTGTCTGATGGCAAAGGCCTCTCCAACTTGATAAAGATAGGTTAAATCTCTTTAGAATGAGACCTTTGTCGAAATATTTAGTTAAGTTTAAGTTACGGTTAATTGCATTTGAAATGAGGCTGTGTTCCGAGGCAGTTCGTAAAATTAGTGCGTAAACTTTGAGCGTTAATAAACCTGAAAAATAAGTGTCTGATGGCAAAGGCCTCTCCAACTTGATAAAGATAGGTTAAATCTCTTTAGAATGAGACCTTTGTCAAAATATTTAGTTAAGTTTAAGTTACGGTTAATTGCATTTGAAATGAGGCTGTTTTCCGAGGTAGTGAGTACAATTAGAGCCTCAATAACCTGAAAAATAAGTGTCTGATGGCAAAGTCTTTGGAAATTTAAAAAAATGGGATTAAATATCTTTAAAATGAGACCTTTGTCAAAACATTTGGTTAAGTCTAAGTTACGGTTTTATGCATTTGAAACGAGTCTGTTTTCTTATATAATGCGTAAAGTTTGAGCTTCAATAACCTGAAAAATAAGTGTCTGACGGCAAAGTGGTTTAGAAATATGAGAAAGATAGATGCTATGTCTTCAAAATGAGAATTTAATCAAAAAATATAGTTTAGTCTAAGTGACAGTTTTTTGCAGTTGAATTAAGGCTGTTTTTCTAGGCTGATTTTAGTGCGTGATGTTTGAGCATAAATATGTTGAAAATTATAGGTTTTTACGCAAAGAGCTTGCTAATGTGATAAAGTTGGAATATATCTCTTTAGAATGAGATCTTATTCGAAAAACATTGTTAAGTGCAAGCGACGGTTAATTGCTCTTGAATTAAGGCTGTTTTTCTAGGCTGATTTTAGTGCGTGATGTTTGAGCATAAATATCTTGAAAATTATAGGTTTTTACGCAAAGAGCTTGCTAATGTGATAAAGTTGGAATATATCTCTTTAGAATGAGATCTTATTCGAAAAACTTTGTTAAGTGCAAGCGACGGTTAATTGCTCTTGAATTAAAGGCTGTTTTTCTAGGCTGATTTTAGTGCGTGATGTTTGAGCATAAATATCTTGAAAATTATAGGTTTTTACGCAAAGAGCTTGCTAATGTGATAAAGTTGGAATATATCTCTTTAGAATGAGATCTTAGTCGACAAATTTAGTTAGGTGCAAGCGACGGTTAATTGCTCTTGAATTAAGCTGTTTTAGTGTCTGATAGCGTTTTGAACGTCCGATAGCTTCACGGGAGTCCGATGACTGACATCCTTCAAATTTTCAATCTTTTTATTAGAAGCTGGGGAAACGAATTGCGCCGCACAATCAATGGTTTATCATCCAGACATTAGTCTCTTTAAACCACTATAAATAAGTGTTAAGTTAATTGAACGAAGAAATACTGTGGTATTTAAATTGAATTTAAGCAACTATTGTGTATATAGATTTTTATATTTTATTTAATAAGAAGAATAAACCAATTTTATTCATGCAAAGCAATTTAGAGAGTGCTTTTAATGTTTTTGTGGCTCATTAGTTTGTGATCAATGAAGTCGTGGATCGTTATAGATATGGTTGTAACTTATTTTATCGAAACATTCCCAAAGCTATGCCCTCTTTTTTTTACCATTTTTCACCTAGCCTTTCAAAACCGTGAGTGAATTTAAGAAACTTATCGAATACTTATTCTGTAAGTATCAAATTCCATAAAATACCTGCAAAATGTCTAAAGAAGAAAGACATTTGGATATTTAATTGAAAAAGGCGGACTCTACTCTAGAAATGCGTGTTCATATGTTTTTTTGTCAGCAACTAAGTCTGTTAATGTGATCTATTGTATTCATTTATGTAGTTTGCTTAGCATTTAATGTTAATTTAATTATTTTACACTGTATTTACCTACCTAAAACGTTATTTGGATTTATGGTTTTTGCAAGCTTTTTGAAACTTGCTCAAAAAATATCTGTTGCTTGCTAAGTGTACTTTCTTTAGAACACAGTAACTCAGCCATACTGTATGCCAGGTGTTCATTCAGGTGTGTTTATTTGCTTAAATATCTGGTTATAAATTTGTTGGAAGTCATTGACTATTAGTCATATTAATATTTCACATATGTCAAGAACATATATATATATATAAATATATACATGGTATATATTATATAATACTAATAGTGACTATTCTTTAATCATCAAATAATGAATACTTTACAAAATGTTATTAAATGATAATGATGTATTTATTTAAGGTGTTATTAAAGTCTGTTGCATTTAATGTAATAAGTTCGACGAATGTTGATGGACGACCAAAACCTGCTGCAAAGACGAGCAGCTTACAAATGAGGAGAGAAGAAAGTTTTGCTGTTTTGTTAACATCTGCTGCATAGTGAGATGATTAGGAGAGAGCTTCTTCGAAGAGAGTTTTGAAGCTCAATTTGTTTATTTTAAGTTCATCTCATGCCTCACATTAAAACCTTTCAAATTAAACCAAATTTTAAAATATTATTTTTTAAGAATATTTTTCTTGCATTTTATTATATCATGAAAATATTTGCTTTTAGTTTCTTTAATTGTGGCATCGGGCATTGTAATTAAGCATGGACTTAGTTTCTGTGAAAGTAAAAACATGTATTCCTTCTATTTAATGATAAAGAAAGATATTTCAAACAAAAACAAACAAAGTCACCTTTATTATTTTGTTTGAAGTCAAGTTCCTCACTTGTCGGCTGTGATCGTTGATTATTATTTAGATGATACAAATGTTTTACAGCTCTTCTTTTATTTTTATCCATTATTTTTTTATCTTTCATGAGTGGCAAATGAATAGTTAGATGAAGAAAACAAAGAAAATCCATTGCGCAACAGAAACAATTTTTGAGACTACTATTTGAAAAAGTGGTAATGAATATTATCAAGCAAAGAAAGATTAAAAGTTGTCAAACACCTTTGATTTTTTGAATGGCTTCAGAAGTGATTTAGTTTTTGGTTTTCTATCAGATATGTTATTTATACTTAAGAAAGATTACAGTTGATAATACAATTAGTAATTATTGAAATCATTAATTTAGCAAGTGAATTGTTAATTTGTAAATTGTTGTATATAATTTATCACCACAAATGCATTCAGTGGTTTTTTAAATACACAGCCAGCTGTCCTTGGGCGAACATTGCTTGCCAATTCTGGCGGTAGCATTGTGTTACCATGCAACTTTTCCAAGCAAGCTGACAAAATGCGATGGTACTTTGGCAATAAAATCATCTTCGACCAAGTACTTGGGGATCATTCTGAATATAAACCTGAATGTCACCTGGAAAAACAAATATGCAACATTCAAATTCTGGAGATTACGAATGAGAGTGCAGGAAATTATAGATTTGAATGTGGAAAAGCTGGAATGCCAATGGACATTGCCTGTCAACATGAGCTGGTTATTGGAGGTGGGGATTAAAATCACTTAATTGAAGGTAGTATCACAATATCATTAGTCATATCAAAAGTAATAGCATTTATCTAAAACTGCTATGGCAAACAATAGCTTGTCTTGGCTTCCATTTATAGCCACCCAACTCTACATGTATATAAATTTTTGCCAGGTTTGGAATGCAAATCCAATATCAGAGAAAACCAAATAATGATTGGTTTAAGTGATTCTCCGGTGAAACCTGATATTTTGAGGCGTTCATGTGCATTCAGATATACTGGCAACTTTAAAGGGCCCCTTGAATTTGTTTGGATGAAAAGAAAAGCCTTACAACTCACCTGGAAAGACAAGACATTGAGTGCAAGTTCAGTAACCAAAGAAGAAAATGACAATATTTTGAAGGTGGAGGATGAGATGCAGGTATCCAGTGACATGGATGGAATGACATTTGAGTGTTACTTAAAGGAAAACAATGACATTGCATCTTGTTATATACCTCAGCTGAATGTTCAATGTGAGTCCTATTTAATTTAGCATTTATCTATTTTTATTGGTTAATATATTTAGAGTATAGCACTGTGTTTACTTCTGCTGACCAGTTTATTATTGTAGAAGTTCAATCTTTTATGCTTATCTTAATTTTATGTTGCAGACTCACTTCTATAAAATATCTTTCTCATGTTATTATGTATTATTTTTAAAAGTAAATTTATACCACAATTTTGAACAGCAATCAAAAATGTCAGCAAAAAATCTGAACCTGTATATTCGAGTGACCCTCGCAATATTAGCTGTTTTATTTATAAAAGTTCTGCCATTGGATGCACTCACGATTGGACTATTAACAAAGGAAATGTGGTTCTAAAGATTGAAGGAATTCAGAACTTGAGTAGGGACCATTTGTTGGTCACTGGAAATTACCAATGCATTGCTAGTTGCCATTTTGTTACTGGAGGAGTTTATTCGTTCAAAGGAACTCATTTTGAGTTTATTGATGATTCCAACACATGCAGAAGTTGGTCTGAAAAGTTCTAGTTTTGTTATTTTATTTATCAGCTGATAGCAGAGATGCTAATATATTTAGAAGTTAACAATGATATATTATATTACAATGTAACAGCTTTAACATGTTTTATACACATCATTCACTTCACTTCTTGTTATCTTACATCAAGTAAAAGCATCTTAAGTCTGATTTTAATATTTATGTAGTTTTCCAATCTCAATTCTATTAAAAATGTTTTAATAATAATTGGTTATAGTTAATTTCCTCTGCCTCAATTATTTTTTATTATTTTAAATATCCAATTTATTATGACATAGTAGTAAATTATAAGATCAAATATATGTGTTTTTTTGAATAATAAACCTAGTACATTTTGCAACTTTAAATTATATTGTAAGTAATGATGTTATTACTCCTGTAAGATTCAATAAAGACAACCTTTATACTTGGAGGAATTTTGGCAATTCTGTTGATTGGAGCTGTTATTTTTGGAATCTATTTCATTTTCAGGTTTATGTGCTGCCCTATTTATACTAATAAAGAATTTATCTTCTCAATCATTGCAATTCTGACTTTTGAAGTCAATATCTGGTCTAATTAACCTTTTATAATTAAGGTACCACAGAAAAAATAAAGGAATGCGGTTTACAGAAAGAGAAGGAACACAGCCCATAGAACATGTTTCCTTAAGTTCAGAAGTGGTATTTTCTTCTATTAATGGTTAGAAATTGGATAAGAGTAATAATCTTAATCAATTTTCTTTCAGCATCGCAGACTGCAAAGATAAGATACATATCATTCCTCTTCAAGAAAATATCAAATGATGGCTTGATTTTTGAAATATTGTTGTAATTTTAATCATAACTGTGCTGTGAATCAAATCTACATTACATTGCCTTAATCAAATTGGTGATATTAATCTTATTGATGTTGGCTGCATTTCCAAAAGCATTAATATTATTTACTTGATTTCCTTGTTATCTGTTACCTATTTTTGATTTAAGCTGCTGAGATTTAATATGAATTTATTAATGTGCATGTCTGCATATTGGCAAACTGCCATTCCTTTAATCAATATTATCTTATAATTTATTCAACATGTGATTGTGCACCACACATTTCAGATATTTAGTTTAGCTTTTGCTAGCTTATATTAGTGCCAACTACATCTTTTGATTATGATGTGTGTTTATTTGATGAGCTTGCTATTTTCTCTTACTACTTGCTTTACGTTTTTGTTTCCTAACAATGCCAGTATAGATTTGTTTTGATTACATTTTGGTTTATAGTTGTGGTTTATTTTCCTAACAAAAGTTGCATACAACTGGCAAGGTTTGAAAATGTTTTAGTGATCATATGGATACATTGAAGTCCAGTAATTGAAAATATTATAAATTCTAGAATTTATATAAGATAGTCATGCAAATTAGCTCAGATGGTAGCGTGCCTGCGAACGGCAGTAAAAGCAACAGTCGCTACGTGTCGTGCCTTGGATGCAGCGCTATACAATTAAAATTACAATCATTATTATTATTATATATTTATTTTCAAGCAATCTTAAGTCTGGAATGCGAATAGAGACGTTTTAATACTTCGACATTCGTCTCCTGGAATTTAAGAGTGGTTAACTTCCTTTTGACTTACATAGTAATTATCTCTCTGACAAATAACTCGAGCAACTTGGAATTTCTGCTTCCCCTTTTAATACCATCAGTTCTCACAAAATTAATAAATTGGGCAGTCTAACTAATGACGGATACGCCTTCAATTGCTCATTTTAAGTCATTTTGGAGGTCCTTTGGCATCACGCCAATAATATTCGAAGTCGCCTGGACTTGTGTCATAAATATGGGAACCCAGGATCCGCAGCTGCCCATAGTCAAAAAATCGAAAATTCGATTGCGTTTTAATTTTTATTTGTTTGTGTTCTGCATTGGTCACATTAAAATTATAAGTTTTAAATTTTTAAAGTAACTTAAAAGTCAACACATTTCTAGAAAATTTAAGATATGTAAAAAAAGTAATTAAATTGAATATATTGATTTAAATGTTGGATCTAATTTAAAAGGTTTAAACTTACTTAAATTCAGTGTTGGGCTGTAACGAATTACTTTAATTTTACTTTTTTGTAACTTTTATTGGTAATAATTACAGAAACTTTTGTGTACTTTTACTTGTGACAAATTACTGTTTTTTGTCATACTTTTACCTCGTTAATTTTTTAGCGTAAAGCGTTACAAAGTAAAGTAAATAAAATTATAAATTAGTGGAATTTTATTTAAAAATGTATTTTACAAAAACAAATTAGTCGTTTTTGTTAAATCGCAGTTTATGGGTTAATAATATCGAAGTTTTTTTTAATCATATAATTATATATAATAAATAACAAATAATAAATATGTAGTTCAGAATAGTGCGCCCGCGTGGCCTAACGGTTAAGCTGCGCCTCTCGCGTTAATTTCCTAGATATAAATAATATATAACAATTTCCTAGATTTTACTAAAATTATTATTTACAAATTATCACTCTAGATTATTAAAATATAAAGTTTAAATAATACTTAAATTACTTATCACTTGTAATAATTTATTCTTTATTATTGTTCATTACTTATAATTAATTAGTAGCAAATGACATATTAAATATTTTTCCCTAAACTAAGCAATAACGTCCTCATTTCATTTTAACATGGAAAAGGTTCATAACTATTTTTTAATCCGAATTTGTGATTGAATTTATTAATAGCTTAATTAAATTATAACTTAGCCAGTTTAGTCAAAAAAGCCATCTCGTTCATGTCATGACAATGTTATAGTAAAGGAAATATGTTAATGCTAATTGTTGTGGGCCTTCTTTAAGAAGATGTCACGCTAACAACTCTAGGCATCAAATAAATATTGTTAAAAAAGTGGTCCAATAACAAATCCTTGAAATCAAATATTCTTGAAATTATGCTTATTCAAGCGCTCTTTCTTGTACAGGTGTTTGGTGAGTATGCGTTTGGAATAGAAATATTAATAATAAAGTAAATTATAACTATCTATTAAACATTTATTATTAAAATTTCATTACTCTATAATTACAAATTTTCGATTCCCAACGTTGAGACAGTTCGTATGACCGAATCAAATGAGCACACAAGGATTGAAATATCAACAAATGGACAAGAACAATTGCTGAATTGCAGCGAATACAAAGGCCAGGCTTCAAATATGTATTGGAGAAAATTATCTCTGTTCAATGACAAAACCTTTGACGACATATTCGATGGATCTTATGTGTTAAAAAATCTCAGTAAAACCTTCGAAATTGTTGCCAATTCTACTGATCTTTTAATTAAACAAACCACTAAAGATGAAGCTGGAGTTTATCAATGTCCTTCAACTAAGATTCATCTCGTAGTAGTGGGTTAGTTAAGTTTCAGAATGTTATTCTAATTAACCGGAAATAATAATAATTTTGTTTCTAATTTCAGAAAACATTACGTGTAATGAGACTTCATCCAACGATTTGTTCCATAACATCAACTGCTCCTTCTCCTTCAAAGCCGATGAATCATGTATTGTTGTGCCATTGTTGATTGATCAGAAAACAAATAAAAGTATAGCGAAACATGAAATAAATCACAATAGTGGATACGATAATGGTTACTTGTGGCTGAGTTTTGATGGAAACGTTGACATAAGATTGGGACTCGCGGTTATTTTCAACTGTTCTAATGCCTCTGCTTATTATTATGTACAATTTACAAACTGGCAAAGACCTCAAAGAAATAGTTACTTTAAAGGTAAAGAAGACTTATAATGTTGTCACTCTCAAATAAGTCAGATTGAATAATGTTGTAGTTAATTTTTAAAACATCGCATATATAATAATTTTTTTAACTTTAGATCTAGCACCAATGCCCATTATTGTAATTTGTTGTGTCAGTCTGACCCTCCCTTTGATCGTTATTGCCGTGGGAATCACAAGTTTGCATAATAAAAAGAATGAAAACTCAACAGTATCAAGTAAATTTTATTAAAATTATGGTCATTTTGCTGATTTTCACCATTTTAAAATCTCTATCCATTAATTTGTATGCAGTACTATGGACATTTTTGTTAACAATACGTTGATTCTAGCAAATATAATTCTTATTGTTATTGGCGCTAGAATAATCGTATATTATATGTTAGTGAATTATTAATGAATAGACAAAGAACCATGTTGTCAATCTACACTTCCCGAAAGTCCAGTAGCCAGAAATTTCAATGAAGAAGAATGTGTAGAAGATAAGTTATCACCGGAGTTTGCCCAAAATTGTGAAGGAGTAATAATTCTAAACATATCACTGCATGAAAACAACAGCATTGATGGTGCCTTTGAGTTTCAATGTAATTCGGAATATGATCTTGAAAAACGTCCCTTACCAACTTAATTGGAAACATTTGTACACAATTTTCGCTTTGATTAAGCATTTTGGAAAATCGATTGTTTACCAACGTTTTTAAAACTGTGTTTTTATCCAGAACAATAAGGATTTGATCAAATGAAATACTTTCATGATATTTTTTTATTCTAAATGTCGATGACACAATGAATTCCAGAAAAAAATAATTCAATTGAAATTCCCAATTTTTGTTTTGAAGTGTTTTTTATTTGGAAAACATAAGCAAAACTCAGGACAAATATAAAAACTATTCCATGTTTTTATCGTGACTGATAACATAAATATTTGGCAAAGTCATGTCTTCATCCAATGATTCATAGTTATTAGCTTCATCATCGGGGAGAACACTTTCCTGATGATTACTTGCTACAAATAGAGAAACTTTTAATAAGAACGAGCGATGCATCTTACAATTACTTTTTTGATAATGACATGTTTTCCCAGAAACTAGATAGTTTGTTAAACATTTACTGGAAATAATTAAGGTGTTAAATGGATCTGCTGCGTCAGCATCAACTAAAGTAAAAGTTGACAATAAACTTATTTACAAGAACAAATTGACGAATAGTATAATTTTCTGCAAAAGTGTAATTACGTTCATGCTCATATAGATAGCCTCTTGAATAACATAACGAAAGTATATAGAACATGTTGATCAACTTAAAATTTGCCTTTAAGACATTGAAATTCAGTTTTACTGTTCAGTTAAATAAAATTAAAAAATATTTTCAGCCTCCTAAGGCATCGACAAAAAGCAAATGCTAACCAATGTTTATAGTAGCATCAAAACAAAGACTGATTTAAAGATAATCTTTTTAAATTTAAACCTTCACCTGCTGAGTTTTCCTTCTTTTTATTACGCAGCCTCGTGATGGCCACGGCAATAACGATCAAAGGGAGGGTCGGACTGACACAACATATTAGAATAATGGGCATCGGTGCTAGATCTAAGGTTAAAAATTATTATATATGCGATGGTTATAAAAATTGCAACATGATTATTTGATATTAGCAATATTATATGTCTTCTTTACCTTTAAAGTAACTATTTCTTTGAGGTCTTTGCCAGTTTTTAAATTGTACATAATAATAAGCAGAGGCATTAGAACAGTTGAAAATAACCGCGAGTCCCAATCTTATGTCAACGTTTCCATCAAAACTCAGCCACAAGTAACCATTATCGTATCCACTATTGTGATTTATTTCATGTTTCGCTATACTTTTATTTGTTTTCTGATCAATCAACAATGGCACAACAATACATGATTCATCGGCTTTGAAGGAGAAGGAGCAGCTGATGTTGTGGAACAAATCGTTGGATGAAGTCTCATTACACGTAATGTTTTCTGAAATTAGAAACAAAATTATTATTATTTCCGGTTAATTAGAATAACATTCTGAAACTTAACTAACCCACTACTACGAGATGAATCTTAGTTGAAGGACATTGATAAACTCCAGCTTCATCTTTAGTGGTTTGTTTAATTAAAAGATCAGTAGAATTGGCAACAATTTCGAAGGTTTTACTGAGATTTTTTAACACATAAGATCCATCGAATATGTCGTCAAAGGTTTTGTCATTGAACAGAGATAATTTTCTCCAATACATATTTGAAGCCTGGCCTTTGTATTCGCTGCAATTCAGCAATTGTTCTTGTCCATTTGTTGATATTTCAATCCTTGTGTGCTCATTTGAACATATTTTAGTTATCAATATTGCTAAGGAATAAATGTTTAAAATTTAAAATTAGTACATTATAATATTTTCAAGGTAATTTTATTATACTGTTGGTAATTACAGATGATTGAAAGCCCTTTGATTAATCAAAGCATTCATTATTGTCAGAAATTAAGACCAACCCATAGATGGCAACAGCAGACTTATTCCATTATATTTCATTTGAAAATATAAGCTGAATTGTGAAATTGATCAAAATGTATATAATTAAATTTTTAATTACTTCATTATAAAATGAATTGTTGCTATTTCAACTGAATCAGACATTTTAGAAAACATGCGAATGAATAGAATGTAATATAATGTGTAGCAAACAAGTGACGACCCTAATTCAATTACATGTAATTATGTATAATTTTGTGCATCCTCTTTCACTCCACCAATTTAATGTTTGTTTTGTTAATTAATCTGTATTTATTTAAATTGATTTGAATATTTAAATACTTAAATTACTTTATTTTTAGTAATTAGTATAGATTATATTATAATTCCAAATGCAATTAAAAAACTCTAGACTTAAGTTGGCATAATATATAATTTATTGTATTATGTTGGCAACTAAGTTCCCGACGTTTTGGTTAAATCTATTGTATTTTGTTTAAATTTATTTCAATTAATTTCTGTTTATTTTTAGATCATTAAAAAGGAATGTCAAGTTGAGAAATATGTGCATTTTCGACATCTCTTTCTTTTTGCTTTTAACCAAGGTTTTAGTGCCGCAAATGCTCGAGACATTTGTGTAGTGTATGGTGAGAATGTCACAGCTGAAAGAACCGCTCGTGACTGGTATGCCAAGTTCAAAAATTGAAATTTTGATCTCAAAGATGCCGTCCAACTGAACTCAACAAAGAGCAATTAAACCAACTTTTGTATGAAAATTCATGTCAAACGACAAGGGAACTTACCAAGGAACTGACCAAGAAAATGGAATGCTCTCGCACTGCTATAGAGAATCATCTTCACTCTATGGGAAAAGGATGTGAAGGCACGCAGCCCTCTAAGCCAACTCGCATGCAAATATGTGGAAAAATTGAAAGCCTTCTCTGTCACATTTTTCCAGAATATTAGAAGATATTCATGTGTATTAAATATTAAAGAATATTCCGTGCCTGGTTTAGCGGTGCATTTTATTTATTTTATCATCCACAATTTTGAAGAGTCACTGTCTGAAAAACTGTATCTATTGCTTACTTCCTGGGTGGGTGACCCGTCATAACAGCCCGGCGACAAAATAGCCTCGACAAATCAGCCCCGCGTCAAAATAGCCCAGGACAAGATAGCCCCGTCAAAACAACCCCGTCAATACAGCCCGGTGACAAAATAGCCCAGGACGAACAAATCCCGTCAGAACAGCCCCGTGAAATATCCAAACACTTTTTCTCTAACCTATTGTCCGATCCTGGAACTCCCTGCCAGCTCATATCGTTAATTCCTCAACAACAAACCGATTTAATTCTGAAATCTGTAAACTAAATCTTAATCCCTACCTCAGATTCCAAGAACTTTGAAAATTTATTACCTCCTATTAAACTTTTTCTCCTCGCTTTCGATTTCTCAAACTAGCCCGAGCGATGATGAACTTAGTTTTCGCGTTTAAGTTTATTTTTCGATCGTGTTAGAGGCTTCGGCCCTTCGTTCGTATTTTTAAATAAAAAAAAAAAAGATTGTAAAATGAAAGCTTCGTAAGAAAATTTATTACCTACTTTTTATTACTATTATTACTTTAGATTTTGCAAGATGTCAAATAATGATCACAAGGTCTTGACAACAATTTTGTCTGGTCTTCATCGTGTTTGTTGTGCATAGGTTACAATCGTCATCATCATCATTACACATAGCCAAGTCTATTCAAAGTGTCCATTTCCTTGAGCCTCCAGTGTGTTGCTGTTCAATCAAACCCTTGTTAGATTCAAGCAATGGTCCTCTACTTGTTTGTCCTTCGTGTATTTTAATTTATATTCCTTTAGATTAGATAAACATTACATGTGTTAAAATATTTAAGAAAAAGTAATGCTTACTTCAACAGATTCTTTCATCAAAGTATCTTTGAATATTACAAACTGAGATATTAAAACTATTTAATAAATTGAAAAAAAAATTTTTTTAATGAACACAAAAATCATTAAATGCGATTAATTATGATAATTATTAATTGTGACTTTGTAGGTTAAATGCATATTATTATGTATGAACATGAAAACACTCTAAAACATTTTTAAATTTCATCATGTTGTAACTGATGCTTGTAAATGTGAACAAAATTATAAAATAAAAACTTTAAGCAAATAATCATGAACATTTTTAAAAATCAGAATATTTATATTTTTAATTTTATCAGAATATCAGAAGTCGCATGTAACGACCATTTAGTTATTAAAGGGATTTTGAATGACCTTTTTTGTTTTTCACATTTAAAGGTTGTAAAGTGCTGTGACACTTTCGAGTCTTCACCTTCACCTCCGATAGACTCGAACAGTGTTTCTCTGCTTGTTTTCCCTTCTTACATTAAGACATCTTACAATTTCTTTAACATAATTTAAAAAAAATTAATAAAAAACGCTTACCTCAATTTCTTTGTGATTCCCTAATAGTTTGACCTTTACCAATTAAGTTATCTTACAGATTGTTAAACAATAAAAGTTTTAAAATAAAACATTGCTTACTTCAACAGATTCTTTCATCAAAGTACCTGTGAACATTACAAATGCAGAGTTAATGTTTTTGTAATAAATTTTAAAATAATAAAAATAGTATTTTAATGATTTTTTCCAACATTTATTATTAAAATGTCTATAATCTATTAAAGATGAACAAACCTTTCTTTGCTTTCAATTGTTTTCGTTTTCTAACACTTTACATATTAAACCAATTAATCTATTACTTCATCAAAATAGATCTAATTTGATAATGTGAAAGCATCATAAAACTTACATAAATATAATCGCTAATACAAGAAAGCAGACCACAATGGTGGAAGAAAGCGCTGCGAAAGCGGTCCATCCTGTGTTGAAATCAAATCACTTACAAAATTACTTCTTAATTAATTAACATATTACATTGAGAATTTAAATTAAATGATTTTCTTTTTTGTTTAGTTATTTTGGCATTGGGTCATTTTTACAAATAAATAATTATATTAATTCACTACACTATTTTATGTCATCTTAATGTATGTACCTTCACCAATGCCAGAATTATTTTGACAAAGATCAATACTTTGACCAATTAATTGGCAACTTTCTCCAGTTGCAAAATTGCAGCTTGCTTGGCATTTATAAAAGCAATGCGTTGGCAAATGTTCGTTAGGGATACTCTGCAAATTAATTTTATGCTTCATAATTCCATTGAAGACTTCCCAATGGTAACTGCATTCCAGATTTTGGCTTTTCTCGACTGAACAATTTATATTCTTGGGATTGGTAGAATGTAACTGCAGTTTTTCCTCCAATGTATTTTTTCCATCTAAATTAAATCATTAAGCTTGACAAATAAACAGAAATGTTTTATAAATGTTAAACTTACATTGAACTGATATTTGGGGAAGTTTGCATGGGCGGATTTGGTCTTCTCCATCCAAACGACATTCGAATATGGATTCATGCATGTCATTCGACACTTTAACCAAATCCTCGACCAACCATATTTTCCTTCTTTCATCAGATGTTATGAGGCTGCCTTGTGTCAGTTTATCTCTAACGACCGTTGATAAAACTTTTTTCATCCAAATAAAGTTTAATGAGCCATCGTAATTCCCGAAGTATGAAAAGGAACAGGATCTTGTAAAAGTTTCGGGTTTTACTGGGCAATCATTTTCTCCCACCAATACTCCAGTTTGTCGAATATTTGATTGACATTGTAGTTCTAGTAAATGTTTTATTCAATTTTAAATAATACATTATATAAATTAAGCTGTAAATTATTTTAATTATTATTGACTAAAATATCTTACTGACTTATTAATATTGGTAATAAACATTATTGCAATTCCGATTACCATCAAGAGTCTCAAAGTTCTTCAGCGCGTTTAATCAATTAATTAGCGGATATTAACTTTATTTCCAATGATATGAAAAGTTATTCGTAACCACTAGTGATAAAATAAAACTTCAAAATGAACAAATCATGAATTACCTCCAACAATCAACTCGAATGAGCATTCTATTGTCATGGGTTGTCCACTTAAACCATGCTCAAATCTATAGCTACCAGCCCTATTTTCCTTGACTCCAAATATATCAATCTTGCAATATTTTCCATTTGGTTCGCATTTGACTTCAGAATTGGGTTGAGTACGTGCATCAAAGATGATATCCCAATTGTCATTTTTAGTTTTTCGGTAACTCCATCGCATTTTATCAACTTCAAGTTTATACGAACAATTTAAAGAAACATTTTCATTCAGATTTGCAAATTTGATATAACCTGCAAAATTACAAAAATTCACATTAATTTATTAACAAAGCAAGTGTAATTGTAATGTAAATGTAATGTAAATTTTTATTTGAGTTACATTACATAAAAATCTAAAGTGTTCAATGAAAAAGTTTATTAACGAAAAACAATAAAATGCAAGATTATCATATTAATGTTATTTGTTTATATGCTTATGTATTTAATAAGAGCAATTTTTTACTTGCTACAATCCCAGACATGCTGTTCAGCAGCAATAAAGTTGTCCATAAAATAAATGTTGAAGATATTACTCTTGCATTGTCTCTATCACTAACAATAAAGATGATTTTGTAACCTTCCTGCTTCATTAAGTCGTTTGAATCCTAAATAACAATAGAAATACTTGTAATAGATTGCAAAAGTAATGTCAAGCCTTATACAGTATTTTAAGAAAATTTTTAGAAACGATCATAGGCATAGAAAGGTTTGAGTAATCCTTTAAATCATTTCATTCACGACTAGAGCAGCATGAATACGTAGCTCTATTCAAAAAGGCATAAAATAAAATATCACATGATTATCAATAAATTTGCCTTATATGGTGATCGGAAAGTAACTCTCTATTTTATAAAGCTTATAACTTTTATAATATGATGATAATGATGTTGCTATTCAATGATTATGTCATCACTACCAATATAACAATTAACAAAATCAAATTAAGTAAAACTCCCTGCTATAGACTTTCATCTCCAATTCATTTTTTGATATTAGTATCATATTTTGATATAGTATTGTATAGTGATATCATACTTGTTAGAAACGCTATGATTTTATTTTTCTTCGTGAGGCTTGTTTATTATATTATCCATCAATTTATCAATCAGGGGCCATTACCTCTATATCGATTGTGGCTAGAAATCTTACTGCTTATCTTAATACGGCGTGCAGGTTAGCCGAATGGGTTACGTGCCTGCATACGGCAGTATTGGCAACAGTCGTAATGTGTCGTGTTCGAAACCCAGCCTGCTTTGCCACAAGCGCCCTTGGGAAGAAGCGCTATATAAATGGTTACAAGAAGCGCCTCTGACACTATGCATATGGCGCTGTATAAATGAAGTTACAATACATCATTGTCGATTGAAAATTATGTGGAAGAAATACCACAGCTTGTTATTCACCATGTTCACAAGGAAGCAAGATATTTAATGCTCTGGGATATTCTCGATATTTCTACAGTTCAAACCATCTTAGTTATGCAACGGACTAAAATCAAATAAATAATCGATAATTCTCCAGTAAGCTTTTTTATTATTAGTGGCAATTTTTGACATTTGTATTATTCATGATTTGATATTTTTAGTGATTCAATTTCAATTATTACTGAGTTTAAGAACGCTTTCTAACAGAAACATAACATATAATATAAGGTTCCAGCTGATTTAATGTTGAAATCCCGGCACCCCGTCACAACAGCCCGGCGACAGAATAGCCTGACAAAACAGCCCGGCGTCAAAATAGCTCAAGACAAAACAGCCCCGACAAAACCGCCCCGACAAAACAGCCCCGTCGAAATAGGCCGGCGTCAAAATAGCCCAGGACGGAAAAATCCCGTCAAAATGGCCCCGTCAAAATAGCCCCAACAAAATAGCCCGGCGACAAAATAGCCCAGGACAAAACAACCCGGCGACAAAATAGCCCGGCGACAAAATAGCCCCGACAAAACAGCCCCGTCAAAACAGCCCTGTCACCAGGGTCGGACTGGCTTAAAAAACCGGCCCGGGAAATTTTATTTAACTCCTAGTTTGATCAACGTAAACATAAGAAACACTAGAGTCTAAAATTTCTCTTCACTATTAACTATTATAACAGCTTTTTCATCGTTTCACTGGTCGATGCTAAAACATCAATTATTTCATTGTTATTGATTCTTGGAAAAGAGTCTTTCTCACAAGACATCAGCATGAATGATCGTAGAATTGACTGGTTCAGAAAATTTCTTAATCTGTTCAAAACGTATTTCAATTTTGAAAACGGCCTCGCACAAGCAACTTGTGATGAGGATAACGTCGACACAAATTTGTAAGCCAGATACAAATTTGAATAAGCAAGACTATGCAAATTAAACTTCTGGAGAACAATAATAACAACAAACAATACTCAAAACGGTCAAAGCATTCAAGTCACTAATTTCGAATTAAATTTTGATTCAGTTTCACAACATTTTTTAAAAATACTTTGACATGGAGTTATCACGGGGCTATTTTGGCCGGGCTATTTTGTCGCCGGGTTGTTTTGTCCTGGGCTTTTTGTCGGGGCTGTTTTGACGGGGCGGTTTTGACGGGGCTATTTTGTCTTGGGCTATTTTGACGCCGGGCTGTTTTGTCGGGGTGGTTTTGTCGGGGCTGTTTTGTCTTGAGCTATTTTGACGCCGGGCTATTTTGACGGGGCTGTTTTGTCGGGGCTATTCTGTCGCCGGGCTGTTATGACGGGTCACCTGAAATCCCATTAGCAATGGGTTTGGATTTGTGCGCCTTCAACTCCAATACAATTCCTGAGGGATAAATAAACTGTGAAGGTAAATAAACTAATGAGGTTAAAGTGAGAATGCATTTAATAAATTAATAATTAGAACACTTCTTTAAAATATTATTGAAGATTTTATTATATTATTGATTACATTATGATTATGTAATAATAGTAATAATAGTAATAATAAGTAACAATAATAATAATGATAATAACAATAATAATATTATTATTGTTAATAATAGTAGTAGTAGTAGTAGTAGTAGTAGTAATAATAATACGAAGAAAAAGAACAAAAAAGAAGAATAAGAAGCATGTCTTACAATCAATCGATTTAACAACCTGGCTCCGAAATGACAACTTTTTCTTCTTGGACAATAGCATGGACGTAGCGAGCATGAGATCATTCTTAATTCTTTGTTTTTCAATAAGTTAGAAAAACCTCCTAAGCTCAGTCTAAAAATACCTTTTACTTATTTCGTTTTTTTCCCGAACTTCGCAAAAGCTGATTTGATATTTTTACACATCTTATAATCGTCATCATAATCATCAAATTCGTTAAATTCATCAAGCTACCAATTCAGTAAAGCTTTTTTTTTTAATCTTGAACCACTCACACGCACAGATGAACAAACAGAAATAAAATAAACTTTATATATGATTATCAAAATGCTGATAATTTGATAATGCTGATTTTACTCTAAGCAACTTTTTCGTTCTCCCCTCAAGACAAAATTTGTCAAATATTCAAAATTTTGAGATCTTTTGAGTTTCGCTTTATTATTGATTTTGAAACCCTATTTAAAGCCGGGTTCAACTTCTTTAATATTGAAATTCCATTAGCATTGCTCCTGATTTTCCATTCCGTTCACCCTCGATACAATAGATTATTTAGAATGATTGATGTGTGGAAAGATTTGATATTTCAATTAATTGACATTTTTGGGTCAGCTTGCTAGCGGAAGCGTGCGCTTCCTTAAGGCTGATCCATGAATTCTTTATTAATCAGCCTGTTGATTTTGTTTGCTTTATTTCTTTCATTTTGATGATTAATAAATTTTTTTTTTAAATATATATTAGAAACCACTTTTAATAAATAACTAATTAAAACAGTTTAAAGTAAAAAAAAATTAATAAAGAATAATAAAATTCTATGTAATGCCCAGACTTTATACATTTTGCAGATGTTTTTATTTTATTCAACTTAATGCAATTAATTTCACTTTCACATTGAGTTGAAAAGGATGTACTTCTAATGGCAAAAAAATAATGTTGTGTTAAGATCCATTTTATTGAATAATAGTTTGAGAAGTTAACATTTACTGGAGAGTTTATATTCAATCAATAGTTACCAATTTAACATAGAAACAGTTAACAATTGCATTTGATAACCGATTGTTAATGATATCTTCATTTTGGTCGAAATAATTAATATTTAGGAAACCAAATGAGACGCAACGGATTCAATTTGCCTTTAATGGGTTAGTTAAATATTTTTACTTAAACAAATAAATATGATGATTCTCAATGTTTGGCACACTTTATGTGTTTAATGTGTAATACATATTTAGATTTAGAATACATATTTAGACCTTGGAAGATATTCTTACGTTAGTCATCTAGTTAATGAATTTATAATAGCAAATTAAATAATTAAATAAATATAAAATATAAAAAATGACTACAATATTATATCTTGTGTAATACCCATCGAGCGAAAAAGAAATTGATTGTTGATAGATTGCTGATCCAAAACGATTTAGGTTAATAATTTGATTAACTGAAAAGTTTCTCCATCGCTGTTCTTGCTTAACCATAATGATTAACAAACAATGGTAATTAGTTGATAACTCTGTAGTTATAATGTTCTTGGAACAAAGTTTAAAACATTCCATATCCATCAACATACCTCTAGTGATTGGCATATAATTATTTGACGTGAATAAACGGAATAAATCTTAAGTTATTATTTTATATATTTTACCTTTCAGCATTATTGCTGTTTGATATATGTTCAAATGAGCACAACATGATAGAAACATCAACCAACGGAAAGAGACATCGCCTTAAATGTGACGGTTATAAAGGCAACAAAACAGGGCTCTTTTGGAGAAAATTCTCAAGCGAAAGTGAAGGCAAAAGCTTCCAAGACATATTTGATGGACGTAAATTGCTTAGAAATCTCAGTCAAATCTATGAAATCATAGAAAATACAAGTGATCTTGAAATACGACAATTAACTGACAAAGAAGCTGGAATCTACCAATGTCCTTCCAATAAAATTTATCTCATAGTAATTGGTTAGTAATTTTTAAACATTTCAATACAATAACGTGCAAATATCCAAACATTTTTTAAATTTCAGTTACCAACATTACTTGCATTGAGACTTCTTCAATTGTTACTAAAACTTTATTCCACATGATCAACTGCTCTTTCTCTTTCAAAGCAGATGAATCATGTAATGTTACACCATTATGGATAGATCAGAAGACCAACAGCAATATAACAGAAGATGACATGGATAACAGTAGTGGATACAAGGATGGTTACTTGTGGCTACGTTTTGATGACAACAGTGACCTAAGATCCGTCAGCAGATTAGGACTTGCAGTTCTTTTCGACTGCAGTCCTAACGCCTCTTATTATTATTACGATACACACTTCATATTTGACAGGCATATTTCCAATTACCTGACAGGTTATAAAATGAAATTGTGATTGTTGTGGAGAATTTAAGATGTATAAAAATTAAGATATGTTCATTGCGTTAAATAGGTAACAAGCTGTTCTTTGTTATACTGACTGTTATTCCTATTCCCATCTTGTTGATTGTTTGCTTCGGAATCAAGAAAATATTTAACAAGAGGAAAAAGCAATCAGCAGGTTGTGAATAAATGAAAGAACTATCCTTTTGTGTGAATTTTTTTCTCTTAAGATATGTGTTCGTTAAGTGAATATGTGTTGGTATCATATGCATGAGATTCAAAGTGCTTCATATTTGGTTAATGATATTTAGCTTAATTTTCTTCTAAGTAATTCAAAATTACTTTTATATATTTAATTTTTATTAATTTGAAAAAAAACTATTATGTATAACTGACAATACATTAGTTTTAAAGCTGTCATGCATATATTATTGCATTATTTAGGCTTGCAGGCCGGCAGAATGGTTACGAGTCTTCATGCAGCGGTAATGGCAACAGTCGTTATGTGTTGTGTTTGAAACCCAGCCTGATTTGCCACAAGCAATAAATGGTTACAAGAAGCACCTCTGATGCTGTGTCTATGGCGCTATATAAATTAAGTACAATTACAGTTACAGTTATCCTAAAATGTTGGTTTTTAAACAAATATGCTCTTATAAAATAATTATTTAAATAAATGAAATATTGTCAAAGTGATTATTCAGTATTTTGTGAATACCCACAATGGGGGTTACTAATTTGGGATGAATAATTATTATCCCGATTATTTTTATAATTAATATAATCAGTCTTAACAGTCTTAAAGACTGTTTCGAAAAATTAAAAAATGTGGAAGTTATTGAAAATTATGTAAAAAGATCAGGAAGTCTTTGAATTTTATTGGTATCCTCGGATTGATTTCAAAGTGATTGTGAGACAAGTTTAAAGGAACTCAATGCTGCCATCCTTCGCAACATGATTGCTGGAATTCAATAAATTGTAGTTTGGACTCGCATATCTCATATGACCAGAAAACCGATTTTCATAAGGGCAGCTGTAACTGGGTTTAAAGAAATGGCTGATAATTTCCTAGAAAGCTTTTATTTTATGATTAAATTAAACATAATTAACTTTCAAGTTTTATTTCTTTAATCGCTAGGGGTTTTTCCGTGCCGATTATTATACTAATAATTACTAAACACTTCTTGGAACGAATAATGTTTAGTTTATCTTTATTTCAGCCATTAAGAATCTTAGGAATCATCACAAGATGATTATTTCTTTATCCGACTTTTTACAAATTTGCGTTAGGAATAGCTAAAAGTCAGCTAGTAGTTAGGTCATTTGCCGGATTAGAGAGCAAAAAACTTGAGGTTTAATAGTAAACTGAAAATAAATTAAAAATTATTATTGTTCATAAATTCATTTTAATTTACAGTTGTTATCAATCTTACTGAAGCTGTTATCCCAGAATCAACACTGTGTGACGAAGATCAAAATTACGAAATATTAGACGAAAACAAGATGGTACAACATGTCTATTGCAACATCAAGACTTATTAAGTATCTACAGTCACTTTAGCACGCAATGCTTGCTTGGAAATAACATTCAAAGTATTTATAATATAATGAAATGGAATACAATGACAAGAATTGCATTCTGATTAACTAGCTTGAAGTAATGACAATAAAATAATAAATTAAATAATTCAATGACAATAAAAATTAAAGGTTTATGGTTTACTTGACACGTTTTTCATGATAATTAACGATAAATTTAACGTTCTCTTCGACACAATTTAAGTATACCGCAAGGAAAAATGTCTAAATAAATTCTGAATAAATCGATATTTCTAATAAAATTCAGAACATTTTTCAAGCTCGTATTCCGAACAGAGAGGGTAGACAATTTGGTCATTAGTGAGCAGGGATATGTTTAGAACCACCCTTTCTTCAAAATATGAAGCATCATTTTCGGAAGGAAATTTAACCTCTTCATAAATACATTCATTAAAATCGGTAAATGGGATGTTATTGCAAATTGTAGACTGGCCAATTGGTTCAGTATCTACAACAACCTTTTTTAAGTAGCATCATAGTAGAAAATAAAGCAAAGAATGAAATGATGGCAAAATTAAAAAAAAAAATAAATAAACATTAATAATATAATTATTAATTTTAAAATTACAATTTGGAATTTTTTTCTTTCTTTCGTCATAAATTCTCTTGATTCCCAAGATCAACACGATCAACAAGATGGGTATGACAATAACACTCAATATAATAAACATCCTGTTTCCTATTTAATGCAATGAACATATCTTAATTTTTATACATCCTAAACTCTCCACAACATTCACAATTTCATTTTATAACCTGTCAGGTAATTGGAGATATGCCTGTCAAATATGAAGTGTGTATCGTAATAATAATAAGAGGCGTTAGGACTGCAGTCGAAAAGAACTGCAAGTCCTAATCTGCTGACGGATCTTAGGTCACTGTTGTCATCAAAACGTAGCCACAAGTAACCATCCTTGTATCCACTACTGTTATCCATGTCATCTTCTGTTATATTGCTGTTGGTCTTCTGATCTATCCATAATGGTGTAACATTACATGATTCATCTGCTTTGAAAGAGAAAGAGCAGTTGATCATGTGGAATAAAGTTTTAGTAACAATTGAAGAAGTCTCAATGCAAGTAATGTTGGTAACTGAAATTTAAAAAATGTTTGGATATTTGCACGTTATTGTATTGAAATGTTTAAAAATTACTAACCAATTACTATGAGATAAATTTTATTGGAAGGACATTGGTAGATTCCAGCTTCTTTGTCAGTTAATTGTCGTATTTCGAGATCACTTGTATTTTCTATGATTTCATAGATTTGACTGAGATTTCTAAGCAATTTACGTCCATCAAATATGTCTTGGAAACTTTTGCCTTCACTTTCGCGTGAGAATTTTCTCCAAAAGAGCCCTGTTTTGTTGCCTTTATAACCGTCACATTTAAGGCGATGTCTCCTTCCGTTAGTTGATGTTTCTATCATTTTGTGCTCATTTGAACATATATCAAACAGCAATAATGCTGAAAGGTAAAATATATAAAATAATAACTTAAGATTTATTCCGTTTATTCACGTCAAATAATTATATGCCAATCACTAGAGGTTTGTTGATGGATATGGAATGTTTTAAACTTTGTTCCAAGAACATTATAACTACAGAGTTATCAACTAATTACCATTGTTTGTTAATCATTATGGTTACGCATGAACAGCGATGGAGAAACTTTTCAGTTAATCAAATTATTAACCTAAATCGTTTTGGATCAGCAATGTATCAACAATCAATTTCTTTTTATCTGTGGTGCACAATTTTTTCATTCGATGGGTAGTTTTGTTACGCAAGGTAATTAAAATTGTAGTCATTTTTTATATTAAATAAAAAAATCATTAAAGAAATGGTTAATATAGGAATATTTTCCAAAATTATACTACGGAAATTTAGGTTACTCACATTAAATACATAAAGTTTAATTAAATATATGTTCATAGAGAGTCATAGTATTTTTTTCTTAAAGTGTAAATATTTAACTAACCCACTAAAGGCGAAGTGAACCCAATGCTTCTCATTTGGCTTCTTAAACATTAATTATACAAATCAAAATGCAGATATCATTAACAATCGGTTATCAAATGCAATTGATAACTATTTCTATGCCAGAGTGAAATATATTGATTTAATGTAAATTGTTCTGTAAATGTTGACTTCTGTTACAATTATTCACTAAAAATGATCTTAACACAACATTAATTTTTTGTCATTCGAAGTACATCCTTTTCAATTCAAAGCGAAAGTGAAATTAATTGTAATAAGTTGGATAAAATAAAAACATCTGCAAAATGTAGAAAGCTTGGGCAATATTTAAATAAATAATAATATTAGTAGATTATGTTCTGCTATTAAGTTACCATATTTCTTGGAAAATTTTTTATTTCTTATTAAGCAAAATCATGCAAAATATTTTACTTACTAATTTCATTAATTACCTTTCCAAATTAATCCTATTTATTATTATTTAACTTCTTTATTTTCATCTTTAATAAATCCACATTCATTAAGATATTTTAATCCTTCATTGAGCTTAACGGAACAAAACTTATGTACAAAAAACAGTTTAAAAACATAATTGTCTGTTCTAGTGTTAGTCCTACGAAAATGATATTCCTGGATGTCCAGTCCAATACCATATTTAATAAATGCATTTAGTATATATCAATCATTGGGATCTTTAAAATAAATACGTATTGACGATGGAGATTGATGTTTACAATTAAGTGAGTTTAATATTTATGTATAGTTATCATTGACTCATTATGCTAATGGTTTATTATAATTTGACAATAGTTACAACTAGTGCCCTACCGATGATCGCACAGGCTATTGTGTCGGTGCCGATATTCGCAATATCGGTAAATATCGCACAAAATATCGTCGATACCGATATATGTTTTGTAGTAAAATTAATAAAGTACGACTTCATGTGTACTTTGAGTTATTTGTTTAGTTTTGATTTTATTTTCTTAAAGATATCTAAAAGAGAAAATTGTGTAATAACAAAAATAATAAAAAAATATCGTTTTCGGGATACCGGTAAAAAGCCATATCGGTCGGACACTAATTACAACTTAGTAATTTAATTGACAATAAGTCAAATAATTCAAATTATACAATTATATTTATACAATTATTAAAATTGATTTTGCTCAGTCTTTCTGCACATCACCCATATTGGGTCAGAGACACTTGAAAATCCTAGATGTTTCTTCATCGACAATTACTTGATAGTAATTATTTTTAAAAGGTTCTTTCTTGACTCAGTCATATAAGCCTCATCATAAATAAGTAATTATTTACCTAGTTACCTAGGTATATACCTCCTCACCAAATTCAATCTAATAAGACTTACAAATAATTTTCATGTGATTATTATCCTGCATTGTTTAACTTTGCTATGGAACATTACTTCTAATTCCCAGTGTTGCCGTAAGTACTCCAAAAACATACTTAAGTATAAGTACAAAGTACCTGGGGCTGAAGGTACTTATAAGTATAGGTACTTATAGAGTACGTTGTAGGCAATGTACTTCAGTACAAGTACAAGTATTTTTGAATGTACTTAAGTATAACTACAAGTACTTTTGGGGACCTTCATTGATCAGAAATAATATTCGTTATCTTCAATGCAATGTTAAGTCAAGTGTAACAGAATTATATTTATCAATAAAATTGTTTGTTTTTCTTTAAAAGAAGCAGTGTTTCAAAATAATTGTCACAGAGTCTGTTAGGCTGAAGAGTCAGTTTAAGACCAGCTTGACTGAATAGTCTTTCAACAGATACAGATGATAGAATATTTGTGTTGAACTTGAGAAAAACTTTTTTGACTGCTGGATACCTAGAAATAGCATAGTGTGTAATTCTGGAAGAATGAAAAAAAAAAGCTCCAGATGTGTCTTCTTGTAAATTGTCTAGAGCTTGTAAAATTGGTCTCATTACTTCAATCCATTTCTTCAAGAACGTGAAATCTTGAGAGCTGAACTTTGGCAGGTGCAAGCGATCCATCGCAATATGAAGTTTGTCCTTCATATCATAGATGGCTCTGTAACTGTCAAATTCAGAGTTCCAACGAATTGAATTTGGCTTAGGTATTGTTCTCCCAAGTACAACAAACAAACACAGCTTCAGCAGTTTTTGAACTCTGATGTGACGCATCGCTCAAACTGTAACATTTGCCAGCCACTGAACGATACATTCGCTTGAAAATCGCATCACTTGCCAGTGCAATTATTCCTCAAAATGCGATTATAATAAAAAAAATTTCTATTCCGCTAGTATTATTCGTAAATCTCTATCATTGCGATTGGGTAAGGCAGTGATATCATTATATAGAATTTATACCGATATATACCTTGCAACTGATTATAATAATTTAAGGCCCGTTCGAACCTGGACCCTGGACATTTGCTCCCCTCTCAGCACCGCAATAATTGTTTTGTTTCGAGAAACCAACAAATGTAAGAAATCTTTAGAACAAAAAACACATTCTTCCATTCAGTACATAATAACATTTCCATAACAATAGCATGGGTATAAATATGGATGACTGATCGTTGCTCAAACATCTTTTTATGAGCAGATCAAAGATTAAAAAAACAAGATCAAAAAATCATGAATAATAATGAATCAACTCCTTTGTTGTTTTCGTTCATAATTTATCGCCACTCTTAAAAAAGTAGTTGAAAATCTACAATTTCCTAATTGATATATTTTTAATTTCAAATTGAATACAACATAAATAATTAAACAATACTATAGATTTTTGATGATATTACAGAAATAACAAATTACAAATAAGAAAAAGTAGCATTCATAATTAACTCCTTAAATATAGCCTCTCTTCATGTTAATAACATTTCAAATCTACTGGGTGATTAAATAAGTATGAAAAGTTAGAAAGAAAATTATTAACTTAACGTTAATGTTATGAAATTCAAAATAGGATTTCAAAACTTTCAGTAAACTTCTACTTCGCATAGGGACATAAAACCCCCATACTCAATGGATCCAGCAGGGGTTTGTTGAACAATGACATATCTTGCTGGTGGAGTATTGGTGGAACATTTGATTTGAATCCAAGACGCCACAGCAACAGGTCCCTGGTAGATTCCACACAGAGGATATGTGTTTCTTACTGGTCTTTTCACCAACCATGAAGCATTGGTTACGCCGATGATGAGGTCCTTGTATCTGATTACTATGTATGTAGATAAATATTTTATCATTTCAGTGCAATCATACTTCAGTTTAAAACTGTTTTAATTTAAACATTTCTTGATGCCTTTATATTCAAAATTTATTTAAAAGGTTAAAATAAAGCGAACGTGTTCCTACACATCTCTTTAAAAGTTTCTCTTGTCAAAATACGAACATAGCTGATTTTCACTAGTCGTATAAAATCCACCATAAACCAGTTCTCTCCTCCGTCGCGTTCATCCGTGTGACTGCATTGTCCCCTAAGTGGATTGGTACCCAGTAAACCGTCGACTGCCAACCGCGAGGACAAGGCTGTGCCATTTTCGATATATGTTGAACTTTGATAGGTTGGTTGACATAGTGCTAGGTTGACTGACAACACATTTAAAAAATTTATTGCTTGGTTTTATCATTATATTATTTAAATGAAACCAGATCGTTTAATATTGTACTGTTGTAACCCTGGCGACAGCACGTTATTTATTTTGGTAATTAAATTTATTTAATCGTCACATCTAGAATCATCATTAAAAAGTTTCATAGCATTTAATAAGATTAAAATATTCTACAAATCTCAAAGTAGATGCTGCAAATCACCCAGATCTTTTCGGCTCTATTATTCAGTTACGTTCACTGAATATTGACTCAATAAATTTGTAAATTAGCTTACTAGTGTTTTTTTACTAACCACCGGGTTATTTTACTACTATATGTAATCAAAGATAAAGATTAAAAATAAAAAAATCAATATTCTTACTTGATAGCATTGAAAATGGCTGCAAAATTCACAAGCCTTTAGTCGAAGTCTTGTTAATGAAGTATTGGAATAAAAAAATAGTTACCTGGTAGTTACTGCAATTTGGTTGGTGAGTTATCTTGAGAGGAAATATGTCAAACAGTTGGCATGTCGATGTGTTCACCAAATAATTGAAGCCTGTGCAGTTTCTCAGAGATTTGCAGAAAAGGGCACATTTGATTAAACTTACAATTTGAGTAAAACTGGGTACGTTCCCGGCACATCGTATTTGGCCATTGCATTCTTTACTTCTACGAAACATAAATGAATCATGGAGACATGATGCTGTGACAATTAAACATAATGATACGAATATCTTGGAGAATTCCATTGGTTTAACTTTAAATTGTATTTTGAAATATTCCGTAGAGAAAATGTGATATGGAATTGGATATTAATTGTTTTGATTTAACTGAAAAAAGCGCCTTATCTTCTCAATTCTTCTACGTAAGGATTGATTTTCCTGTAGAATCTGTTATTGCACATCATATATATACATACATGGTTGCTGTTGTTAGGCTGTTTGTAAGACTTGATATTCATGTGGGAGGGACTACAATAATTTGTAACACGAAAGTGATTCTCATAGGCTCCATTGTATGATGGACAGAGGCGTAACTAGGATATTTAGCGCCTGTATTAATTATTATTATTTTTTTGGTTTACGAGTCTATTGAATCAAACAAGCACACTAGTCGTTATATATACAGAAAAAAGCAAAAAAGGAAAGCAAATAAATTCAAATAAACCCAAAGGGTCAGCCTTACGGAAGAACACGCTTCCCGTTATCATAAAATCATAAGCTATACACATCCACGCAATAAATATTGTTTACACGACATTTTGAATAGTAAATAAAGTAATTTGAAAGGGCATGTGTTTAACTGAGTTAGATCCTTGATAGATGAAGGTATGGAGAAGTAAATTCTATGATGATGATGATGATGATGATGATGATGATGATGATGATGATGATGATGATGATGATGAGATGATGATGATGATGATGATGATGATGATGATGATGATGATGATGATGATGACGATGACGATGACGATGACGATGACGATGACGATGACGATGACGATGACGATGACGATGACGATGACGATGACGATGACGATGACGATGATGACGATGACGATGACGATGATGACGATGATGATGATGATGATGATGATGATGATGATGATGATGATGATGATGATGATGATGATGATGATGATGATGATGATGATGATGATGATGATGATGATGATGATGATGATGATGATGACGATAATAACTTATAATAATAATAATAATAATAATAATAATAATAATAAAATGAAAATAATGGCATTAATAAAACCGATGTGAGTCGTCAACGTTCCTCATTGGCATTTACTCCCAAATTTCGCTCTCTCAAATCACCAAAGATTGTAAATGACTGTTTTATCGCTCCATTTCTGACATTTGACATTTCTGTCGGAAGTGCTAGTCTCTAACGTGATGCGAACTCTCACCATTTCCTGGATGGTCTGCTTTGTAAGTTATGGCAAATGTTTCATAGCACCACATGAAGATGGTAATATAGACCAGCTATTTTATGGTTGAGTTGATGCGGGTCCTAACAAATGTAGCGATGCTTCAAATGTCAAAGGAAGCGCTTCATGACAATATTAAGAAAAAAGGTTCAAAATTCTATGCTACATGCGAACTTGACATTGATGGTTGAAATGACTATGATCGACTTAACTCCTGGAAAAGGAATGCAAGATGTAATGGCCTCAAGTTCATGATCATATTCATAAAACGGTCGATTGTGTTGTCAAGAATCCATCCGCTGTTTTAACAGATTTTCAGTAGTGAGGCCGAATGTATCTGGGAGTGTCACTGCTTGTCTGCCTTTGCGTCTCTGTGTTTGTTCCCTTTTCTTATTTTTCTTTGTGGGTATCGCAACATAAGGTGTTGTAAATAAAAGTAACGACTGTGACAACAATGCCTGAAGTGGTTGTAAACACTAGTGAGTACTAATCGTGCAGAATTCATTTCATCGAGTACTAGCGGTTTAAAATCCAGCCCACAGAAATGAACATCGATGAATAAACAATAAATAAATAAATTTCTAATAAATATTTTCGAGAAGCTTCGGTACTTGATGATTATTTAAATGTACAACAAATGTTGTTTGATCTTCTGGTGTGTCGTTCAACTTTTCGGTGGATGCAACACCTGATTCTATTGTTGTGGCAATCGATTTTATTCGTCGCCATCTTTTTAATTATTTGCAGACTCCACGATATGAAGTGATGATTTCTCTTATTTACCCTTAACTAACTTACTGCATTATAATATGGGCAGCTACTTAAAACACACATTTACATCGATTGAATGTATGGTACGAAAAATTTTCTTATTTATCACTCTCATCACCAACTGCATCTGCCGGTGACCCGTCATAACAGCCCGGCGACAGAATAGCCCCGACAAAACAGCCCCGTCAAAATAGCCCGGCGTCAAAATAGCTCAAGACAAAACAGCCCCGACAAAACCGCCCCGACAAAACAGCCCCGTCGAAACAGCCCGGCGTCAAAATAGCCCAAGACAAAATAGCCCCGTCAAAATGGCCCCGTCAAAATAGCCCCGACAAAATAGCCGGCGACAAAATAGCCCAGGACAAAACAACCCGGCGACAAAATAGCCCGGCGAAAAAATAGCCCCGTCATTATAGCCCCACGATAACTCCATGTCAAAGTATTTTAAAAAAATGTTGTGAAACTGAATCAAAATTTAATTCGAAATTAGTGGCTTGAATGCTTTGACCGTTTTGAGTATTGTTTGTTGTTATTATTGTTCTCCAGAAGTTTAATTTGCATAGTCTTGCTTATTCGTATATATTATTGTATTTATATTATTTGTATCTGGCTTACAAATTTGTGTTGACATTATCCTCATCACAAGTTGCTTGTGAGAGGTCGTTTTCATCAAGATCATTCATGCTGATGTCTTGTGAGAAAGACTCTTTTCCAAGAATCAATAACAATGAAATCATTGATGTTTTAGCATCTACCAGTGAAACGATAAAAAAGCTGTTATAATAGTTAATAGTGAATAGAAATTTTATACTCTAGTATTTCTTATGTTTAAGTTGATCAAACTAGGAGTTAAATAAAATTTCCCGGGCCGGTTTTTTAAGCCAGTCCGACCCTGGAGACAGGGCTGTTTTGACGGGGCTGTTTTGTCGGGGCTATTTTTACGGGATTTTTCCGTCCTGGGCTATTTTGACGCCGGGCTGTTTCGACGGGGCCGTTTTGTCGGGGCGGTTTTGTCGGGGCTGTTTTGTCTTGAGCTATTTTGACGCCGGGCTATTTTGACGGGGCTGTTTTGTCGGGGCTATTCTGTCGCCGGGCTGTTATGACGGGGTGCCGCATCTGCCTTCTCTAACAATGGTCCGTTAAATATGGTGACCCGTCAAAATAGCCCCGTCAAAACATCCCCGTCAATGTATTTTTACAAAAAAATATTTATAAGAGTTGATACATTAACCTATAACTTATTTCAAATTTGATTAAATGAAATGAGTTTTATGTTTTGATGGTACTATTTTGACGGGGCTATTTTGTCGCCGGGCTATTATGACGGGGTGCCGTTAAATATATCACAAAATCGTAATTTACAAATCGCTCTTTTCATGTTTTCATATGATTTCAACCAAGCTAGGATATTTTGCACCTTTAATGATGATGATGATGATGATGATGATGATGATGATGATGATGATGATGATGATGATGATGATGATGATGATGATGATGATGCTGATGATGATGAGATGATGATGATGATGATGATGATGATGATGATGATGATGATGATGATGATGATGATGATGATGATGATGATGATGATGATGATGATGATGATGATGATGATGATGATGATTGATGATGATGATGATGATGATGATGATGATGATGATGATGATGATGATGATGATGATGATGATGATGATGATGATGATGTGATGATGATGATGATGATGATGATGATGATGCTGATGATGATGATGATGATGATGATGATGATGATGATGATGATGATGATGTGATGATGATGATGATGATGATGATGATGATGATGATGATGATGATGATGATGATGATGATAACAATATTAGTAATAATAATAATGATTATAATCATATTAATAATGATGATAATCGTGGAGGGATTCCTTCAAGTTCAAGCAGAGGTTAAACTTCCCGCCACAAAACATGAGATGGACTACAATTAAACAGTTTATAATAATCCAATATTTTTGTTAGAGTTACAGTGTCAATCAAACATCCGACACATGAGATGGAATCAATTTTTCAATCAAGACACACAAAATCACAAGAGTCTTACTAATACGCTCTGGAAAAAATATGTAATTCTTTTTCGGAAAAAGGATTTATTAAATTAATGCTAATAACAATGAAAATGATGATGCGAAAATGATAGTGATAATGAATATATTAAAACAAAATGATGCAACTGCAACCGAAAATGTCAAACTGTCATGACCGTCTGAAGGGCATCGATCCATCTGTTGTTAAGGACAACAACAACAACGTTAAAAAGCTTGCATTTAATTATTTAAATTTTAAATTTATTAATTTTTTGCCAAATTAAAAAGAAACAATTTAAATTAGAGCTGCGGATTAATTCGACGATTAATTATTACAAATTGTAACCGCTTAAAATTTCTTTAATCGATTAACTTATTGAAACATGTTTTACGATTAATCGATTCAGAAAATTTTAATCGTTTGCAGCCCTAGTTTAAATAAATTATCCAACAAATTTAGCAATCAATTAGAACAAATAATACTATCAATAATTATTATTAGTTAAATACTAATAATATTATTATTAGAATACAAAATTAAATAATTACGCAAGGCGCCTCTATGCACACGGCGCTTTATAAATTAATTATTATTATTATTATAAAAAATATTATCTTAAAATTAATTAAATCTTACATTATTTAAATTTTGTTGAAATTATTTTAATAATTTGCCACTTTGGACAAAACTTTGATTACATGTGCACCCTCCTCTAAATCCGCCCACTGGTTCCAGTGTGTGGCCCCCGCCAAAGCTGTAGATCCGCCACTGGATGGATTCAATTCTGATTGATTACAAAACCAATTTATTGTAGTGATATTGCTTAAATACTCTTTTCTGACCTTCACTTTTTTATACTGGTAATATATATCCAAAAAATAACAATTATATTTAGACAAGAAAAAGGACCGAAACTTTGAAATAAGCTACCTAGAGCAATGTAAAAACAACTACTGGTTTTTATGTTCTTATATTCATAATCAATTCAGTCTATCTTAAATATACATGAATGGTTATCCTATATAAAACAGCAAGTAAAAACATATGAATATCATGCCGATACGAGGTGATTTATAAATCGATAGATGTTAATTAATAATGGAACATGTTAAAGGAGCATGGAGCATGATAACTCGGGCGATCTGGTTTGTATCGGCGAAGAAATATGTCATAGCGAATGAGTCAATTGGATGCTTTAAGCGACGAAAGCGATCAGAAAATGATTCGGTGGTGGATGGACACTGGACATTGGACAGCCAGCTTAGACACCGCAGGTTTTAGGCAAGCTACGCTAGGTGACTTCTTATTATTGGCGTTAGAAAGGCGACGAGGGAAGATGTTAAAATAGCGATAAATCACAATGTTACTTTGGCAGAACAAAAATTTTTATGCCATTTTGTAAAATAGTAATTTCAAAGCATTATCAGTTTCAGAGATTTTTATACAGATGTTTGCCATTCCAATTATTCTTTCGAATCTGATGTAGCTATTGCACAGGAATTCTCCTCATTGGTGTCTGAAAATTGATTTCAGCGATATAAAATCCCGTGGATGTGTTTAAATGACAAATGCAGCGATAGATAGTTCATTTTATTGGACAATTATTTAAAAATGAAAATGAGTAAAGTAAAACCTACGATAATTTTTAAGGTTCATTCTACTGTTGCTAATTCGCCTGCAAGAATTAATGAATAGTCATACAACCTCATAAACACCAATAAGCAGTACATTCGTTACTAAAGTTATCTGCTGGTAGAATGTTTAAGTTATTAACTAGTAAAATGTTTTACTTACTTAAACAGAATTATGGCTACAAGAAATAACACGACCATGAAACACAGCATGATCACGAAGGCAATAAAGTATCCTATTTAAAAGAGATAAAAATTAAAATTTTTATTTTGTTTAAAATAATGAATTGCTCTTATTAACTCATCAACAAACGCTGAGTGTAATAATTCTAATACTTTTGGAGTTTAAAACTTAATTCTTGGTCCTTGGAATGGAATACGAAACATTTATGAATTAATTTATTGCTCAATTTAAATAACTTTTTTATAACATTAATAACATTAATAAATTATTTCTCAAATTAAATAACATTTCATGGGGTTCAAAATGAAAAAAAAACAACAAAAATTTAAATTATGGAAATGGAAACAAATTTTTTAATGTAACCGTTCTTAGAACATCCCGTTTGTTCTTGGAAGCCATCGTTATGTGGAAGCAGGTCAAAACTGTGACCAAATAATTGGCACCTCTCCCCAGTAATAAAATCACATGTTGCTTGACATTTGTAAGATCCAAGCGTTATCAAATGTTTCGAAGTGAGGTTCTGTTCGTGAATTTCAAATTTCACATCTCCACTTTTGATTTCCCAGTGGTATCTGCATTTCATACTCTGACTTTTTCCAACTGAACAATTCATATTCTGCAGGTAGTTGGATTGTAACCCCAGTTTTTTTTCTGAATTACTTTTCAAATCTTTAAAATAATGTTATAATGTATAAATTATTTATGATTTTTTTTTCAAACATCAGCCATTCTTCCGAAAATTATTCATTCAATTTAATTACGAAAAAAAGCGGTGATTAATTTAAAAGTGATACCTCCTTTACAAACAATAGCATTTAAAATATTTTTATATATGGCATCAGAGTATCAATTTTTTTGAAATAAGCAACCTCGAAAAGGCCATTGACACAAAATAATGAAATGAATCAAACAGGTAAAGTGTGGAACGTACATTGTACTGAAATCTTAGGAAGTGTACAGGGTTGAATTTGACTTTCTCCTTCCAGACGACATTCCAATATTGCGCCATCCATATCATTCGACACAGGAACCGAATCTTCGACCGATGATATTTTCATTCCTTTATCAGATTTTTTTATGCTTCCTGTCAATGATTTATCTCTAATAATTGTTTCTGCCGATAGGCTTTTCATCCAAATAAAGTTTATAGAGTTATTATAGTTTCCAGAATACAAAAGAGAACAAGATCTTGCAATAGTTTCTGGTTTTACTGGGCAATCATTTTCTCCGATCAATACTCCACCGTGTCGGATGTTTGATTGACACTGTAACTCTAACAAAAATATTGGATTATTATAAACTGTTTAATTGTAGGTAATTAATTATTAAATATGAGTGTATAACAATTAATGTAATAGCAGTTAACATAATTATATTTTATAAACATATTTCGTACAGATGTGATTTCAAGAAATAAATTATTAAATGCGAGTAATTAATTAACTAATGTGGCAAATGTATCGGATTAAAACATTAAACAGTTTATGGCAATAAGATCTTCATCATTATTAGTAATCATAATAAAGAAATCAAATTTGAATTTATGTTGAAATAGTCATTTAAATAATAAAATTGTGTGTATCACCTCCAACAACTAATTCGTATCTACAAGCAGTCGTCATAGGCTGCCCATTTATTCCGTGTTCAAATCTGTACCTTCCTGCTTTGACAAAGTCGGCATCAGAAATTACAATTGCGCAGTGCATTTGTTCCATGTTGCATTTGACTTCATGGTTGGGATGGTTGCGTGCATCGAAGATGATATCCCATGTGTCATGGTCTGCTTTTAGGAAACTCCAACGCATTTTATCAGCATAAACATTGTACGAACAATTGAGTGAAACATTTGCATGTGGATTTACTACTCTGGTAACATCTGTAAAATAAAATTAATTTAATTGTAAATATTTAACGAAAGGCATCATGTTACCCTATGAAATTTAACAATTTAAAAATTCTTTTTCAGACATTTTGGAATATTATGTATTATAAAAGTTTATACACCGTGGAACTTGTTGTAATTATTATGAAAATTAAATTCATGTTGGAACAACAAACTACCTTTGAAACTACCTACTATTATTAAAAAATAATAATCTTTTACTTGCTCTGGCCTCCAAAACATTATATAGCAGCAGTGCAACCGACACAAGTAACATTTTTCTTTAAATCAAATCCGTGAATTATATTTATAAAGTAAATAAAAAAATTTCATCAAGTTCCAACATATCCACATCATATGGTCCTGCATTCACAACTGAACATTTTCAGCAGTAATGTCGTACTTAACCTGACTGAAAAATTAATAATTTAACGACTTTACCTGTGCAGCTCACAACAGTCTTTTGTATTAGCTGCTTGTTATATCTGAAAGTTAGAAAAACCCTGAGGGTGTTCTCGATAATTTTTTTTGCGTAACAAACTACGTAGTAATAACATTTCGAACTTGCATTTCAGTCTACATAATTTTATAATTCATTTTATAAGATTGCCATGTTCAGGTAAAGTTGTCTCTATAATTTTTAACTACATTTTTGGAAACTACAAAATATAGGTCTGTCAGTCACTTGTGCCTCATACAAATGGCTGCTTTTGAATTGAATTTAACCAAGTGATCAAATACATTTTTTGGAACAAGCATGACTTATCGAGTTATATATAGCGCTGTTAAGAAATAAGTTAAATAAGATAGCCTGTGAATCGGCGTTAATATATAGAAAGGAGCTATTAATTTGAATAGTTACAGTAGCATCGCAATATTAGAAATGAAAAACTTATACATCTTCAACATACATTTGTTATCATAACAATTTGTCAGTGTAATATTCAGTCATTTAAATTTCTCAAAGCTACTTTTTAAAAAAAGGTTTTTAAATTAAAAAATTTGTTATAACGTTTAATTCGTTATTCGTTGTAACGTCTAATTCGTTATTCGTTATATCGTCTCTTTCGGTCTACAGTCTAGAAGCCTTTCTTTAAAAAAACAAACTATAGATTATTGTTAAACCCGACATCATGCTATCCGAAACATTTTCAGAGGCATTGTAAAATCTCAATTTATTCGATACAAACGACTGTCATCTAAAAAGGAGTATTTCATTAAAACGAGCAACGAACTTATTAAATTGCAAAAACCACTGGGATACAAAAAATGAGAAATCCTCAAAGATATCGCAAACTCGGAAGAAAAAGCAATTAATAAAACGAAAAACAAATGTGAAATCTTACCATTTGTAATCACGTTTAAATGTTTATTAGTTTTTGAAGGCCCGGAATTTAGCACAATTTAAAAAAAATACATTTTAAAGCCACATATTTTCAACAACTTTATTTTTCAAAATTTCTGAATATTAACTGGATAACTACTTAAGCGAGGTAGTTGTACACGTCACCGTCTCCTTCGGCCAAAGCCAAATATTCCTTATGTATGAGACCATCAATAACACCTTTGATGAAAACTTGACTTGGAACAAAACTGGAAATGGACTCCTGGATTACCTCGTTTGCGAGGTCCTTGTGACTCAGTGTCTTCTTGCTTTTCATGATCCTTACGATGAGAGCTTGAAGATAAAACTTTCTTTCCTCCATAACCGCTTTTGTTGCTTCATTAGTTTCTTCTGTGGCTTCCTTCAAAACTGGAATCAACCTCATTTTAGATCTTTTACTTTCATACTTATAATTCAAGCTGAATGTAGACTCTTCGGTCACTTTATTTCCATCCTGCAGACATTTAGATTTTAAGTTAATCCATGCAAACTTAAATAAACAAACATTCACACTTACGTTAGACAAAATATTTTGTGTTGAAAGATATTGCAAAAGTTTCAGAAGGTTTTTCTTGTCAATGCCAGTTGAGACCTTCAGTTCTTCGAATGTAACTGAATCGACGCTGTTGAATTGGGCCAAAATCGCAGTAATTGTCACTGTAGTTTGAACAATGCAACTTTTACTCAAATAACTGAGTTTAATATCGCAAGTGCTCAACCCGTGATGCCACTGAAGTTTTCGACCACTATAAGTCTCTGAATAATATTTGTTGAATGAGGTCAACAAATCGCAGAGTTCCATTGGAACAACAATTGCTGATTTGAATGGTTGGATTGGCCACGACCCAGTCTGATAAAATATGCATCACGTAAGTATAAGGATAATAAATGAACAATTAAGGTATTGATACAAACCTGCGTGACTAAAATACTGAACGTGACTGGCATAGTTTTAATGTCATTAAATTTAGAAGTAATCTCTCTGCTCAACTCCACATCCGTGATCATTTTTTCAACTTTTGCCACAAATTGTTTTCCGCATTTGATCTTTAAATTGCAATTGCATTAATTTGTATATTTATTAATTTTTTTTATAATTATAATACTAATAATATATTAATATTAATATATAATATAATTAATATATCATTAACATTCAATAATTTCAATTCAATATTTTCATAAAATTTATATTCATTCAGTATAAATTCTTACTTTCATCTTGTTAATCATCATCTCCTCAGCTTCTTTTGATTGTGACGATGACTGGATTAACCTCTTGGAAAGGCGTTTAGCATAAAGCTATTAAATATTAAAATATTTAAATATTATTAGAATTTCTTGTCAGTCGGTTATTATAACCAAATATTAGAATCAGTTGAAAATTATCTAACCTGAATAAATACGTCTTTGTCTTCAATGTATTGGAATATCGTAATGGCATCGTCCAACTTCTTTTCTGTTTCTTCTTCACTCAATCCTTTTATCCCAGATTTCATAAGCTTATCTAAATATTCCACCAACTAAAAAGCAATTAATTTATTGTTAGCAAAAATACGTTAGACCTAGTTTGAAATGAGTTTTTAGTTTACTTACAAAATCGGGCACTCGCGAAACATCCGATGATGATTTTGATTTGGCTTCTTTGTCTTCTTTGCTCAAATTGAGAGCTTTGGAAATTCCCTGTAATCAATTAAATACGCATTGCCAACTTAATTTAAAACTTGGTTGACTTAATTGCTAGATATAAATGCTGGTGAATATGCTTGATGATAACTCTGACCTTATCCAGTGCTGCGAGAGAGCCAGGATTTGAGCCGAAACATGATTTCAACATGTTCTGTTCTTCATTAAAAGTTTCCATAAAACTTTCGCAAAATGTGACAGCATCGCTGATTTCTCGAAACTTTGTGAAAATTGTTTCCTCTCTTGCTTCTAGCTCTGTATTAATCTCCTTCATTGCTTCTGTTGAGTACTTCAAAGAAGTATATGCGATTTTCACGTCTAATAAAACAAAAGGTTTTTAATTAAGTTGATTAAAGATACTATAAAATTGAAATACTACTGTCAAATTCTTCGCATTTAATGCAGTTCATTGTTCTTTCCACAATTAGTTTCACATGGTCATACACCAGTTTATTCCATACAGATTGGATAACTGATGCTACGGATCTTGGGAAAAGGTCTTTAACTAATTTCTCCTCTCGTTTCAGAGTGTCAACGCACTAATCATGAAAGTTGAACATTAAAAATAAATTTACTTTCATCAATAACTGATTAAAACGATTTGTCGGTGAAAATGAATTGTTGAAACATTTTGAAGTATTCTAAATAGTAATCTTACCATTAACAAGTAGTCCGGAAATGACATAGACTGAAAGTCTTCTACAGATTTTGGTCCGTAATATTCTTCTACTCTCTTAATGATCGGTTGTTCAATTATAATTTTGTAAAGCTGAAAAATTATCATTAATTATATTGAGACACTAGTGACGTATTTGAATTATTAATATTTCCGATCTAGTAATAGAGGTTTGTTTACCTCAACGTTTTGGAAGTTATCATTTTTCACGACGTTTCCTTCCTCCAAGTTGTCGAAAATTTGAATGACTTTGTTTATTTCAGAAACCTCAACGTTTGGGATTGCATTTCTCATACTGCACAAGAAAAATAAATTTAGGTTAAATTAATTCAAAAGGGAATTTTAATGAATTTTACCTTTCAACACAGCTAACGATCCTCTCTGTTAAAACATCTTTAAGATTGAAGGCAGCGGTTTTTCCGTAATACTTTAGTAGCTTAATTTAACAACAATTGGTTTATTCAAGGATTATATTAAAATAATGCATTATATAATATATGAAATGTTTTAAATTAAACATTTGTTTAAAAAAATATTTACTTCGGAAACCGTAAGTATTTTGTTAGATTTTGGTCTATCAGTTTCTATTGGGATTGTTACGGTATCCAGGTTTGACATGAAAACATAATTTCTGTCCATATATCTGCAAAAGAATTATATCAGAATTTGATATTTGGCAAAAATATCTTGCGTTTCTTTTAATAAGTACTTTGTCTTTAATCACACTTACCCGAATAACTTGGTCAATTGTTCTTTGATTTTTGCGTAATTTTCCCAATTATTGATATATTCTCCGATGACGTCAGTGGAATTTCTAATTTTCTGGAAAAATAAAAATTGTAATCGTGTTACTTGAGTTAAGACTTAATGTTGATTGATCAGTGTGTTCATACCTCTTCATTCTTTTGGTTCAATTGCTTGATGAATGATTCAACTTCACTATAATAGATTTCCTCATCTTTGGTGCAGCAAATTCTCTGGAAATTTCTGCAAGAGACAAATTATGGAAAATTTAATTAAAAATAAACTATTGCAAAAGACAGCAAATAACGGAATGATTATTTAATAATACATCACAAATCGATGTGATGTGCTAAATTTCTCGTAACAAAATGTTCAAGATTATTCATTTTACATACTGCATAGCTGCTGACATCTCCCGATTTGTGACCTTTCTACATTCTGCAATGCCTATGACCACGTTTCTTATTTGCTCATTAAGTTTGTTGTAATCATCTTCAGACAACGTTTCGTTAATAACACTATCCAAGTCTAATGCCATCTTTTCTTAGAATATGAGGTTGATAATAATACTTTCTAACAACTAATCAGCTTGGTTGCTTACGAGAATTGTTCGAATAGTTATTTGTAATCGAAGCATTACAAAGAATTAAATAGATAGATCATAAAAGTTAAATTTTTATATATCTTTTAAATTTTAAAATCATATGATCGCATTTTAGTTGCTGACGCTACAAATCTGTTTGGATATTAATTTTGACTAATTATTCGAAGTCATGATAACATTATACATGAAACACCTTCCAAATCGATTAACCCTCTTAAAAATCGCTGAAATTGATAAATTCAAGTCTTTAAAGGCCTTTATTTGTCTTTTATCAATATCATTAATATTCTTTCCAAAATCCATCTATTATAACATAAACTAACAATATTTACATCCAGTTATGGGCAAATCTCAAATCGAATCTCCATGGTCAAATCTCAAATTATCTGTAAAATGATTCAAATTTCAATAACCACATTTCAAATCGAATCTCAAAATTCCAAATCAAATCAAGTCCCAAATCGAATCAATCTTCCAAAATTTACTGCTGCCGTAGCTTCGCAAATTTTTTCGTGAAAAAAAACACAATGAAATCAACAGCCAACATTCATTTATGACAGTTTTATTACTGTTTAAAAAAATCATTAAACCCAGTTTGAGTCAATTCTATGTTTCCTCAACAGCAACAGTGATTCCACAGTTGACGCTGACAATGGGTTTCTTCATGCGGAGACAAAAGCACCTGAAAAGCATTCAGATGATGCCCGGACGCTTAGAAGTCTACGAGCAAGTCGTTGTAGTTTCGGAAAGCGGTTACCCTTAGCTGCCCAAAATATCATCAATGTCATTCAATGGCTCTGAAGCCTCATCACGTTCTCTCATTTCACTTTTATTTTCCGTACAATCAAACGCAAACCTGGCAGCTTCCTCTGAAAATATTGTGAAGGCTTTAAGCATGTTTCTGGCATTGTCAGTAACAACATATCTAATGTCAATGCTCTGCATTCCATACTCTGATAGTATTTCCTCAAAAGCTGCACAAATATTTTTTCCTGTGTGTTTTGACCCAAAGTGTCTGTATGCAGCCGTCTTCGTTTTCAGCTGAAAGCCTTCATCAAAGTAGTGGAATTTCACTTCTATAATTGGTTCAAATGAACGGATGCTCCATAAATCTGGAGATTCGATTTACTTTTCAAATCGAATCAAAAAAATGCAAATCGAATAACATCAAAATCGCGGAGGCCAAAATCGAATCCAACAATGTTCAAATCGAATCGTAACCTTGCCTAAATCGCGATTTGATTTGCCCATCACTGTTTACATTACATAAATGAATTTTGGAAAAAGGACCATTTATATAGAGCCTTGTTAAAATAATCAGCTTTTGTGATTCCTGTAATAAAAATTATTTACTGAGCTGGAAGAGATCCCATGCTCAGCCTCGAAAACCTCGAAAAACAGCATCAAAGGCATTTATCGATAAAAGCCTACTAATATTCAAATTATATTGCTAAATCTTATTTTATATTAATTAAATACGACTTTGTGAATGATATAAAGGATGTTTGGGTAAAAAATCAGCAGTAATTAACTTTGTAGATAACTGCGTAAATTGTGTGATTCTTGAACCTGGGTCAATGCACTGTATGTGTTATTTATATTTATATAAACTCGTAAGTGCTGCTATACTAGTTAATTATTAATGTGCTGGTCAAAAACCCAGTTTGCTTTAAAATTTTGACACAAACATGTTTTATTTTTACAAAACATTGTCGCAGAAATATGTTGATCAATGAAGCATTCAAAATGCGGCATTAAATATCTTAATAAAAATAATTGGCAAGAAAATGTCATATGTGTAAGGGAAAATGGGACAACATCATACAGCGAGGCAAAATGGTACATTGCTAAAAAAAAAATTAAGAGCATAAAATCGATAAGTATTGCATTTGTTATATTATGTGAAAATATTACCCCATCATTAAAAATTATTTATTGATTATTAAAAATTATTTTTAATAATTTTCATATCTGCAGCATATTTACATATATAGCAGCAGAAATAGTTTGTAAGAAGTAAATATATTTTGGCATCGCAAGATATCTATCTATCTTAACAACTCTGGAAAAGAAAGGAAGAAAAGGGGACCTCATCGAGGCATTCAAAATCTTATCGGAAAGGGAAGGCCTTTTGCCTGAGCTGTTTTTCGAAGCCACAAAAAGTGCTTCTACTAGAGAGCCCGATTGTAAATTATATAGGAAGGCTTTGGGAAACTTAAAAAATGAATCGACGGAAAAAAGACATATCTCATTTTGCCATTTACATTGTTTCCTTAATTACTGTGCAATATTAACATCTATTTCTGTGCAATTGAATTATCTACCGTGTTATTTTTTGAACATTTCTTGCCGACTAGGGCAGGCACAGCAAAATAAGCTCCATCCATCGACCGACTGCAACTAATTAAAATTAAATTTCTCCTACATTTTTACGAAAATGAAAAATCATGTTAGATGTAACAATACTTTGTTTTTAATTTTTGTGCAATTTTGTCGCTTCAAACATTTGCTTTCGAATGTACTCTGTTTTCACGAGCTCAGTAAAGGATTCCCCTTAAGTATATGATATTGCCCCAAGCCTGGGACACAATATAACATTTAAGATATTTTAAACCTTTATTAAAGTGTTTTAAATAATTTTTTTTTAATTTATCGCTCGGCTATTTTGTTCTTTATACATCAAAGTTTTGTTTTCAAGCAATGTGTCGTGTTCGAAACCCAGCCTGCACTGCCGCCAGCGCCCTTGGGAAGGAGCGCTATATAAATGGTTGCAAGAAGCGCCTCTGACGCTATGCATATGGTGCTATATAAATGAAGTTACAATTTGTAATGACACCCACGTTTTTTACCTTAATTTTTAAATTAAGCACCATATTTAAACAAATTAATGATATGATATGTTTAAGTTCATTAGTAATAATACTTTCATTGAGTGTTAATAGACATTTTTTATAATTTTAGAAGAAAACTGAAAAATCGCCAAAACACTGGAACTATCATGTGGTAGCAAAAATCTTTACTTATCAGTATCAAACATTAAATTATAAATTAGTAACTTTAATAATGTGACTTCTCGTATATAACGTTGGCATGGCGGATCATTGACCCGTCTGGATTGCCACCGTTGGATGATATTTTATATTTATTTTCGATTACTTAAAAAAGTTACAAAGTTTTCCTTCAAACATTCTGTCAACCTATGATTATTATTTAGTTTTTGTCATAAAAAAAATATTAAGCCAGTTATCTTCTACGACGTTGTAAAATTTAAATATGGTCATACAAAACAACAAGAAAAAAAATGTTGAAATTAATCATTGCTGGATTAATTTCATTTGTTCCATAAAAACTTAATTTATGAAAAGTCGGAAATCATTAATAGATCTGTCAAAGCCGGTAGACAAACCTTCTACCTTGAATACAAAAAGAGAAAAGCATTGTTTTTAATCATGGATCGGACACTAAAATATTGTCTGTTGCAAGGGGGATCTAGAATATTTTGGCCGGTGGCTTCCACACGCTTTAACAAGTGGGTATATTTATAAGTGTGAAACATAGCTTTTAATATTTTCGTCGAAAGTGATAAATTATTGATAAATTATTTTCTTTATATATATTAAAATTAATTAATTTATTTGTTTTAATATTTTTCTTTTATAATAGATTTGCTTTTTGTTTATTACATTTTCCAAATTTATAAATGATGGGAAAGGCCATTCTCCCCCCCCCCTCATCCGGCGGCCCCCCTAAATCCGCCCTTGGACCGATGTCATACCCAGTCACATCTGCTTAAAACTGTTTTGATCAATAATTTCAACGTGTTTTTCCTTAAATAGTTCTGCGCATATTTAAAATAATTAAATTGATATTATTCAAACTTTTCAATAATAAAATTTCAGAATTTTTAAACATAAATGATTAGGGGTCCAATATCATATTGCCAATATGACCCACAAACTGGGAAACGTATAATTTTTATAATGGACTGTAATGGAGAGTTAAAATTAATTAAAAGTGGTCCAAAAAAATGATTTTAAATTTAGTAAATTTGAAATAAAAATCTTGGACTAAAATTACAAAGACAATATTTTGTGACAAAAATATATCGGAAAAAATTTATATAACAAAGCTGTAACGATTGAATAAAAATCGTCGTTTTAGGCTAAGTAGTTGTACATGTCATCTTTCCTAGCCAAATACTCCTTATGTATGAGACCATCAATAACACCTTTGATGAAAACTTGACTTGGAACAAAACTGGAAATGGACTCCTGGATTACCTCGTTTGAGAGGTCCTTGTGACTCAGTGTCTTCTTGCTTTTCATGACCCTTACGATAAGAGCTTGAAGATAAAACTTTCTCTCCTCCACAGCCGTTTTTGTTGCTTCATTAGTTTCTTCTGTGGCTTCCCTCAAAACTGGAATCAACCTCATTTTAGATTTTTTACTTTCATACTTATAATTCAAGCTGAATGTAGACTCTTCGGTCACTTTATTTCCATCCTGCAGACATTTAGATTTTAAGTTAATCCATGCAAACTTAAATAAACAAACATTCACACTTACGTTAGACAAAATATTTTGTGTTGAAAGATATTGCAAAAGTTTCAGAAGGTTTTTCTTGTCAATGCCAGTTGAGACCTTCAGTTCTTCGAATGTAATTAAATCGACGCTGTTGAATTTGGTTAAAATCGCAGTAATTGTCACTGTAGTTTGAACAATGCAACTTTTACTCAAATAACTGAGTTTAATATCGCAAGTGCTCAACCCGTGATGCCACTGAAGTTTTCGACCACTATAAGTCTCTGAATAATATTTGTTGAATGAGGTCAACAAATCGCAGAGTTCCATTGGAACAACAATTGCTGACTTGGATGCTTGGATTGGCCACGACCCAGTCTGATAAAATATGCATCACGTAAGTATAAGGATAATAAATGAAAAATTAAGGTATTGATACAAACCTGCGTGACTAAAATACTGAACGTGACTGGCATAGTTTTAATGTCATTAAATTTAGAAGTAATCTCTCTGCTCAACTCCACATCCGTGATCATTTTTTCAACTTTTGACACAAATTGTTTTCCGCATTTGATCTTTAAATTGCAATTGCATTATTATTATTAATATATAATATGATTAATATATTATTAGCACTCAATAATCATTTCATAAAATTCACATTGGTTGACTAAAAATTCATACTTTCATCTTGTTAATCATCATCTCCTCAGCTTCTTTTGATTGTGACGATGACTGGATTAACCTCTTGGAAAGGCGTTTAGCATAAAGCTTAAAATATTAAGACATCGTTAGAAATTCTTGTCAATTAGTTATTATAATCAAATAATAGAATAAATCGAAAATTATCTAACCTGAATAAATACGTCTTTGTCTTCAATGTATTGGAATATCGTAATGGCATCGTCCAACTTCTTTTCTGTGTCTTCTTCACTCAACCCTTTCATACCAGATTTCATAAGCTTATCTATATATTCCACCAACTAAAATAATTAATTTAATGTTAATTTAAATAGTTATGCTTAGTTTGAAAAGATGTTTAAGTACAATTTCTGGCAGTGGCGAAACATCAGACGACGATTTTGATCCGGCTTCCTTGTCTTCTAGGTTGAAGTTCATATTAAGGGCTTTAGAAATTCCCTGTAGTCGATATCAAAAATTAAATATAACTTAATTTAAAACTTGGTTGACTTAATCTCTAGATATAAATGCTGGTGAATATGCTTGATGATAACTCTGACCTTATCCAGTGCTGCGAGAGAGCCAGGATTTGAATCGAAACATGATTTCAACAAGTTCTGTTCTTCACTAAAAGTTTTCAGAAAATTTTCGCAAAAAATGTCAACATCGTTGATTTCTCGAAGCTTTGTGAAAATTGTCTCCTCTCTTGCTTCTAGCTCTGTATTAATCTCCTTCATTGCTTCTGTTGAGTACTTCAAAGAAGTATATGCAATTTTAACGCCTTAAAAAACAAAAGTTTTTTTAATAATTATGATTAAAGAAGCCATAGAATTGAAATACTACTGTCAAATTCTTCGCATTTAATGCAGTTCATTGTTTGCTCCACAATCAGCTTTAGGTGGTCGTGAACCAGTTTATTCCATACTATGGTGGTAAGTGATTTTGATCGTTCAAAAAGACCCATATCTTTCATTAATTTCTCCTCTCGTTTCAGAGCGTCATCGCACTAAACATAAAAGTTGAACATTAAAAACAAATTTACTTTCATCAATAATTATTTTTTAAAAATGTGTAAATAATACAGCAAATAATTATAATATAATCTTACCATTACTAGATATTCGTGAAATGCCATAGACCCAAAATCTTTTACAGATTTTGGTCCGTAATATTCTTCTGCTTGCTTAATGACCGATTGCTCGATTGAATTGTAGAGCTAAAATATTTAACAATAATTAATTAACATTCTGACAATTGCTGATTGCTGAGAGATATTGATACTGCTTACTTGTTTAATCTGGGACTTTTCGTCATTTTCCCATTTCTCCAATTTATTGATTGAATCAATAATAGTCTTTATTGCCTTATTCTTTGTATTCGCAGCTGTAGTTGCCTTTCTTTCACTGCATGATACAGAATATTAAACTTAGTGTTATTTAATGATATCGAGTTTTTGCTAAAAATTTACCTTTCAATGTAGCAAAGAATACCCTCTGACAATTCGTCCTTAAGATTGATAGCAAGGGTATTCCAAAACTTTGTTAATATCTATAATTTAATACAAACGGAGTATTATAAGGTAATCAGTAATATATATTATAGGGTAATCTAAGGTTAACATTAGTTACAAAAAGCTCGTGATTAGCAAGGATTTGAAATCCCTACGAGGTTATAATCTTGGCTTAGATTACTTAGGCAAATAACCAGACTATAACCACTATTACTATGTAACATATGTTCTATGTTTTAACCTGTATAGGTGTAATCTTCTTATCTGGTTTACCATCAATGGGAACTCTGGGTTGATCTTGGTTGGCATTATAAACATGATTTCGGTCTGAGTAGCTGCAAATAAATGTGCATTTGATATTTCGTAGCCTAACCAATCATGCTGACAATTTCTAATTGAACTCACTTGAATAATGCATCTATTTTTGAAAGTTTACTCACGAACATTGGCCAAGAAATAGCATAATTACTGACAATATCTTTGGAATTTTTAATTTTCTAAAAAATTGTAAATTCGAATTATTTAGATTCGCAATAGAATTGTTGTCGCGCAAAGCAGACCTCTTCGAAACTGATTTCTTGGCAGAATTGCTCAGTTATCGCCACAGATTGACTGTAAGCCTCCTCTTCGTCACTGACGCAAAGTCTGCGAAAAACCCTGCAAAGTCATGTTAATTATTAACCCATTCTTTCAATAATTTACAAAACTTAAACATTCTAAATTTAACATGTTTACATACGACATGTTAATGTTTATAATTACAAAATCATTAAAACTCACTGATAAGCTGAAATATACTTCTTCCGTATAAATATGCCGTTTTTAACATCCTCGACATAAGCTTTTATTATTGCAAGCGCTTCGCTATACTCATCCTCATTCAGTTTGTCGGAGATTATTTGATCCCAGCTAGTTCTCATCTTGCTTTAAGATATTAACGATGCTAATAAACTTTGCAAATAACAAATAAACTTGCATGTTTTATATAGATTTTGAATTTATAGACGTCACTTAAAAGAAGATTTAAATAGACGTATCATAAAATTTACTTTTTCATTTATATTGCAATTTTTAAAATATTATTAATTGTCTGGATGAATGATTTGAATGCTTTCTGAAATCTCCTCCCAAATTTTGACTAGAAGCAAAAAAAGGTCATCTTTTCAAGTTGTGCGAGGGTCTTCCCTCTGCTTGAAAAAAAGCTGAAATTAAAAAAATCCCTGTTCAATAAACTAGTCCTAAACAGAATCCTACATACATAGCTTTTAGTGCTTTTAGTAACTAAGCAGGTTATTGGTTATTAAATTCATAATGTTAATAAATTCCCACTCAACGTTAAAAAAAAGTAATAATGGTTTCATTCTAATGTGGAGGTGGTCAAAATATTCCACTTGTTTTACAATTTCATATATGACACGTTCTGATTAATATATCTTGTCCACTTAGAATTTTGGATATTTCATTAGTTAACTCTTTGTGCTTGAAAAATATTCGTTGCGTCGAAAATTCATTATGTCTTTAAGGATATCTGTGTACTAGCTGTTGTTACTGTCTGGCGTTGATCGGATTGAAGCAGATCATTTTATGTGAGAATTTATTTTATATGTTTTTAAATTATTTTTTATTGTTTGATTTAAAAATTTAGGTTTTTTATTTTTGCTGCTTTTATTCATTTTATATGCAGAGTCTGTTTTTATCCAATCAAATGTACAAGTTGAATATTCCGACAAACAGATTCTTGATTTTGTATGTATAGATTAATCAGAGTTACCAAGAACCCTCTGATTATGCAATATTCTTTGACACTGCTTATATAGTAACATACACTTATATATTTAATACATATAGTAACGGAAAAGCGCGAGTCTCCAAAATGATTTCAGCAATTGTCACCGATTGGCCTTGAAATTTGTTAATGTCATTCTAAAGGCCAATCCAATAAGAAACCGCGTTCACTTGAATGGAAATAGAATGTTGTCAGCAATTATTGGAATCCTAGGAATGAAAACTTTGAACCGTCAAGACAAGAGCTTCAATCAAACTTTTCACACATAGTCGTCTACCATTGCAAAGTTTCAGTGCATTGAGATTTTGTAACAAAATAATCGGAGATTCCACCTTGAGCTCGATTATGTTCTGAGGCATTCCAGATAACTCTTGTTGAACTTTTTTTTTATTTTATTAAGTGAGTAGAAGACCGAAGCCTCTTACGCTATCAAGCAGCAAAACATTGAGAAAAAAAATTCAAGTAACTAAGTCAGAAAATGGATCATGCTTTTGTCTTACAGAGTTTTCTTGTAGGAAATGTGGGAAGGAATATCACTTATAAGGTCCTTAAGAATTTCCAAATTGATTTGGTTGGCATCATCACTTCTTGTAATATCAATATCAATGTCGCTCTCTCGCTAAGCCAATCCTCGTGCATTTGTTTGGGGATAAACTTTATCATTCAATTTTCTTGGACTCAATGCAAATACGCAAAAGTCTTCAGGAAGCTTTACTTCACCACTGACATCAGGCGCCATCTGTCCATTTCAAATTGAAGCAACTTATTGGAGATGTCTTCAGCTGAAGTGTCGCCGCTTACCAGAAGTCTCATGTTTTGATCAATTTGATCTAGTGCACTGTTTGTCATATTGTAAAACAGTCTTTGAACCACGAGAATTAAATAATTTAAATAAAAATTTTGATCATTTGCACTAAAAATTGAGACATTTTTAATTTTTGCTGAATTTGTTTATGATACAAAAACTACCAAACCCATTTGGATGAAACGGTGACCCGTCATAACAGCCCCGCGTCAAAATAGCTCAGGACAAAATAGCCCCGTCAAAACAGCCCCGACAAAACAGCCCCGTTAATACAGCCAGGTGACAAAATAGCCCAGGACGAACAAATCCCGTCAGAACAGCCCCAACAAAATAGCCCCGTCAAAATAGCCCAAGACCTCATCAATGTATTTAAAAAAATTTTGTAAATTGAATACATTAACCGATAACTGGTTCCAAATTTAATTCGAAATTAGTGGTTTGAAGATTTATCGTCTAAAATATTATTAGGATTCAGGCTACTTCCTCACTTTACATGGACTTTTCAAGTTGGTATTTAATATAAATTATCCTCACCTTATCATCACGTCATGTGAACATGTAACAAATCAACAAAGAACCAATTCTACTGCTATTTTGATGGGGCTGTTTTGACGGGGTTATTTTGTCTTGGGCTATTTTGACGCCGAGCTGTTTTGATGGGGCTGTTTTGTCGGGGCTATTTTGTCGCCGGGCTGTTATGACGGGGTGCCGGATGAAACGTATTTAGACCATGATAGCATAAAAAATAGAAAAAATATTATTGATTAAATGTGTTTATTTTTCTCAAAATACTTAATTTCATTTTAATTTTTACAAAAATTTGATTTTCTGAACTGCACTCCTCAAAAACCATGAATCACAAAATATCTATTTTTACGTTATTTAAAACCCCTAAATATTATTGCTCTATCCAATTTACAACATTGGTTACGGCATTTTATGCGAGGCCGATTTTCAAAATTTTTCAAAATTCAAAATCCCAAAAGTATCCGGAAAAAAAATACGAAAATGACGGGGCCAAATGCCGAGACTCATCGGTAAAATATGGGCCAAACGCGTGGTCGCGCTTTAGAACAGAAAATTTCTCCACCACCGCTACCAAGAAATTATAAGCCCCAGTTTTACATATAATGAAAGCTGAATGAAACCACTGAGAGCTTTCGTCGTAGCTAGGGTTAATGCGACCGATATAAGAGAGCCTCGCATAGTCAATGTTTGCAAAAAAGATAGCATATGACATGAAGAAGCCGATGAAAACTATCGAGGTCGCTCCAGTTCAGTGACTGGAATAAAAAGGCAGGAAAATCAAAGTGCCGAAACTTTTGATGACGGGAAACTCCTCCTTTGGAGCTCCACATTGGAGCTTTAAGAAACATGGATCAAAAAGTATGTAAACATAAATAATGTCATAAATAATTATCACAAAACATCACTATGGAATATCCGACAGTTTTCGATAGGGCGAACTTGAGTGACCAAAACACTTTCGTAGTCTTTTTTAGAAGTATCATATAATTAAGTTGAGTTAACTAACGTTAACTAACATTTAAAAACTAAAGATAGTAATATCTTACCATGCAGACAAGTCATCTAACTTGATCACCAATAATTAATTTGAGATACGAAATAACAAAGTTTTAGAAAAATTTATTTTTCTAAACTTTTACAAATTGGTGCAAAAACTTAGGCCAGATAGTGGTACATGTCACTTCTACCGTCAATCGGAGTTAAATACTCCTTATCTATGAGGAAATTAATGACATCTTTGATGAAAACCTGGGTTGGGACAAAATTTGACATTGACTCTTGGATTATCTCGTTCACGAGGTCACTATGGGACGATTTCTTCTTGGCTTTCATAATCCTTACGATGAGAGCTTGAAGGTAATACTTCCTCTCTTCCAAAACCGTTCTTGTTGTTTCCTTTGTTTCCTGCTTGGCTTCCCTTAAAACTGGCATGAGGCATATTCTAGCTTTTTTAATTACATATTTGTAGTTTAAGCTTAATGTAGACTCTTCAGTTACTTTCAAATTGATTCCATCCTTCAGATGAAAAAAATAAGAATAAATTAACTAAATAAAACATATGTAAAAACACATCAGCACTTACGCCATTCAACAGTATTTTATGGGTTGCAAGAAATTGCAAATGTTTAAGCAGGTCCTTTGCATCGATTTCAGTTGACGATTTAATATCGTTAAATGTCGCTGATTCCACATTGTTAAATACGGTCAAAATTGTTGTCAATATCACTGACGTCTGCAAGATGCACGTTTTACTCAAATAATTGAGCTTAATGTCGCATGAGCTCAACGCGTGATGCCAATGAAGTTTCCGACCGTTGTAATTTGTAGAATAAAATTTGTTAAATTCTGTCATTGCTAGTGACAACTTCTGAGGAATCAAAGGTGATAACTTGCATGCTTGGATTGGCCATGATCCAGTCTAGAGAATCAATATTTAATTTTTACCACTTAAGTGTATTATGCATTAATATCTTTACACAAAGTTTGAACAAACCTGCATGACAGAAATACTGAATGATATTGGTAAAGTTATGCCGTTGTTGAATTTTGAGGTTATATCTTTACTCAGACGATAATCGGTGACCATTTTTTCTAATAATCTCACAAATCGATATCCACATTCATGCTACAGATTCATAAAAATAATGTCAATTATAAAAATATCATGAAAAACAAAATACTTACTTTCAATTTATTAATCATCATTTCCTCTGCTTCCATAGATAATGATGATGGGTGAAGCAATCTCATGGCCAAAGCTTTAGAATATAGCTGTTGACAATTAACATAAATGAACAATAACGAAATTAGTTAAAAATGAATTACGAACATGTTACAAGCAAACAAAATGCTTGATTAAAAATCAATAAACCGAGGCCAACCTTATTAAAGATATCCTTATCGTCAATGTACTTGAAAAGGGTAATAATTCCAGTCAATTTACCATCAATCTCATTGAGTTCTTTTTTTTCATCATTCAACAAATTATTGCATTGTTTAATCAGCTGTAAAATTAATAAGTATAACAATTAGTATCTTAAATATATTTACTTCATACATTCTCTCAGTCACTCACAATCTCAGATGATGACATTTGATGCGAAGACTGGATGTTTTGTGAAACTCTGTTGAAAGCGTTTTTGAATCCCTATCAATAGAATATAATGAATGTTATCATTCACTCAAAAAAAAAAAATAAGTAAAACCTTATCGAGAGACTGGAAAAAACCTATGTTCGAGGAAAAGTTTTTCGCGATGAATTTTGATTGGACAACGTGTAGGCCAGCGAGGGAATCTACCAATAACCCCACCTATTTTAAAAAATTTGAAATGACATTACATACAAATGTATAACAAACATTTTAACGACATCATTAATCATGGCTTTACATCAACAAATCAACATACATCGTCTACTTTGAAGACATCTTCAATCTTTTTCTCGACGTGGTATTGGTACTCATTGAGCATATGAAAGATCGCCTTACTATTGAAGTGAAGCAATTTGTAGGCATTATTCAAAGCTGAAAAAGATGATTTTAATAATATCAGATTATTTTCGCACTTTTTAGCATTACAAATTATATATTATACTACAGCCAGGCAATATCAAACCAGAAAAAAAAACACAAATGTGCAACCACACTCTCAAACAGACCCTTCTCATCCTGATCTTCTATTATGGCCCTGCAATGGCTGTTTATGAAGTCAAGATTGTCGAAGACAAGTATCTGTCTGGTGACTACGAGTATTTCGTCGTAGGAACTAGGCAAGAATCTTTTGCTTGTGGACTCTTCTTTTTGAAGTAGCCAAAGGCACTACAATCACAACCAAATGATTATAAAAATATCTTGATATTTGTTATAAATGGATAGCTCGCCCATTCCTATATTTATCCAGCCAATATGTTATATAATTGAGAATGAAGGTCCTACTAGCCGCGCTAAAGAAATACCGAGTGTAGCCATTACCTATGAATGCTAGAAAACAATTGAATTTTATTAACGCCCACCCTTTCTACGTAGTCCTTGACATCCAGAACATCCATAAGTTCTAGAGATTTATGCGTGTAAAATTGTTTCAACTCCTTGAGATATGCTTTTTCCAGTTGTGACTTAGAAAGCTGAATGTAATGATAAACAATTGAGCAGAGCTGAACTTTTAAAATTTGTACTTATTCATTTTAAATTCTTACATTGATCTTGTTGATCATTTTCTCTTCAGCTTTTTCTGATTTTGATGTTGAACAGATCAGTCTCTGGGCCAGTCGTACGGAATAGAGCTAAAATTATGTAAAATTATTGTAACTATATAAGATCTTTTAATTGATCGAGCATGTAATGTGTGAAGTATTGTTTGACCTGAATAAATTCATTCTTATCTTTAATGTATTCTAATATGAACATAACATCCTCCATCTTCTTTTCCATTTTAGTATTTAACAATTCGTTTGTTTCATTTTTCATGAACAGATCAATATCATTAACCAACTGAAAAAAATAATGTTTATCTAAATATAAGTTACAATTATATTCAAATTGACATTTTCCTTACTATTTCCGACACTTGTAAACCACAGACAATTTTACTTTCTTTTGAGCTATCCTAATAGAGTTTTATATTGTTAATATCTTTCAATCATCAAGATCGTTTTATTATAATTTGAAAGGTTTTTCGAAAAAAATATAACAAATAATGCTACTTACATCTCCATTGTCGAAATTCTTGCAAAAGGCTCTGGAAACACCCTGTAATTTTTGAAAACATTGCATTTTCGATATTCCTATTTAATGTTTTTGACTTTATGCACGTGGCACTTTGCAAATTAACTATTAATTTAGTAAATATGGTGAAATTATAACCTCATCCAAAGCATCAAATAATGGTTTTGAATCAAAAACAGATCTTAATAGATGATGTTCCTGTGCATATGTTTTTAAAAAGCATTCACAAAACTTTGTGGTCTCGCATGTTTCTCGTAAATTTATGAAAATCTTTTCCTCTCTTTCTTGAATTTTATTGTTGATATTTTCAGACATCATTAAGCACGCATAAGCAATTTTTAAGCCTAAAGTAATTAAACATTATTAAATATATTCGTAAACAAATGAAAAACAAAAAATAATTGAAGTGCCAAGTTACGTTCAAATTCTTCATGTTCGATATAATATATAGCTCTTTCAATGATTCTGTTAATATTATCGGAAATATAGATATCCCATGCTCTTTTCCTAATCAGATCAGCAGACCTAGGTAAAAACTTTTTTAAGATTTTCTCTTCTTGCTTGATTATTTCAGAACACTGAAAAATAATATTGATTATTTAATCGTAATTTAATATTATTAATTGCTAAACAAAATATTACTTTCACAATGGCATCGTCGTCAGACAAGAATAAAAAATATTTTTTTGATTCGTTTGCATAGTAAACTTCTAACTTTTGGAGAATTGGCTTTTCAATTGTCATTCTGTAAAGCTGTATTATCAAGTTTCGCATGTAATTTAATTGTTTGAACGTTTAAAAATAAAATACAAAAATTATTTTTAAATGGTCTAAGTTTACCTCGTTATCATTTTCTTCATCGTCTGTATTGCTCAAACCAACTTTTATAACGGAATCATGTAGTTCTTTCAATATATCATTTTTCCTATCGTAAATTTCCCCATTTCTCTCTCTACATTTATATTAGAAATTTATAATTTCTTTTAATGTTCAAATAATAAATGAATAAATAAATGAGATAAATCATACTTTTCCATACTCGCAAAAATTCCCTCAGACAGCAAATCCTTCATTTCATTGACAACGACCGACCAATTTCTAAGCATGAACTGAAATCAAAATAGCAATGTGTTATATTTGCTTGTCTCATGAGCATTCCCAATCAATTGTGTTTCTTCATACATTGTATAACGTCATACTTGGTTCAAATTCAAGTTTTCTCGATGGATTATAACAATCATTTAAGAATTCAGGCTCTATTTGTCCAGTAAAAGATCTGAAATTAAATAAACGTATATTAACTTATCAAGCAATTTGTAAAAAAATGCTTGATGAACAACTAACGAAAACACAGTGTCTATATTCTTTGAAATTTTATCGTATGTTTTCCATGTGTGGACATAAGTATCTAGGATTCCTGCTGAACGGCAGCTAACCATTTTCTTAAATGAAATTTTCAAATCAAAGTCTTGAAAATAAATAATGATTTTTCTATATTATATTGCAATCAATCATCATACCTCGCAACATTGCTGACAATTTTTTTTTATGTATGATTCAAATATTTCATATACAAATTCATTGTTTTTGCAGCGCACATCCTGGATTTTCCTTCAAGTTGAATAAATAGTTACTTTAAAATTTTGACAAGAAACTCCAAGAAAAGACTCACTTTAGAGCTTTCAACCACTTTATTCTGTCATAAGACTTCTTATTCAATACAACACTTATAATTTCTTCGATTTCTTCCTTAGTAATTTCATTACTGATATCTTTACGTTGTTCAAGAATGAACTTCGACATGCAATGCTGAGTTCTATTAATCTTTGAAGGCGCCATTTACTAATTTCCAAACAATCGATATGGTGATTAAACGAACAGATACACTAAACATCTGTGGCAACCAAGTCATTTCAAAGATTTATATATTTTTGCTACTTAAATTTATTTAAAAATTGTATATTATGAAAACAATTAAATTTTGTGTTACTAATTATAATAAATAAATTATTGTTTATTAAAATAGCTATCAATTATTCTAAAATAGGTGTAATCGATACAAATGTCAAGCCAATGCACAAAAATTACTAAATAAAATACTAAGGGCTATCGATTACCTAGAAGTTATTCACCCGAACATTCGAAATATTAAATGTTGCATGTTAAATAAATCAACTAATTAAAAAAATATTGTCAAAAGTTTATTGCATTTTGATAAAAAAATTTTATGAAAAAGAAGAAAGCTTAATATTATTGGATGCATGGGAGACCAGAACTGTTAGATACAATTTTGAGATTGAAGAGTTGTAACAATTGATGACGTATCCTGGAATTTAAAATAAAATTAAAATATATCCTTATAAATTATGTTACATGACTGTCATGTCAGACAGTCACTGGCTTATTCTGGTTTATAATCTACAAAAGATTTATTTTTCTTGATTTAACTGCTGCAAACTGATCGATGATGTAATCATAATAAGTTTTTTTTTTCAACTGCTCTTCAACGTTAAGCAGAACAACATCGCAGGGATGGCCTCCCCATTGTCCCATTGAAATGTCCCAAGCAAACTTTGACAAAATAAGTTTTAGTTCGCCGAATGACCGCTTGCAATTGAAACTGCTAAAGTAATTTGTAGTGAAATTCCCAGGTTTGGAAATGTGTTGCCTCCATAAAATACAATCAAACCAAAAATATATAAAAAAAGGAGTTTCTGGTAGAACGGTTCGTCCCGGTTGCTGAGAAGCATTTTGCAATCTTCAAATTCTATGAAAAATTCGTTGATATCCGTGGCGTAGAAATTTTCAAAAACGTTTTGACATCTGCTGTTGAAGTCGATCAAGTACGCTCGTAACGCGCACAATTTTTTTCTTCTGCTGAAACTCCTCCATCTCTTGCCAGTTCTCCAGCCATCTTACGATTTCGCCTAATTGTTTTGTCAACTTCAATCTCCAGGCTTTACATTTTGATGTTTTCTCAGCAACTTGGGTAAAATCAACACAAAGCTTGACAAATTCTCCAAAGATATCATTTGCTGTATCCTTGAAATTCATAATAGAATCCTGTAAGCGCTTCTACACACGGTCAATTTTCACGCGAATGACATTCAACGTTTTCTCTATGTGAAGGTTGGTGAGCGCTGAGCAGATTCTACTTAGCAAACTTGAAAATGACTTGAGTACAATATTTTGCTCAAAATTTTACTTTTGATTGTTACTTAATAAATCTAATTTTGGCTGTAATACTAGCTATTTCATGATTGGAAAAGGATTGTCAAATTATCATATGAATTTGATTAAACAGACATACAAATAGGTAACATTTTACAAAGAATTCAATTACAGGTAGATTTCACAATAATAATGTAATTATAATCATTACACATTCCTGTTTTATGAATGTTTATAATTATGTAAAGAGAAAGTACGAGAGGAAGAGAGCTATGAGAATCTTTTTTTTAGCTATCCGTACAGATACGGGAGATCGCTACTAGACCCTCCGAAATCGGGAGAACTTTCTCTAGAGCTAGACAAGTTGGAGGAGCACTTACTCAAAATGTATAGTGACGCTCTCCGCCATGAGTCTACAAAAAAGGGTTGACATCCCGGAGGTGCCTCTGTCGACCAGTCCCTTTTGCTTGGAGTCTCCTTTGTTCGAGGAGGTGAAAGAAGTTGTGAGAAAAGCGAGAAACCGATCAGCGCCAGGGTCCAACAGAGTTCCCTATCTCATACATAAAAGATGTCCCAAGACACTATACCTGCTGCATTCCCTCATTCAGAGAGTGTGGTCTTTGGCCACGGTCGACGATGAGTGGAAAAAGGCAGAGGGCGTCTACATTCCAAATGAGAAAGACTCCAATGTTCTGAATTGATTCGTTGTTGAATGTAGAAGGGAAATTATTTTTCTCTATCATGGCATCGAGTTTCACGGAGTTTGTGATGTCTAATCAGTACATGGACGTTTCAGTCCTTAAGGGAGGTATTCCAGGTGTACCAGGTTGTATCGAGCATACCCTGATGATCTGGGAAGATATCCAGAGAGCCAAGAGGAACTGGGTCAGTACTACATCAGCTCCTAAAAAAAACATTGGAGGACCATCATGTGCCTCAGCCCGTTATTCACATCCTTCAGGAATACTTTAACGGGTTCATGATGCGGTATTCCACCAAGACGTATACTAAAAGGAGGGTGCCTCTAGAGGTTGGAATACCTATTGGGTGCACGATTTATCCTTCCTTATTCGTACTGGCGATGCAGATCTTACTGAAGGCAGCCGGGTCTCGTATTCCAGAGGCGCACATTGGTAAAAATTTAAATCATAGTAATAATAAGCATATTATTTTCTTAACACAAAGTTAAATAACTTCATAATTCAAAATAAATTCATCATCACGAATAATTAATTAATGAGATGAAATAACAAGTTTTAGCAAGATTTATTTTTCTAAACTTTTTCAAATTAGTCATTGTGCAAAAACTTAGGCCAGATAGTGGTACATGTCACTTCTACCGTCAATCGGAGTTAAATACTCCTTATCTATGAGGAAATTAATGACATCTTTGATGAAAACCTGGGTTGGGACAAAATTCGACATTGACTCTCGGATTACCTCGTTCACGAGGTCACTGTGGGTCGATTTCTTCTTGGCTTTCATAATCCTTACGATGAGAGCTTGAAGGTAATACTTCTGGTCCGACAGGACCGTTCTTATTTCCTTTGCTTCCTGCTTGGATTCCATGAAAACTGGCACGAGTCTGATATTTTCTCTTTTACTGACATATTTATAATTCAAACTGAATGCAGACTCTTCAGTTACTTCCGAATTGATCCCATCCTTCAAAGAAATGATATATATACATTTATATACATATATATATATATATATATATTAAAATGTATATATATCTATATATTGATATATATATATATTAAAATGTATATATATTTATATATTGATATATATATATATATTAAAATGTATATACATATTATATATAAAATTATTAAATCAAATAAATTTATATAAATATAAATATATAAACACATAAATATAATGAATTATTCTACATACATCATAGTACTTACGCCACATAATAGTAATTCGTGAGTTGAAAGAAATTGCAAATGTTTAAGCAGGTCCTTTGCATCGATTTCAGTTGACGATTTAATATCGTTAAATGTCGCTGATTCCATATTATTAAATATGGTCAAAATTGTTGTTATTATGACTGAAGTTTGAATGATGTAAGTTTTACTCAAATAATGGAGCTTAATGTCGCATGTGCTCAACGTATGGTGCCAATGAAGCTTTCTGTAGCTTTTACCATAAAATTTGTTGAATTCTGTCATTACTGCCGACAACTCCCGAGGAATCAAAGGTGATAATTTGCAGGCTTGGATTGGCCATAATCCAGTCTAGACAATCAATATTTAATATTTGAATGATAAAGCACAATATCTTCACACAAACTTTGCACAAACCTGAATGACGGAAATATTGAATGATATTGGTGAAGCATACCCGTTGTTGAATTGCAACGTTATCTTTTTGCTCTCTTGATCATCTTTGAGCATTTTTTCCAGTAATGTAACAAATTGGTAATCACAAACCTGCTGTAAAATTAAAAAAACTTTTATGCTACAAATATCATTTTTTTTTTTAGAAAATATCAATTATAAAAAAATCATAAAAACAAATTACTTTCAGTTTTTTAATCATCATTTGTTCTGCTTCAATAAATAATGAAGATGATTGAAGCAATCTGAGAGCCAGAGCTTTGGAATATAGCTGTTGACAATTTGTAAAATTCGTGCGAATTCATAAATGTACAATAACAAAATCAAATGTTAAAAATAAAATTATTAGCATTATTTGGTAATAATTTTTGTAGTTACAATTGAGACTAACATTAATTTTCAGTTGTTAACCAAATAGCTTCAGTTACAACTGCAGTTGCATTACTAAAATAAATGTAATCAATAACAGAATAAAACGCTTTAATAAAAATCAATAAACCGAGGCCTACCTTATTAAAGATATCCTTATTATCAATGCACTTGAAAAGGGTAATAATTCTAGTCAATTTGCCATCCATCTCATTTTGTTCATTTGCTCCACCCTTCAACAACTTATCGCAATGTGTAACCAGCTACAAAATTAATTTATATCATCATTAGTATCTTAATACATCTGCTTCATCAGCCACTCACAATATCGGATAATGAAGAACATTTTGTTAATGACATTTGACGCGAAGAATCGATGCCTTGCGAAAATCTGTTGATAGCGTTTCTGAAGCCCTATCAAAAGAATGTAATGATTAATTACATAATGATTTATTTAAATTTTCGCAAATAAACCTTATCGAGACTCTCGAAAAAACCACTGTACGAGGAAAAGTTCTGCTCGAAGAATTTTGATTGGTCCATGTGAAAGCCAACGAGAGAATCTACCACCTATTGAACGTATAAACAATTTGAAATAATATTAACTAGAGTAATTTAAGACACAAATAAAAACGACTAAGAAAGTATAATATTTGAACGTTGATTAAAATAATTAACGAAAATATTAATCATGCATATTCATCATCTAATCAGCATACATCGTCTTCTTTGAAGTTCTTAAAGATGTCCACAATCTTTCTCTCGATGTAATTTTGGTACTCATTGAGCATGTGATTTATGGCTTCATTTTCGAAGTGAAGCAATTTGTAGGCATTTTTCAGAGCTGTAAATAAGGATTTTAATAATATCAGATTATTACACACTTTCTAACATTTTAGTCGGTGTTATTATCAAACTAGAAGATCTCTAAAAACCACAATTATGCATCCACGATCTCAAACTGACCCTTCACATTTTGATCTTCTATAATGATCCTGAAATGGATTTTAATGAAGTCAACATTGTCGAATACAAGTATCTTTCTTAAGACATTGAGTATTTTGTCGTTGGAAGTAGGCAAAAATCTTTTGCTTTTTGACACTTCTTTTTCAAGCAACCAAAGGCACTGCAATTGCAATCATATTATATAATAATAGCTTGATATTCGGTGTGAATGAAAAGCTAGCTTATTCATAATTATATTTATCAGATTTTTTGAGTCCTTATGTTATTGGGTATAACGGCCCATCCTGACCGAGATCATCTACTTTTTATAAAGCTTTTACAATAGGTAGTTCTCTGATGGGTAGGATCAACACGCATTCTGCCATTATCTCGGCATGCCATTCGCCCATCCTTTATTGCGATTATGTAGCTCCAACTTGAATCAGTTGAAGCTTAGCTGCATTAAATTTTTAATTTTTATTTAAACGCCGACCATTTCTACGTAGTCTTTGACATCCAGAACATCCATAAGTTCTAGAGATTTAAGAGTGTAAAATTCATTCAACTCCTTGAGATATGCTTTTTCCAGTTGTGACTTAGAAAGCTGAATGCAATGATAAAAAATTGAGCTGAGTTGAACTTTTAAAATGTGTACTTATTCATTTTAAATTCTTACATTGATATTTTTTATCATTTTCTCTTCAGCTACCTCTGATTTTGATGTTGAATTGATCAATCTCTGGGCCAATCGTACGGCATAGAGCTATAAAATTATTAAACTATTAAAAATAGTTTAATTGATCAATCATATAATATGTAATTACAAAATGAAAGCTTTAGCATTTTTTAATGATAGTAATATGGTTGTGGTTGCTATTTGAAACAGCACATATTTATAAGTTGTTAACAAAATAATTTCAGTTACAACTTCCGCTGCTTTACGAAACAAACGCATGCTATCAATAAATTGCTTTAATAAAAAAATGAACCAAGGCCAACCTTATTAAAGCTATCCTTATCGTCAATGTACTTGAAAAGGGTAATAATTCCAGTCAATTTGCCATCCATCTCATTTTGTTCATTTGCTCCACCCTTCAACAACTTATCGCAATGTGTAACCAGCTACAAAATTAATTTATATCATCATTAGTATCTTAATACATCTGCTTCATCAGCCACTCACAATATCGGAAAATGAAGAACATTTAGTTAATGACATTTGACGCGAAGAATCGATGTCTTGCGAAAATCTGTTTGTAGCGTTTCTGAAGCCCTATCAAAAGAATGTAATGATTAATTACATAATGATTTATTTAAATTTTCGCAAATAAACCTTATCGAGACTCTCGAAAAAACCACTGTACGAGGAAAAGTTCTGCTCGAAGAATTTTGATTGGTCCATGTGAAAGCCAACGAGAGAATCTACCACCTATTGAACGTATAAACAATTTGAAATAATATTAACTAGAGTAATTTAAGACACAAATAAAAACGACTAAGAAAGTATAATATTTGAACGTTGATTAAAATAATTAACGAAAATATTAATCATGCATATTCATCATCTAATCAGCATACATCGTCTTCTTTGAAGTTCTTAAAGATGTCCACAATCTTTCTCTCGATGTAATTTTGGTACTCATTGAGCATGTGATTTATGGCTTCATTTTCGAAGTGAAGCAATTTGTAGGCATTTTTCAGAGCTGTAAATAAGGATTTTAATAATATCAGATTATTACACACTTTCTAACATTTTAGTCGGTGTTATTATCAAACTAGAAGATCTCTAAAAACCACAATTATGCATCCACGATCTCAAACTGACCCTTCACATTTTGATCTTCTATAATGATCCTGAAATGGATTTTAATGAAGTCAACATTGTCGAATACAAGTATCTTTCTTAAGACATTGAGTATTTTGTCGTTGGAAGTAGGCAAAAATCTTTTGCTTTTTGACACTTCTTTTTCAAGCAGCCAAAGGCACTGCAATTGCAATCATATTATATAATAATAGCTTGATATTCGGTGTGAATGAAAAGCTAGCTTATTCATAATTATATTTATCAGATTTTTTGAGTCCTTATGTTATTGGGTATAACGGCCCATCCTGACCGAGATCATCTACTTTTTATAAAGCTTTTACAATAGGTAGTTCTCTGATGGGTAGGATCAACACGCATTCTGCCATTATCTCGGCATGCCATTCGCCCATCCTTTATTGCGATTATGTAGCTCCAACTTGAATCAGTTGAAGCTTAGCTGCATTAAATTTTTAATTTTTATTTAAACGCCGACCATTTCTACGTAGTCTTTGACATCCAGAACATCCATAAGTTCTAGAGATTTAAGAGTGTAAAATTCATTCAACTCCTTGAGATATGCTTTTTCCAGTTGTGACTTAGAAAGCTGAATGCAATGATAAAAAATTGAGCTGAGCTGAACTTTCAAAATTTGTACTTATTCATTTTAAATTCTTACACTGATCTTGTTGATCATTTTCTCTTCAGCTTTTTCTGATTTCGATGTTGAGAAGATCAATCTCTGGGCAAGTCGTACGGAATAGAGCTGTAAAATTATTGTAACTATGTAAGATTTTTTAATTGATCGAGCATGTAATAATATTATTAATAATATTATGTGAAGTATTATTTGACCTGAATAAATTCATTCTTATCTTTAATGTATTTTAACATAAACATAACATCCTCCATCTTCTTTTCCATTTTAGTATTTAACAATTCGTTTGTTTCATTTTTCATGAACAGATCAATATCATTAACCAACTGAAAAAAATAATGTTTATCTAAATATAAGTTATCATTATATTCAAATTGACATTTTCCTTACTATTTCCGACACTTGTAAACCACAGACGATTTTACTTTCTTTTGAGCTATCCTAATAGTTTTATATTGTTAATATCTTTCAATCATCAAGATCGTTTTATTATAATTTGAAAGGTTTTTCGAAAAATATATAACAAGTAATGCTACTTACATCTCCATTGTCCATATTCTTGCAAAAGGCTCTGGAAACACCCTGTAATTTTTGAAAACATTGCATTTTCGATATACCTATTTAATGTTTTTGACTTTATGCACGTGGCACTTTACAAATTAACTATTAATTTAGTAAATATAGTGAAATTATAACCTCATCCAAAGCATCAAATAATGGTTTTGAATCAAAAACAGATCTTAATAGATGATGTTCCTGTGCATATGTTTTTAAAAAGCATTCACAAAACTTTGTGGTCTCGCATGTTTCTCGTAAATTTATGAAAATCTTTTCCTCTCTTTCTTGAATTTTATTGTTGATATTTTCAGACATCATTAAGCACGCATAAGCAATTTTTAAGCCTAAAGTAATTAAACATTATTAAATATATTCGTAAACAAATGAAAAACAAAAAATAATTGAAGTGCCAAGTTACGTTCAAATTCTTTATGTTGGATATAAAATATGGCTCTTTCAATGATTCTGTTAATATTATCGGAAATATAGATATCCCATGCTCTTTTCCTAATCAGATCAGCAGACCTAGGTAAAAACTTTTTTAAGATTTTCTCTTCTTGCTTGATTATTTCAGAACACTGAAAAATAATATTGATTATTTAATCGTAATTTAATATTATTAATTGCTAAACAAAATATTACTTTCACAATGGCATCGTCGTCAGACAAAAATAAAAAATATTTTTTTGATTCGTTTGCATAGTAAACTTCTAACTTTTGGAGAATTGGCTTCTCAATTGTCATTCTGTAAAGCTGTATTAACAAGTTTCGCATGTAATTTAATTGTTTGAACGTTTAAAAATAAAATACAAAAATTATTTTTAAATGGTCTAAGTTTACCTCGTTATCATTTTCTTCATCGTCTGTATTGCTCAAACCAACTTTTATAACGGAATCATGTAGTTCTTTCAATATATCATTTTTCCTATCGTAAATTTCCCCATTTCTCTCTCTACATTTATATTAGAAATTTATAATTTTTTTTAATGTTCAAATAATAAATGAATAAATAAATGAGATAAATCATACTTTTCCATACTCGTAAAAATTCCCTCAGACAGCAGATCCTTCATTTCATTGACAACGACCGACCAATTTCTAAGCATGAACTGAAATCAAAATAGCAAAGTGTAATGGTTGCTTGTCTTCATGAGCAGTCCCAATGAATTGGGTTTTTTCCTACACTGTATACTGTCAGATTTGCTTCAAATTCAACATTGTTTGATGGGCTAATGCAATCAGTTATAGATTCGGAGACTGCTTGTCTATTAATAGGCCTGAAAGTCAAAAACTGTTAGATTAACTTATTAAGCAATTTGTAAAAAATGTTTGATGAACAACTAACGAAAACACAGTGTTTACATTCTTTGAAAATTCATCGTATGATATCCATGTCTTGACATAAGTATTGATAACATCTTCCGAACAGCCGTTAAAAATTTTCTTTCAAAAAATTACATGTCAAAGCCAAGAAATTAAGGAATTTTTCTAAATTATATTGCAATTTATCGTAAAACCTTGCAACATTGTTGGCAAAATCTTTTTGCGTACGATTCTAATATTTCGTATAAAAGTCCGTTTCTTTTGCAACGCAATGATTGGATTTTCCTTCAAGTTGATTAAACAAATCGTTACTTTAAAATTTTACAACAAACTCCAAGAAAAGACTCACTTTAGAGCTTTCAAACATTTTGATCTGGTAAAACTCTCCGTATTCAATATGTCACATAAAATTTCTTCGATTTCTTCCTGAGTAATTTCATTACTGAAATCTTTATGTTGTCCAAGCACAAACTTCGATAAGCAATGCTGAGTTCCATTAATCTTCGAAAGCCCCATTTGTTAATTTCCAAACAATTGATATAGTGATTCAACGAACAGATGCACTAAACATCTGTGACAACCAAATCATTTCAAAGGTTTTATATTGTTGACATTTAATTTTTAATTAAAATTTTATAATTTTAAAACAATTAAATTTTGTAGTAGTAATTATACTAAATAAATTATTGTTAATCAAAATAGCCATTACTTATTCTAAAATATATGTTATCGATACAAATGTCAAGTGAACACCTAATTAATAAAGGGTGTAAAATAACAAAAGTTGCATATTAAATAAATCAACTAATTAAAAAAATATTATCAAAAAAGGTTATTGAATTTGGTAACAAAATTTTGTGAAACAGAAAAAAGCTTTGAGATGCAGGGGAGACCGGAGTTGCTAGATGCAATTTTGAGATTGACTCAGAAACTCTGTGAAGCCTAACCTGCGAGATGTTGTGAGTTTGGTTAAGAATACATAAATAGTTAGTACATAAATTTACTGACTTGTTGTATTGCCAATAAGGCAGGATACATGAGATTGAGACCAATGGTTCTGCGGGAAATGGATTCACAAGAAATTCATGCGGGAATTCAATGTTTGGAGATTTACAATGACGTTCCAGAAGTTAAGCATTGACTAATTCAAAAATTACTCTAATTGAATAATTTTCAAACATTCTTGTAAAATAATAATTAAAACCATTCTCTGCCTCTGGTAGCTTAATAATTTGGGTACATGAAAAAATGTTATGGTGGGTTGATGATTATGAAAATATAAAACGACCCCGAAAATAAGCCCTAGCGCGTCTTTTGAAGCAAAAATTAATATAAGACACTGTCTAATTTTCTGGGAAACGCGATAATTAATGTTATGATTGCCTCCGGAGTATAACCTCTGAAAAACTCTACAAATAGCCTCACAAACACTAGGTCGTACGTTCAGCGCCTGTCAATCACAAGGCCTAAGGAAATACATTACATTTCATTACATTACAGCTCGTTACAAAATGATTGAAATTAGCGAAGCACCATTTTAATTTTAATTTTGACAGATTAATTTTAAAAGGACGTTCGTAAAAGCTTGTATCATGAAAGAAAAGTTATGTTATTTTATTTATATTTAACAAGTTAGGCAAGGTAGTTGTACATGTTGTCACCATTCCCTTCTGCCCTTGCCAAATATTCCCTAAATATGAAATCATTAATGACACTTTCGATGAAAACCTGACTTGGAACGAAAGTCGAAATGGACTCTTGGATTAACTCATAGACGAGGTCCTTGTGAGTCATCGATTTTCTAGATTTCATAATCCTAACTATGAGTGCTTGGAGATAAAATTTCCTTTCTTCCATTACAGATTTTGTTACGTCTTTTGTTTCTTGTGAAGCTTCTCTATAAACTGGTATCAACTTGATTTTCGGTTTCTTGTTCTCAAATTGATAATTAAGGCTAAACTTCTCGGTTAAATTGATCCCTTCATTTAACTATAAAATGATTATTTTTATAATAACTGAAATTATTCAAAAGAAATATAAGCAATTAAAAACTTACATGTACTTTGGACAAAATATTTTGAGTTGATAGAAATTGCAAATACTTCTGAAGGTCTTTCGCATCAATTTCAGTCGAAGCTCTTATTTCTTCGAATGTGGTTGTTTCCACATTATTGAATAAATTCATTATTGATGTTATTATAACCGAGGTTTGGAGAGTGCAACTTTTGCTCAAATAATTGAGTTTGATTTCGCAAGTGCTCGTGATGCCAATGAAGCTTTCGACCACTGTACATTTTGGAATAAAAATTATTGAATGACGACATCCCCTTAGACAGCACTTGAGGGATCAAGGGTTTGGATTTGCAAGACTTTATCGGCCATGAACCAGCCTGTAATAAAATTTGGCATATATTTGATTACTAAGTCATGATAAATACAGCGATAACACAAACCTGAGAAACTAAAATACTGAACGACATTCCTAAATTATTGACAAACTTTGAAGTCAATTCCTTGCTCAACTCTGCATCTGTAAGCATTTTTTCTACTTTGATTACAAATTGCTTCCCGCATTTAATCTGCAAATTCAATTCAATTACGTTTGTATTTATCTGATGTTTTGAGTACCTTATGTACACAGTTAGGAAGTACAGAAAGCACTTATTAATCGATTTAAATGGCGTCCCTACCCGATGACGATGAATTGATAAATCTCGTGGCCAGTCGTTTAGAATAAAGCTATTGAATTATTTTTAACATTAAATTTATATCTTAATATTAGGCCATTTAATAAACATTATTCTGTCTAACCTGAATAAATACATCTTTATCTTCAATGAAATGGAATATGCTAACAATGTTTTCTATCTTTTTTTCAATATTTTTATCAAGCAGTCCTTTTGTTCCATTAATCACAAATTCATCAAAATCATTAACAAGCTAAAAAAAAATTCTTTAAACTAAGTTTTTCTTGTCAATGTTTAAAATGTGATAATTTCCTTACTATTTCCGGCACTGAAATATTCGAAGATTGGGATTTTGTTGACTTATCCTAAAAATGAGTATGGCTTAAGTTTAACTTTGCATTTAAATAATTTCCAGCTTAAATAACAGATAATTCCACTTACAATTCCGTTGTTTATATTCTTGTTAATGGTGACGTAAACACCCTGTCGTTTTAATAAAACGTTAATTATTCAGAAATTCCAAAATTCCAAAGTACATGACAAATTTCACTATTTGTTACACTTATGTTAAAATTATAACCTTTTGCAATGCCGCAAGTGAAGTAGAATTTGAGTCAAAAGCACATCTTAATTGATCATGTTCATTTGCATATGTTTTCAAAAAGCATTCACAAAACTTCTTTAATTCGCATGTTTCTCGTAAATTTATGAAAATCTTTTCTACTCTTTCTTGAATCTCTTTGTTGACCTCTTGCATTGCTTCGTGAGAATACTTTAAGCATGCATAAGCAGATTTCAAATCTAATATAATTAAACGTTAAATATATTCGTAAAACAAACGCAATAACACAAGTGACAAGTTACATTCAAATGCTTCATGTTTGATATAATATTTTGCTCTCTCCGTAACTCTTTTAATATTATCGGAAACATAAATTCTCCAAATTCTTTGGATGATAAGATCGACAGACTTGGGCAAAAATTTTGTTAAGATTTTCTCTTCTTGGTTGATTATTTCAGAGCACTGAACAGGGATAGCGATATTGATTATTTTAAAAGTAATTTAATATTATAAATTGTTAAGCAAAATATTACCTTTGCAATTGCGTCGTCGTCCGACATTGTTAAGAAATAATTTTTTGACACGGTTGCATGGTAATCTTCGAACTTGCGAAGAATGGGCTGCTCAACCGCTTCCCTGTAAAGCTGAATTTTTAACAAAACGTCAATAGAAATATTGAACTCTCATTGAATGTACACTTTCTTTAATTTACCCTCAATTCATCTTTGTGGTTTCCATCGTGTGAATCCACTTCTTTAATGGATTGGAAGAATGTTGTCAATGTATTGTTCTCAATATTTATTTCTCCGTTTCTTTCTCTGCAATTAATTTAGACATTTATTGTGATGCATAATTTAATGACTATTCTATTTAATTTAAATTAAATTAATCTTACTTTTGCATGACCGTAAAAACTCCTTCAAGCAGATCCTTGTCCTTAATGACAACGTCTGACCAAATTCTAAGCATAAGCTTTTCAAATGTCAAATTTGAAAGATGTTTTGTATCATGCCGTATTTTGTATTTAGTCTCTACTCGTTTAGTTACATATCTGAAATTTAAATTCTTGAATTAGGCTACGTTGACAATTTTCTGAAATAGTCAATTCTAATAAAGATTAACTTGAAACCATTTGTAGGTATTATCTTATACACAATTTTTGTAATCATCAACATACCTCGCGACATTGCTGACCAATTTCATATCCATACGATTCTAGTGTATTGAAGCTACCTTCGCTCGCATGGAAACTCGATGACAGGATCTTTCTTCAGAATGAAAATTTAAATTATTACATAAAATCTAGGTTTTTTTTTCAGGTTTGAATTCGTTTATTTTCAAAAAACTATATTCAAATAGTCAAAAAAAAATCACACCAAAAAAAGATTCACAAATTCATTAATGAACTATCCCAAGGGAATTAATTCCCGTCTAGGGGATAGGCTGTTTCAATTTGACAAATTTAAAGGGGCGTTTGAAAGGGTCTTTGCATATATATAAACTTCTAATGGTAACGACAGGTGAAAATTACTGGCAACAACTGAGAGACGATGAATAATCGGAATAATGATTAAGCGATGTAATCAACGAGGAAAAAACCAGGGTAATAAAATGAATGATAAGGTGGAAATGTGGATAACAGGTTCAACAGGTGGATAGAATGTGTTTTTTAAGATGGGATTTAAATAGTGAGGAACTGTTTAGAGAAACAAGGGACGACGGCAGAGAGGAGAACAAGAGTGTACCTTTGCAACATATGGAGAATTTTTTGAAGGTGGTACGGGAAAATTCAGATCTCAATTGATTGGATGATCTAAGATTGTAAGAGTGGACATCTGATGATTTGAAAAACATATTATTAAAGGATGGAGGCAGCAAGTTATGTTCATAATTGTATATGAAGAGGCAAGTTTGGAATTTATTGATCTGATATATATTTAGAAGTCCATTTGAAATAAAAAAGTCCTTTGTACGGGCACGTGGATGGAGACGAAATATAGTACGAATTATTCTTTTTTGGAGTGTAAGTAAGTGGATAAGTTTAGAGGGATAGGTAGAGGCCCAGGCGATATTACAATAGATGAGATAAGGATATATTAAAGAATAATAAAGCATAATGAGAATTTTTTTATCAACAAATGAAGAGACCCTTGACATGATGCCAATGTTTTTTGAAATTTTGGAGGCAACGTAATTGATATGCAAAAACCAGTTTAATCTATCATCGATAATAATGCCGAGGAATTTGGTAGAGGTGACATGTTTAATCTGTAAGTTGTTGATGCAAGGTTGAATACTATGGGTTCTGTCCTTATTTTTTGAGCAAAACAGCATAAAATTTGTCTTGTCGACATTTAAAGATAACTTATTGGCGCGAAACCAAGTGTCAACATTTGTTAACTCCCTATTGATGCTGATAATTAAGTCATTGAGATTTTTGCCAGAAGCAAATACATTTGTATCGTCTGCGAATAATAAAAATGTAAGTAAAGATGATGAGTTATGTAAATCGTTAATATAAATTATGAATAGCAAGGGGCCAAGAATAGACCCTTGAGGAACGCCACAAGCTACGTCACTAAACGAAGATTCAAACCCATTAAATTCTGTCAATTGTTTACGACCCGACAAATAACTGGTGAACCACTTCAAAACACAACCACGCAAACCGTAATGATAAAGTTTCGACAAAAGTATCTCACGATTTACGGTATCAAATGCCTTTGATAGATCGAGAAACACACCGATGGTGAACTCACCACGGTCCAGAGCGTCGGCAATTTTCGAATAAAGTAAGAGTAGAGGCATATATGTTGAGTGATTTTTTCGAAATCCGAATTGTTTGTTATTGAGCAGACTAAACCTTGATAAGAAGGATTCAACTCGACGATATACGGCCTTTTCGAAAATTTTTGAAAAATATGGCAGAATTGAGATAGGTCTGTAATTGCAGATCCTGTTCAGATCACCGGATTTATGCAATGGAATCACTTTGGCCAATTTTAAGTCATCTGGTACATTCCCCGTCGACAGTGAGCAATTGATCAGAGAGCTGAGAATATTAGAGATCAATGGGATGAATTCGCCAGCAATACAAGGATCAATACCATCAAGACCACAGCTATGGGAGGTCTTCAATTCTTTAACTATTTGGATGATCTCATCTGGCGAAACAGGGAAAAAAGACATTGTGGGAGTGGGAGATCTCGTAAAGAATTCATGGAAGGATTTGGATGGAGGGATGATTTTCTTTGCCAAGTTTGGACCAAGATCGGAAAAATGTTTGTTGAATTGTTCAGCTATTTCAGTTGGGAAGTTTAGTTCGCTTCCGTCGCCTGAATAGAATATGTCGGGAGCTCCAACTGATTTGCTCCCTCTAGACAAAATACCTTTTATGATGTTCCAAGTACCTTTTGGATTTCCCTGTTGTCTCAGGAATTTTAATGAGAAATGTTGGCGAATTATAGCTTGCTTGATAGTTTTGAATCTGTTTCTGTACTTTGTGAATTTGATCTTGTTTTCTGGAGTTGGATTCTTTAGATATGTCTTGTACAGTTTGCTTTTTACTTTGCAAGATTTTAGGAGGGCGGGGGTCATCCATTCCTGTTTTTTAATTCTGGATTGAGAACCGACAGTTGTCAAGGGAAAACAATGATTGTATAGACTTTGATATTTCGATAGAAAAAGTTTATAGTCATGAGATATATTTTGGGATTCACATTCTCTGGTCACATCAGACCAGTCCACCTCAGTCAAGCATTCTTTAAATTTCAGTTTTGTTTGTTTATCTTGTTTTCTGTGCAGCTTTGGGGGCTCCACTATTTTAATAGTCTCATGTAGTTTGATGTTGATGTGGAGAGGGAAGTGATCCGAAATATCATCAATAATTATCTTGGAGATGCATTTGCTGAGAGATATTTGTGAAAATATTGTCTATAAGAGTGGCAGATGAGGGTCCAATTCTTGTGGGTTTGAGGAACACAGGCATCATGAAAAAGGAGTGGAGGATGTTTAAAAATTCATTAGTGGGTTGACTGCTTTCAATTGCTAATAGGTTAATGTTGAAGTCGCCCATTATTATGGTCTTTTTGTTGTCTTTAATCGTATAAGACAAGAATTCTGAAAACTCTTTGTTAAAAGATTTTAAGCTGTTTCCAGGTGGGCGATAAATAATTGCGACAACAATGTTTTCCCTTCTACGTTGGCTGATTGAGATTAGTTGATATTCAAAACCTTCAAATTTCCAGTTGGTCGTGTCAATGAGATTGAATTTAATATTGTCTTGGATGAAAAAACCAACGCCTCCTCCTAGGCCACGGTCCCTGTTTTTCAAAACAAATTTGTAACCATCAATAGCAGGAATAGGATCACCATTTTTCAGCCAAGTTTCACTGACGCCGAGGATTTCTGCATGATAAGAAGATAACAGCAATTCTACTTCCTGGAGTTTATTTGAGATGCTTCTGCAGTTAATGTGCATTAGGGAAAGATCTGAGTTACAAATTTTGGCCATATTTTTAGTTGTAACATAATTTGCAACCTCGTAGAATTCCCGCAGGTAGGCATCCGGGTCAGATGAAGAAAAATCAAAGTCCGCCATTTCTCAAACTTTTCTCGAACCTGTGGTCCCTCCCCACAACAGATGTAACATAAATCGTATTCACATCAGCCAAAACTGTTGAAACGTGGTCTAAGTTCACGGGATCAATAGCGGAGACAAATATAACTGAAAGTTTATCTTCTTCAATAAACAGAGACTCCACGATGAGAGGAAAAGAAAAGCAAAACACCAACATCAAAACAAAAAGAAGTTAGTATTTTTCCAGGTCAAGGAGGTTTTGAACTCGAGTTGGTCCTGAGTTTTCACCCCTCTTCAAGTAGACGTGACCATTCCATGTCCATGCTGATAAAAGTTTTTTGTCCTTTACAAGTTTCCTGGCTCTAGCAAAGATTTCTGAGTTTGGCTTGGTTAAGTGTTCGTTGATGTAGATCTTTGATGTTCTATCCTTGTGCAGGGCTTTTCTCAGAGCATAGACTCTGTCTCTGACCATCTTTGAAGCGAAGGTGACAACTATTGGGCGAGGGCCACTTTTGCTGGGAATCCTGTAGCCAGAGTGTATGTCGCCCTCTGAGATATTTGCGCCAAGTTTTGAGTTGCAGCAATTGATAATTGCCTGAACTGTATCTCTTCGATTCATTCCCCGCTCCCGACTCGTCCCGTCACCGGAGGATGTAGCGACCACTTCAGCCAAAGACGCATCAGGCAATCCATAGATTACCAGATTGTTGGCTCTCAACTGTGTTTCGACTGCGTCTATCCTCGCCTTGAGGCGAATGTTTTCCTCGCTGAGCTCGCTCACTTTACCAATCAATGTTTTCATCTCCTCCTTGACCGCAGATTTAACAAGACCAGGCATCTCCTCTCTGATCATCTCCCTTATAGATTTCACAATCTTTGCTTTGATTTTGTCAGCCAAATTATCAACCGTAGCCTCATCGAACTACTCGCACTTTGCATTCTTGCGCGACATTTTACAGGGGAGTGTCGAGTCGCGAAAACTAAACAATGGAACAAACGAAAGCCACGCAAAAATAATCCACTGATATCGAAAAATTTAAGCACGGCAGAAGCGGAAGACGACGATGAGTCTAATGATACTAATTTTATCGAGTTTTTTCTAAGAAAAACACTAGAATAAACCAAATTAGTAGCAATCCGCGACATTTGACCCTTCCCACTCGCTCGCATTCAGAGCTTAACAATAAATATCCAAAACAATAACATAGGTTAACAATAAATATCCAAAAAAGTGTCTGACTTTTGAGCTTGCAAACACTTTGCTCTATCATAACATTGAAGATTGAATGCATCACGTAGTAATTGCTTGACATCTTCCTGAGTAATTCTTTCGCAAACATTTAAGCGTTGATTACAGACGAAATTCGACATATAAACATGTGTAGCGCTCCTGTTTGTTGGCGCCATTTGTTACAGTTTTAGTCGATATATATAGTTTTTTAACACATAGATATGAAATATATCTGTGGTAACCAAATCTTTCCAAAGCTTTATAATTCGTTGCAATATAATTTTAATATAAAATGTTACATTATTAGTGCAATTAAATTTTGTGATTATATTACTAATTTTGAAAATAGGCATCACTTATTTAAAAATAGCTTACTTAAAAAATCCTGTGCTGTGCAGTAACGAAGTTAAATGTGATGCGTTACTGTACATAAGTACCGCCGTGGTACTTTCTATAACAAAGTAATAATTTCGGACATACTTTTACTTCGTTACTTGTCCTAGTTACAAAGTAACTTAAATAAAACTATATAAATTAAAATGTCTTATCTTCATTTTAAACTATAAACTTTTATTGTTCTTTGGCTAGTTCGAGAACTTTTTTCTTTTTGAAATTGCAGTTTATGCGTTTGTAATATCAAAGTTTTTTATATGCAGTCGAACCCGGTTATGTTGCCGGCCTGCATATTTCTAAACCCTAATCAGTACCAGCCATGGCGTCACAAGCGCACGCTATGATTGGTCAGAAGCACATGCGCATATGTTTATTAGTATAATAGTTTCCAAGTCCTAACGCTCTGTTTAACGTCCGTCTACGTGGTTCAGTGGTTAAGGGCTCGCCTCGCTCGACAACAATACCTGTTCGCTTCCTGTTGCTTGATTCTTAATAATAATAATACTAATACTAATAAAAAATAAAAAAAAAATAAAATAATAATAATAATAATAATAATAATAAATTTATAATGCGTCATGTGCGTAGCGTCAGAGGCGCCTTGTGTCTTCGCTGTCCCATGAAATTCTGAAGAGGTGTGTCTTCAGGTGGCGCTTGAAGAGCTTCAGGGATGGCTGGGCTCTGACGTTAGGAGAGAGTCTGTTCCAGACAGCTGGAGAGGCGTACGAGAAGCCTAGGGTTAGGGTTAATAATAGGTGTCTGTTTTTTTTTAGTTTATCCATTCACTTAGTGGTAGAAAAAAAATACCGTATTCTGGGGATTATTTTTCGTATGACAAAGATTGCAAGAGATCAACTTGTCTGGCGGTAGACGAAACTATAAAAGTGCCATGTGAAACAAAAATTGCTGGCAAGAACACCAGCAACTTCGCTGCCGAACTGCATGAACAAAGAAATTGTAAAAAATATTGTGAAAAGTCGAGGTGTAAAACGCGATAGTTCAGGTGCGGTCAAGTTGCAAACTATTGGAGAATGTTTACAGCATCGTACTGTAACATGGCCTGAAGAATCTACAGAGTGTGCAAATTCAAACCATCATGAAAATGATGGATCCACTGTTCAACATGCCTGGTTTGTTTTTTTAATTATTTTAAATTAATAAAATACTATAATTGATTGTGTAATTGTTTACTTAGCGTAATAACTAATAATATTTTTAATTATTTTGTTAGAATCTGCGAAGATGAAAAGTTTGATAAGAAACCAGTTTGTCCTCAGCTCTGCGAAATTAAAAGAAGACCTTTGCAAGACTCGTAGGATTACTATTTGTCTGGATGGATGGTCGAAGAAATCAATGTCATCGTCTTATCTAGGGATTTCGGCTCGTTTCTACGATGTAACTGCCAATAAGCCTGGACATGTATTCCTCAACTTGATCAATATCAAGCACCCGCACAGCTGAGAAATGTTGACTGAGTGTCTTTCATAAAGCCTTGAGTAGTGGGGCATAACTAAAAACCAAGTACTTACGATCATAACAGATACTGGTGCGAACATGGTAAAATTCATTTGACTGGTACAAGAGAAGAGTGCCATGCTAGATGAAGAAGAATATGACGACGAAGACATTGATGAAACAGAAAAAGTTGAAAAAGATGAGGAGCAGAATAAAAATAAGACAAAAGATGATGAAAATCAGTAAGATAATAGTGCTCAGAACATAGAAGAAATGAAAAATGAAAGCTAGTTTTTTTTATCTTCCTCTTCAAATTCCATTTTGGCGAACGCCATGCATGGCACACACGCTCCAACTGATCATCAGCATGTCCATGACAACATTGTTCTTACCAAAACTCGCCGTTATGTAGAAAAACTCCATGAGGAATGTGGGAAATCTGTCATTAGCGATTGCACTACAAGGTGGTAATCAAAAATTACATCAACAAAGTTTTGAGTGAAATGGATATTGACTCGCTTCTGCTTAGTGATTGGGTGAAACTGGAAGAATTTTCAAAACTGATAGAACCCTTCGCCATTTTACTTACTATTTTAATCCAATTCCAGCATCTGCATGTTTACTTGATCCCTTAATGGCACAAGCTATTATGTCACCGGAATGTGCAGTGCTGCTGCATGCAACTAAGCCGTACATCACAACTGTTTTGTAAAAGCAAGGAAGATTCAGTTCGGGGAAGTCATATGTCTGGTTCTGGTGATGCACCGGCATCGTCACTCTCTTCAGACTTTATTGAAGAAATTTAAATTTTTGACAAATAAGATTCAGTCTAGTACAACAGCTATGAGTATTAGCAAAAGGGACACTGTGCATAATCAGCTCAACAAATATCTAGCTGATGTAATAGAAGAACATTATGATGCAATGAGTTTCCGGAATCGGAAGACTACTTGTTACAGTAATTTGTATGAGTTAGCCCAGGACTTACTGTCAGCTCCAGCTTCTCAGGCCTACGTGGAGCAGATATTGCTCTACAGCATCCTGACTACAGGACGACGCAACCGAATGCAACAGTCCTTGGAAATGAGAGCTTTTCTCAAACTAAATTCATTTTGATAGATATTTGTGCTCTGTGACTGCATAATTTGACTAAATGATTATTTGGCAATAAATGTTTCATAATTTTGATATTTGCTATTGCATACTAGTGGTAGTTGCGCATTAGTTTAAGAATGCTTTTGTAATCCTTTCCACTTTTGAAAAGGCCGGAAAGGAAAACGAAAATATTGAAAATTGAATTAGAATAAGAACCAAAATAAAAACTAAAAATTATTTCAGCAATTGGAATTGAATGGAAATTTTTAGAAATTTGGATGGAATTAGAATAGGAATAGAAATTATTTGGCAAATAATAATGAAATTAGGATTGTAGTAAAAATTAGCTGGCGAATGGAAATAATACTGCTCTGGACAGACCTACATAGAGCTACCTCTGTGTCCATTGCTGAAGACCAGGAGGTTTGGTAGGTAGATACAAAGTTTTCGAAAGTTTGACTCCACTATTGACACTTTCAGAAACTATTTCTTCTGGAATGCGCTCCAACACACGACTATTAAATTTATTTATTTATTTTATTTATTTAACCGGTCGAAGGGCTGAACAGCCACTAATACGACCAGCCTCAGCAAAAACAATATAACCAATACAACATCGAGCGAAGAAAAGCAGGTTACAGATTAGTCTGTGATTGTCAAAAATTCCGAAAATCTATCTCTAGGATTAATGCTCTGAAATAAATTCAAGTGATCATTCATTAGTAACACTGAAAATTGCTCTTCCTTTTTCTTTGATGCGGAGTTACGTTTGCAAAATCTATTTATTTATTTAAACTAATATTTAAAGTGCCGAAAGGCAGGATTTAAAAGGCACTGTGACAATATCAAAACTATCAGTTCTACAGAGGAGCGAGCTAGATTTTACAAGAATATTTAGATATTAATGAATGGGAAAGTTAAATAAATGAGTTTTAAGGTTATTTTTTAACAACATCGACGTCTCAGACGATCTGACATGAGACGGGAGATCCTCGGTCCACATGCGTGGAAAGATCTGACATGAGGGACTGAGGCGAGCTGGAGTGATTAAAGAATGTAGCGATTTCTGTGTTGTAGCAATATGTGCTAAGCCATGAGCGACCGGACTACTAAGCGATTAAGTATGATATACGGATAAACTTCATTTCCAAAGATCCTATATTTTATAAACTGAAACAAACTTAAAATAAAAATAAAAAATTAAATTTTAAATACACACAACGTCAAGGTCGAGATAAATGGGTTCAGCTCAATTTTAAAACTTTTAAACGTAACCTAGTATAGAATCTTCAAAAGAAACCAATTTATACATCGGTAGCGAAGATAATCGGAACAACAATGAATAACACTCGTGACCATATTTAATCGCAATGTTCCGATTTGAATCGAGGGAAAGCAAAACTTATAAGTTTGCATGACTGCTGCACAAACAAACGAAAAACTACGTGTTCAGCATTCGAAAATTCTCCATCTAACTTGAAGAAATTTGTAGAACGCGAGCATTCAGCACATGTTTCGGAATACGAAAAGTTGACAAGAAATGCGCGTAAAAGAAAAGCAGGTTGACAGTTGATCCAGTTCAACAATATTTATAATGTATCTTTTACCAATTAGTGCAGATGTCAGTAATTCAGCTGTGCCGGTCTGACATTGAGCAGTCGTTGAACTAGTATGAGTGATAAACTGTTTGAGAACTTGGTAATTTTTGATTATACATTGAATGAAGAAAAATAAAGAACAAAAACACTGTCATTAGTGCTAATGCTATTACTTAAGTAACATTACTTAATAACTGTTATTACTAGCAATTACTAATTTACTAGGTAGTTTTAACAATCGATGTGACATTTAAACACGATGGAATTATGTATGATCACAATAAGAGCGACATCATTTTAAATGCTGTAACGTCATAAATTATATAGATAGTTTACTTTTACTTAAGTACATCTTTTAACAAATACGATTTAACGAACGGGACTCTTTACAACACTGCTTATGTCACTGATACAAACGTCAAATAACAATCAATAAATAGCACTATTTGGATCATCGATTATTCAAGTCAATTTATCAGTAATCTGATCAGAGGCATATAAAAGTGAAAACATTAATAATGGAAACTTCAGAGATGCTGATAATAATAAAATAAGGATAACGATTATGGTTGCGGAGTGAATCCTCTTATCTTCTGACTCTTTGACATCTTTTTAGAATTCTTTCAGTATTTTTTCCTCGTGGCATTGGAACGTGGCAATTATATTTTTTGTCAGCAGCTACTTCATCATTCTTGGGCTTACCTGCACTCGGTTTTTTTTCGACATCGACAGATCTGCTGTTGCTTTTTTCTGCGGGTTACCTTTCTTGTCAATACCACTTTCTTAGCTGATGTTATTTTTTTTTATTTTATTTTTTTTTAGAGCTGCCGCGACCTTCATTCTGCAACCGGTAAAAAGATTCTACAGACCTTTGGCGCCGAAACTTGAAACTTATCTTACATCACTTTAATCGTAGTTTCTGCTTTGACCGCAAACTTTGACAGAAAACTTAGACGTTATATTTATAATTTCTCCATTGTTATGTAGCTAAGGTCTTTGTCTCAGTCAAAATGCTAGAACACACAAAGTAAACAAAAAGTAAACTTATAAAGCAATTTTTAATTTCCAACCTTTATTTAGTTCAATGAAAAAGAAAATGCAATTGTCACATATGGATTGTGATTCGTTAAGCGAGGTAGTTGTACGTGTCACCTTCTACCTTAGCCAAATACTCCTTATGTATGAGATCATCAATGACACTTTTGATGAAAACCTGACTTGGAACAAAATTCGAAATGGACTCCTTGGTTACCTCATTAGCGAGATCCTTGTGAGTCAATGATTTTTTGGATTTCATGATCCTAACTATGAGTGCTTGGAGATAAAATTTCCTTTCCTCCATTACAGATTTTGTTACGTCTTTTGTTTCTTGTGAAGCTTCTCTATAAACTGGTATCAACTTGATTTTCGGTTTCTTGTTTTCAAATTGATAATTAAGGCTAAACTTCTCGGTTAAATCGATCCCTTCATTTAACTATAAAATTATTATTTGTATAATAACTGAAATTATTCAAAAGAAATATAAGCAATTAAGAACTTACATGTACTTTGGACAAGATATTTTGAGTTGAAAGAAATTGCAAATACTTCTGAAGGTCTTTCGCATCAATTTCAGTCGAAGCTCTTATTTCTTCGAATGTGGCTGTTTCCACATTATTGAATAAATTCATTATTGATGTTATTATAACCGAGGTTTGGAGAGTGCAACTTTTACTCAAATAATTGAGTTTGATTTCGCAAGTGCTCAACTCGTGATGCCAATGAAGCTTTCGACCACTGTACGTTTTGGAATAAAAATTATTGAATGACGACATCCCCTTAGACAGCACTTGAGGGATCAAGGGTGTGGATTTGCAAGACTGTATCGGCCATGAACCAGCCTGTAATAAAATTTGGCATATATTTGATTGCTTAGTCATGGTAAATACAGCGATAACACAAACCTGAGAGACTAAAATACTGAACGACATCCCTAAATTATCGACAAACTTTGAAGTCAATTCTTTGCTCAATTCCGTATCTGTAAGCATTTTTTCTACTTTGATTACAAATTGTTTCCCGCATTTGATCTGCAAATTAAAAACAATATGTTCTTTAAACTTTTAGTATCTTATATATTCAGATAAGAAGTGATGGCATTAAAGAAGAAGTGATAATTAAACCGCCATTTCTATTGCCCCCAAATTCTTACCTTCATTTTGTTGATCATCATCTCTTCGCCTTCTTTCGATTGTGACGACGAATGAATCAATCTCGTGGCAAGTCGTTTAGAATAAAGCTATTGAATTATTAACATAAAATTATGTAGTAATTGTATTCATCTAATATGTTTAATATTGTCTAACCCGAATGAATACATCTTTATCTTCAATGTAATCGAATATGGCAACGATGTCGTCTATCTTCTTCTCAATATCTTTTTCAAGCAATCCTTTTGTTCCACTTCTCATAAATTGGTCAAAATCATTAACCAGCTAAAACAAATTTTCGCTTTTTATCCTGTCAATGTTTGTTAAGTAAAAATGTTTGTAACATTTCTTACTATTTCCGGCACTGAAATATTCGAAGATTTTGTTGTCTTGTCCTAAAAATAAGTGTTGCTTATGCTAAGCTTTACATTGAAATCATTTTATAAACATATACAAGTAATGACACTTACAACTCTGTTGTTCACATTCCTGTTAATGGCTTTGGAAACACTCTATATTTTAATAAGACGGTTATTTATACAAAAATTCCAAAGTACACTATACTTAACTAAGCGAAAATCACATTATTATAGTTTCATGTTAAAATTATAACCTTATGCAGTCCAGCAAATGAAGCAGAATTGGATCCAAAAACATATACTAAGTTATTGTATTCTTTTGCATATGTTTCCAAAAAACAGTCAGTAAACTTTGCTGGTTCGGAAGTTTCAAGCAAATTTATGAAAATATTTTCCAGTCTTTCTTGAATCTCATGGTTGACCGTTTTCATTTCATCGCAAGAAAACTTTAAACATGTATAAGCATCTTTCAAGTCTAAAGTAATTAAACATTAATTACATTCCTAAAACAAACTCATTAACAAATGACAAGTCAAATAAGTAAATAATAAATAATACAATGATAATAAAATAACAAGCAACAGGTTACTTTCAATTTCATCATGTTTGATGTAATATTTTGCTCTCTCCGTAACTCTTTTAATATTATCGGAAACATAAATATTACATATTCTTTGGATGATTAGATGGACAAAGTTGGGCACAAATCTTGTTAATAATTTCTCTTCTTGGTTGATTATTTCAGAGCACTGAACAGGGATAGCGACATTGATTATCTTAAAAGTAACTTAATGTTATAAATTTCTAAGCAAACTATTACCCTCGCAATAGCATCGTCGTCTGAGAGTGTGCCGAAATATTTCTTTGACTCGGTTTCATGGTAACCTTCCAACTTGCGAAGAATTGGCTGGACGATTGCTTCTTTATAAAACTGTTTAATTAACAAATCATTATAAAGAATATTGATATGTAATCAAATGTCTCTTTTCTAAATTACCCTTAATTCATCATCGTAATCATTGTATGGATCCGCTTCTTTAATGGATTGATAGAATGTTGTTAATACGTCATTTCCAACGATCTCCTTTTTTTCGTTTCTTTCGCTGCATTTAAATTAATTTTCAGTTTCACAATGTTTAATGAAACACTGTTGTAAATAAAACATACTCTTCCATATTCCTGAAAATTCCCTCAGACAGGAAATCCTTCAATCTAGTGATAGCAGCAGACCAATTTTGAAGCATTTCCTAAAATTAAAATTGTGTTTAATATTAATTTATTTACATTAACATACACATTCAACAGTTTTCCTTACCTCGCGGAATGATCTAGTTACTGTTAAAACATCATCATGAAAATGTTGTGGGTCACAACCCGCAAAGTCTTGTCTGGGTGCTAGTTGTTTATTCAGACATCTGAAATGTAAGCAAAATTATTAACGCATTTTTAAAATTATTATCGCATCTTAAATAACTAACGCAAGTAAAGCGTGCGCTTTTTCTGTAAATCGTTTGAACGAGATCCATATGTTGACATAGGTAATTAGATTTTGACTGGAATTGACGGTGACAATTTTCTAAAATAATCAATGATATCTATAAAATCGAATTTCTTGTGTGAATCACAATCTCGGAAAGCAAACCTCGCAATATTTCTGAGTAGTTTCTCTTGTGTACACTTTAATGTTTTCGTCGAGTGTGTCGCACCTACCGAAGCACATTCTGCTTATTTTCCTTCAAAGCGAATGCATATAATTACGTATAATGTTACACAAACAAGAATAAATGAAAATGCAAAACATTACTCTTGAACTTCAATGCACTGTGCTCTAGTGAAATTCTTATCTTCTTCAAGACAAGTCAGGATAACTTTGACATCTTCCCAAGTAGACGTCACATTTTTTGGTTTCCTCTGATTAGAGACATATCTCGACATAACTCCTTCAGTCGTCATCTCGCTCTACTAAAGTTGCAAATGTTAGATAAGGCACACTCACATAACTTACAAATGTCTATGATAGCCAAGCTTTTAAAAAGATCATGTGTCACTGCAATTTAGGTATAAAATTTAACATTTTTAAAATACTAGTGTAACCAAATTATAAAATTATAAAAATATTATATAAAAATTTATTCTTAATCGGATGTTATTACAAATGTCAATATCAATACCATAATCCTGAGGAGCAATGATATAAAAGTACACTTATCCGAGAGTCAACATTTATGGTGAACACAGGGACGTCATTTCAGCTTTTTCCAAGGAGGGTTAAACCCTCGCATAACTTGAGAAGACGACTTTTTTTGCTTCTAGCCAAAATTCAGGGGGGAGGGGGAAGACCCTCGTAAAATATGAGAGATGACCTTGTTCCTTTTTTAGCGTCTAGTCTAACATCAATTACGTCCCTGGATGAACAATTTCTTTAAATTAAATGTCAATAATGAAAGCAAATTCCCGATGTTCTATTGGGTGACCCGTCATAACAGCCCGGCGACAAAACAGCCCCGACAAAACAGCCCCGTCAAAATAGCCCGGCGACAAAACAGCCCCGACAAAACAGCCCCGTCAAAACAGCCCCATCAATGTATTTAAAAAAAATTTGTAAATTGGATACATTAACCGATAACTGGTTCCAAATTTAATTCGAAATTAGTGGTTTGAAGATTTATCGTCTAAAATATTATTAGGATTCCGTCTACTTCCTCACTTTACATGGACTTTTCAAGTTGGTATTTAATATAAATTATCCTCACCTTATCATCATGTCATGTGGACATGTAGCAAATCAACAAAGAACCAATTCTACCGCTATTTTGACGGGGCTGTTTTGTCGGGGCTATTTTGCCGGGCTGTTATGACGGGGTGCCATTTTTATATTTATCGGTTGATTCTTACTCACCTAATTTTGTAGATCTTTTTTTAGGGGCTAGATCTGGGGCAGTTATCACAGCCATGATTCGTGACAAATTTGGTCTGGCTAAAAGGAAAAGGCTGAAATGATGTCCTAGTATTTCGCCCTCGAAACGAATTAAAGCTTGTGAGTTGTGTAAGCTTTTAAGCAATGTATGACTTACGCCAGTGGCACGGCGACTGCTTGTTGCGCCGGGGGCGGTTGTAAAATTTGCCGTCATTCCCCTCCCCTCCCCTCCGCCATCTTTGTTATTTTTAATTTTAAATTAGAGCCACAGAGCCAGGACTTCTTAACCACTATGAATAATTGTTATGTTATGTTTATTCTGCAAAATTCCCGAAAGCCCTCAAATATTTTCACAGAACTACAAATATCTAATTTTAGTCCGAGTTTCATATTATTGTGTAGTAGTATACATATATACCAGTTATGGGCGAATCAAATCGCGATTGCGATTTAAATCGCGCTTTAGGCAAGGTTGCGATTCGATTTGAACATTGTTGGCCTCAGTGATTTTGATTCGATTAGATTTGCATTAAAGATTGAAATTAGATTGAAATAAAGATGGTTATATATTTTTAATTTTTTACACTTCGGGTCAAAACATACAGGAACAAATATTTGTGCAGCTTTTGAGGAAATACTGTCAGAGTATGGGTTGCAGAGCATTGACATTGGATATGTTGTTACTGACAATGCCAGAAACATGCTCAAAGCATTCACAATATTTTCGAGGAAGCTGCCAGGTTTGCCTTTGATCAAAAGGAAAATAAAAGTCAAATTAGAGAACGTGATGAGGCTTCAGAGCCATTGAATGATACTGATGAAATTTCAGAGTTTTTGTCAGATGAAAATTTCTATGACAATGAGGATATTCTTCAGGACAATCATGTTTTAGGAACAACCCATCGACTTCCATGTTTTGCACATACCTTGCAGCTAGCTGTTAAAGATGCACTAAAAACTGTTCCTTTAGAAGAGAAAATTTTAAACGAAAGCAGCGCTGTAGCTGTTTTCTTCATCAGGTCACTATACTGGAATGAAGAGCTCCAGAAAAAATCAGATGGTTTGACTTTGTTAGCCGCTGTGCCTACCAGATGGAACTCCAATCTGATAATGCTAAGAAGATTATCTCAAGCTGCAGTATGGAAGGCGGTTAATTAAACTCTAGTTAAAGCCAAGGAAGTCAAATGCAGCTCAGGTGCACGTGTCCCTCGAATCACAGTTTCACGTTCTTTGCTGCTTGAGCTTGTCTCTTTACTTGAGCCATTTGAAGAAGCAACACAGGTGCTGCAAGGTGATGGTGTCACAATTTCGCAAGTGGTACCTGCATTAATTGGGATTGATGAAGCAGTTTCAAATTGTCAAACCCAGTTAATTGCTCTGAAAAAAACCTTCGTGCAGCTCTTCATAACCGATTCCAGGAATCTATAAGAAGACCAGAGTATGTGGTCTCAACTGTGTTGGATAGTCGTTTCAAACTAGTTCCTTTTGCTACCACCCCGAGGCTTGATTCGCATTTTACTGACAGTGGCTCACAGAAAAGTCCTACATTAATAATCCCATCAGCCAATGAGGCAAGATCTCTTCTTCATCACATGATGGATTCAATAAAGTCAGATGAAATAACAGGGTCTCACACTGCACAGTCTAAAACCTCATGCCAAACAGAAAAGAATCTACCTGAACAACTACCAGTTCTGGTCGGCGGAGCATTTTTGCAAGATACCATTGTCCTCAGGTATGAACAAATTATATTGGATTGGAAATGTACGTTAATTATTAAATAATATGTATATATTGCAGGTTAGTGACGAAGAGGATTCAGTGTATCTTAATGCTCCAAAGGACCACAACATCACTGCTGAACAATTTTGGGCAGCTAATGGTCACCGCTTTCCAAAACTACAACGACTTGCGCGTAGACTTCTAAGCATCCCGGCATCATCTGGAAGTGTGGAGAGACTGTTTTCAATTTCAGGTGCTTTTGTCTCTGCCAGAAGAAATCGATTATCAGTGTCGACTGTGGAGTCACTGTTGCTCTTGAGGGAACAGAACTGACTCAAACTGGGTTTTAATGATTTTTTTAAACGGTAATAAAACTGTAAAAATGTTGGCTGTTAATTTTGTTGTGTTTTGCTCGAAAAAATTTGCGAAGCTAGGGCAGCAGTAAATTTTGGAAGATTTGATTCGATTTGGAATTTTTTGATTCTCTTTGAAATTTGGTTGTTGAGATTTAAATCATTTTACAAATGATTTGAGATTTGACCATTGAGATTCGATTCGATTTTTGCCCATCACTGATATATACAATAAGTAATAAAATGTACAATGGCTTAATGCTTTAATTTTTAATAAATCGCAAATATGAAAACCTATGAGAGCGATGCTAAAATTTGACGCAAAATAACCAGAAGCCATTTATTATGAAATTCGTTTTTGTTTTAGCAGTGGCTTAGACACTCAAAATTTTGAGCCAGGTCAGTTCTTTCGGCTGGGTAGGCATCAAAACGGGTTTGAAAATTTACAAACGAATTTTCGCGCTGTTCTTAGTTATTGATAACACTTTCAAAACTCAGTTCATGGGCAAGTTCTCTCTCTATAGAGAGTACTGCCAAGTTTGTAAGCTTTGGCTCGTTGCTGGTTGAAAGTAGTTTTTATGAGCATGAGTTTTGAGAAAAGAGTGCTCATGATTTTTGGGAGAAGATATTTCCAAATATTCGGATAAAAAAGGAAACGGAAATTGTACTACCATAACCAGAATTAAAGATGCATCTGATCCCGTGATTGCAATTTCTCGTTCTCCCGTGAGCTGCTCCAGGGCAGTGACTATTTCCGATAAATTTTTCACAACATTTACAACGCTTGAGTTCCCGTAGCCCGTTTCCGCGGAGTATCTAAATACTTAGATCGGTCACCTGAATCAAAGCGATAAAAAGATGCAGACAAAACGAAAAGAACCGGTTCAGTGTGCCAAAAGCTCTAACATAGTGAACCGCCACACAACCAGCATGTACACAAGCCAGTTTGACACAAATAGAGCTTTTGGGCTGATTTCTGAAATGAGCTTTTGCACACACGACCAAATGCCTGCTATAAAAGCAGTATTGCCAAATTTATGGATCCCATAAAATCTGGATAAATGTCCTCTGCTCTCCTCCGATTAAGCAGAAAAACGACTCCTACCTTCACTTCATTTTCATCCATTTTTAAGTTTCGGAACATATCGCCCTTTTGAGATGCATCATCGACAGTTAAGCAAAAATACTTGCTTTTATTGATTGATGATTTTCTTTCTAACCTGCTCTGCCAAATTACTCACGAATTCATTTTGAAAATCTGGTGACTAATAACTAATGACATTAATTATCTGTTTACTTAACTATCACCAAATGTTCAGGAAGCACAAAGTCATACCTGGCCAACAAATGTACTAATGTGCAAAAAAAATCAGCTATATTCCTTGACCCATTCATTACCATGAATCACCTTCTAGGTGTAGTGCATTCTTATTTATTAGCGCACTTTATGTACATAAAGAAATCTCAAGATCATGTTAATATATTGCCGCCATACTGATTTTCGGTTATCTCGACGCATTTTGGCAAACCCCTAGGCCGGCGACTTAACCGTCTTCAACCGTACATACATTTACTATTTATTAAACATCTTTGGCCAAAAGAAATAAATGCATTTATTGGTGATTGCCACACTATTAAAGTAACTTTACAAAGTTACAATATTGTTGCGATTTTTACATCATTAAAGTAATGGTACCACATTGCGCGTTTTAAAAATCACTTTTACACAAACAGGAAAAATTGCATGTTATATCCTTTCATGCGTTCTTGACGATAAAATGATAATTCAGAGCTTTAAGTTACGATACCACAAAGTCAAGTAACTTCGTCATCTGATTTTATCACCAGCAATTAATTGAGGAGACGAAAGTTTTAGCATGATTTATTTCTCTAAACTTTTAAAAAATTATGCAAAAAAAACTCAAGCCAGATAGTTGTACATGTCCGTTTTGCCTTTTACCCTAGATAAATACTCCTTATCTATGAGGCAATCAATGACGTTCTTGATGAAAACCTGGGTTGGGACAAAATTCGACATTGACTCTTGGATTACCTCGTTCACGAGGTCACTGTGGGTTGATTTCTTCTTGGCTTTCATAATCCTTACGATGAGAGCTTGAAGGTAATACTTCCTCTCCTCCAAAACCGTTCTTGTTGTTATCTTTGTATCATGCTTGGCTTCCCTGAAAATTGGCATGAGTCTGATATTTACTCTTTTACTGACATATTTATAATTCAAGCTGAATGTAGACTCTTCAGTTACTTCCAGATTGGCTCCTTCCTTCAAATATTATTATAATATATATAAATTTATATATATATATATATATATATAATTTATAATTAAGCACTTACACCACTTAATAGTATTTTTTGAGTTGAAAGAAATTGCAAATGTTTTATGAGGTCCTTTGCATCGATTTCAGTTGACGATTTAATTTCATTAAATGTCGCCGATTCCACATTGTTAAATACGGACAAAATTATTGTAAATATCACTGAAGTCTGCAAGATGCATGTTTTACTCAAATAATTGAGCTTAATGTGGCATGAGCTCAACGCGTGATGCCAATGAAGTTTCCGACCGTTGTAATTTGTACAATAAAATTTGTTGAATTCTGTCATTGCTAGTGACAACTCCTGAGGAATCACAGGTGATAACTTGCATGCTTGGATTGGCCATGATCCAGTCTAGAGATTCAACATTTAATATTCAAGTGAATTATGCACAATATTTTTACACTTTGCACAAACCTGCATAGAAGTAATATTGAATGACATTGGTAAAATGATGCTGTTGTTGAATTTTGATGTTAACTCTTTGCTCAGATGATAATCGGTGACCATTTTTACTAATGATCTCACAAATTGATATCCACATTCATGCTACAGATTCACAAAAAGATGTCAATTATAAAAATATCATCAAAATAAAAAAGACTTACTTTCAGTTTATTAATCATCATTTCCTCTGCTTCCATAAATATTGAAGATGATTGAAGCAGTCTGATGGCCAGAGCTTTGGAATATAGCTGTTGACAATTTGTAACAACTTCATAAATGTGCAATAACATAATAACTTATTATAAGTTTAATAAGTTAAAAAAAAATGTTAGCCTTTTAATAATGTTTGTGGTTAAACTTTTAAACTTTTACTCTTCAGTTGTTAAGAAAATCATTTCAGTTAGCACTGCAGTTGTTTTAGAAAATGCATGCTATAAGCACATGAGGCCAACCTTATTAAAGACATCTTTATCATCAATGTACTTAAAAATGGTAACAATTCCAGTCAGTTTCTCTTCCAAGCCATCTTCATTGAGTTCTTTTGAACCATTATTCAACAATTGATCACAATGTTGAACCAGCTGCACAATCATAACATAACTTAATTAACATCCTAATAAATCTTTCATTTAATTAGTCACTCACAAGATCAGGCAATGTATAAATTTTTTTGTCACAGACTTGAAAAAATTGATTGAAAGCATTTTTGAAGACCTTTCAAAAAAAAGGGTATCTCACAATAATTCAAAATGAAATTTATGGAAAAAAAATTAAAAAAACCTTGTCGAAACAAGAAATGAAACTGCAAATGAAACTCCTTTTAATCAACTTTAACTGCTTTCCACGAAAGTCAATAAGGGAGTCTATGATATGTTTCACCTATTCGAGGAATTAAACAATTTGAAATAAGATTGTTTTAAGCACAAATACGAAGTTTGGAATGTATCGCATTTGCTTGATTAACCACTGACTGTTATTAAAATGTGAAGCATAGACAACACTAATCATGCATTAGTGTTCACAAAGAAGCCAATCAACATACATTGTTTTCTTTGAAGCTAGTAAAGATATCCTCAGATATCCTATCCTTGATGAAGTCTTGGTAGATGTGTTGCATACGTGAGATTGCATCGCCAGAGAACTGGATCAATTGGAATAAATTGCTCAAGGCTACAAAACAATTTCAGCATTACCTTAGTTTGAATATTTTATACTAGCAGAACCTGCGCAGTTCGACGCACGAGGTGCCTTAGTAAATTGTAGATTATAATGTTGTGTTATAGACAAACAAGGCTACGTCAAACCGAATTGGAATCTGTTTAAATTATTATTATTTAATTATATTATAAGAGCCACATCATTGCAAAATTTTTAAATACATATTTTCAAACTCACCTTCCTCGTTTTGATTATCTAGCAATGTCCTGCAGTGGCCGATAATGGAGTCAAGATGGTCAATTACAAGTGTCTGCCTGGTATCATGAAGTATTTCATCATAGGAGTTCGGCATGATTAGCTTTGTTCTTGACTTCTGTTTTTCCAACAGATGAAGGCACTGCAAGATGAAAATGCTTTAATAGATAAGCTTACTAATCTTAATATCTGAATGAAATAATTATATTTGTTCAAGTCATACAGGCATAATAAACTTCTGGTAATAAACATGTAGCTTAATAATGCTCAGGAAGCTAATGAAGGAATATGCCCTGTGACTCCCTAACAAAATGAAAGTTTTTCAGTGATCCACAAAGGTTTGGGAGATGTTTGCTTGGTCCCTTGAAGTTTGTTGAGCTTAGAGTGGATAAAGATGAACAAGAGGATCGCCTTAAGAATATGTGTGGTGAATAGGGTCACATAATGCAGGGGCATGCAGGGTTTGAGATATGGGAAGCTTAGTGTTGCTAAGAGAAGAGATGTGGTTTTGGTTGCAAAGATAATGGTACACTCATTTACAAATGACATTAAATGCGCCTTAGCATTTGAAGCAATGTTGCATACGGCGAGTGCAAGCAGCCGCTTTGAAGAAATTCAACACTCACTTTGCAATATATGACTTCGACATGTGAAAGGTCACCACAAGTCTTTCATCACCAGCCACTTAATGAGTAAAACAGTAAAGTTGCTTTAAATTAACAGACGGGGAGATCCAACTGATCAATTGCTGTGGCACACTCCTCAAGAACTTCAGGAGTATGGGCTGAAATGCTCGATGAAAGTAGCGCTCCTCTGATAATCCCCTGTCTGCAGGCTCCGCAGTAGGAGTTTCTAAGTTCTACAGAAGAAACAAATGCCTACCATTTTCACATGTCCTTGGGCCTCCATAATGTCCTTGAATTCGAGAGGTTTCAGGCTGAAGTTCTTCACATGCTGGAGGTATATTTTTTTGAGGTGTGACTCCAAGATCTGAAACAATTTTTTCCATTTAAGATAGAAAGCATGAGTCACAATTCATTACTGTAGCGAACAATAAGACATTGTTAATGTTTTGAAAGGTACTACGCTTCAATACTAGAAAGCCTCCAAACATATTTTGTAGATTAACCTTCAAGTAAAAGTACAAAAAATATTTGACTTTTTAACACTGCTGGGGTACAATTACAATTGACAATTTACTTATTACCCAATAACCAATATTGTAACTAAATGTGAAGATCAGTACTAAATTATCATCAGTTTCATATGTAACATATAAGTGAATGATTGGCTGCATTACCAATGCTCAAATCCACTAGCTTTGACATCAAATGCAACAATCTTCAAAGTCTGCTTAAACTGCATGTGATAATTTTGTACAAATTACTATGTAACACTTTATGGTATAAGTAAAGAAGTAGGAGTATTTACAGACTTATTTTACTTTTTTTGCTGTAAGTAAAAGTAATTCAGTTATATTTAAGTTGAATTTTACTTCATTGCCAAGAAACACTGAACAAAAAATCATAAAAAAATTTTAGATATGCAAACATAAAGCTATGAGCATATCACTGATGTTTAAATGTTTTGCTGAGTAATAATGAAATCATACTTAACTAGTAATACTCATAATTATTAAAAAATATTAATTATGGAATACTTCATCTTACATTCAGTTTCTTCAACGTCAGTTTCTCTGCTTCCACAGATGGGGGTAGAGAGCTAAATATTCTTTCTGCCAAATTTGTTCCATAAATCTATTTTCATAATTCATAATTAAAATCAGTTAAGTTCCATAAAATATTATTTTAACATTTAACAAATACCTCATTAAACAAAGTTTTATTATCGACATATTGGTATAGGTTACATGCAACATCCATTTCCTCCTCAAATGCATCTCGATTGATCAACTCCTTTGTCGCACTTTTCAGCAATTGATCGCAATAATTAGCCAACTGCAATTATTTGATAAATATTTACGTAAAACAAGTTACATTTTAACATTATAATAACAGTGATAATAATAATAAAAATGTTTAACTCACTATAATTGGGGCCAGTGTAATGCTCCCACTTTCCAAGGGTCTTGTTGAAATAGTTTTTTTGGAGAACAAATTTGTTTTTGTCCACATTTTTATGGCCATCTTAAAATGCATAGCTTATTTAACTTATTATTTGTTACAAATATTGACTAATAATATATGCTTTGCAATTATTACACTGTTGATATGATATTTGTTAAGGAATAAACAAAAATTTGTAACTTTGTCTTACAGCATAAATACTCAGTTTTTTGTTCTCAGGAGCATTGTCCTCCTGGTGCCAATTTGATTTCTTCAGCCTCAAACTCTCGAGATAATTTAAGTCCAAATACCTTACAAATAAAATTATCAATCACAGTAAATCTTCAATTATCTGAATTTTATTATTCTCATAGCAACTGCTTACGCGAAAATGTCCTTAAATTGTTTTGCAACTGTGTCGTAGCTGTTCCAAATTTCAAGACACTTCTCAATGTTGTCATTTTCACTGACGATTTTCTGAGAAATAGTTGTATAATTACATTTATTAACATATTTATGGTTCAAATCACGGATGGTTATAAACCTGATGGCATTCCTCAACGAACTCTTCACAAAATACTTCTACCATTTCATAGAGAGCCTTGGCATCCGTCAAACATATTTTATAGATTAAGCTGCAAGTAAAAATATTGTTCAATTAACATCTGTTTTCAACGTAATTGTGAAAGTTTATATGATTCCGTTATTATTTATTAAACTATCGCTTACTTCTTGTATATCTTCACGGATTTCATATACTTTTCTCCCTGTGCAACACGCTTTATCCATTTCTTTAGCGTTTCTATTTCATCGTTTAAGTTTGTGATACACTGGTGGCCCATAATTCCTTTAAGTCTCTCAACGCGCTTTAGCTTATTTACGATTGTTTTAAAGACAACACATATGTTCACAAACACAGCAAATACCAAAGATCTTAGGTTTAAGTTTTTATAAATTAAATTGATATGTTTATATTGACCTATTTCTACATATTTTGGTAAAAAGTAAATGTTGATTTAGTAACACTTTAAATTACAATTATGCATAAAAGAGTAATCAATCCAGCATATCAATTAACTTAATCTGTAAAATATAACATAACATAACATTTTATTTATATTGAATGGTTTAAGAAAATTCTAATCAATCAAAATTAACATCGACTTAAGATCGAAACCTGAACGCGCCTTTGGGCAAAGATTCACCAACCATAGATTTTTTGGTTAACTCATTAACAACTTTCTAAAATTCAACTTTACCATAATTCTATAAACCGACACACGAAACCCATTAAGACAGCCTTTAACATTAATAGTAACTATAGCGCCAATTCGTAAGGGTTGAAATGTAAAAAACAGCAATACTAAGATCGAAGTTTTTAGAACTTGTTCAGGTCAACAATTATAAAATACTCTCGCTACGATTCGTTGATATTGTTGCCCACATTATATTGCTACCTCGATAAACGTTGTCGTTCCAAATTCGGATTAATTTGGATATGAAAAGCATTTATTTATAGATAATAACAAACGCGTGGCGACTCAGTTTGCTCGCTGAGGCGTGATTTGTCCGTGTTCAGATTCTGGACAGCTTGCTGAAGGACCACACAAAGAATGATAAATGGGGATGAAATAAGGAAGGCAGGAGCGAGTGTCAGAGAAGCTGGGATCAGGCAATGTAGTTGTATTCGTCTATGGAGTCTTCAACTCTCTCGAGGTACTGTTTGTCGATGAGTTGCTCGATCATCTTCTTGATGAAACTGTGATTGGGGACAAAGTGTCGCAAGGACTGCCTTACCACTTCTTCGACAAGAGCCTTGTGGTGCAACTTCTTTCGAGCCTTCATCGTTCGCACGATGACAGCCTGCAAGAACATCTTCCTATCTTCTGTAACGGTGTTCAGTGTTCGTTCGGTTTCCTGGATAGAGTTTATATCTTAGATGCAAAGTTGACAGAACATGCTGGTGACTAATGAATTTGTGCTATATTTTAAAAGAAAAAAACGATTTTGCTACTGACCTGTGCACTTTCTCTGAACTGAGACATGAGTTTAAACTTTGGCCGTTTGTTTTGATAATTGAAGTTTGGCATAAATCGAGATTCCGTGCTTAGTTTCTTGTTCTGCTAAGGAAAAACAATAAAGTGCATTAGAATTCACTAGTATTAAACTGAATGTCATTTAATTGCTTTCTATTCAATCTAACTACAATAAAACCATGGAGTTACTCAGAAGTTCAAATGGTGTTCTAGCGGTCAACCATGATGACGATGACGCACACATCCCCGAAGCAAGTGTCACGCTCAAAATAACGACTCACATCACACAGCATTATGTCATTGTCGACCAACAACTGAAGATATCGTAGGAGGTCATCCTGCCCAATTCCGGTTGTCATGGAAACCTCTGCAAAGGTCATGGTGTCGACGTTGTTGAAGAGCACAATGATGGACATGATGTGCACGGATGTGTGCATCACGTACGTTCGACTCAGATGGTTGAACTTAACATCACCTATAAGTGGAAATTTAATTAGAATTTTACCTCTCGTATTATTTTTAAAATGTTTACATGGACTTAGAGAGATACTTATAGGCACACTTATTCTTATAGGCACACTTATACTTATAGGCATTACAATGGTAACCAAACGAGGTCATAAAATTTATCTGTAATTTATGAAGATAATTTAATGTATGTAATCATCAACAAGGAACACCAACATGTGCTGAGGGCATGATGCCAAAGAAGCTTCCTGCCATTAAAATTCTCCTGGTAAAACTTTTCAAACTGGAAAAATAGAAATTAATTTTGCCAAATTTAGAGCAATTGACACGTCAAATGCAACAATTTCATGCACAATTCTTTCCATTGATCATGAAGAACACACACCTGCTGGAGACTCCTTTCAAGCTCCTGCGGGATGCTGAACGATGACTGAGGAACCTGGAGTGGCCATGCCCCTGCCTGGATGGAGAAGTGGAAAGATGTGTTCAAAGCAGAACATCATGATAAAGATTTGCCGACTAAAGGAAAACTTTTACAATGTTAATAAAAACAAACCGATTTATTGATTAAACAAATTAATTAATTAATTAGACAAACAATTTGAGACAAAACAAACAAACAAACAAACTCAAGTCACCTGCATGACTAGGATGTTGAACGAAAGACCGAGGCAGAAGGATGGATCCGATCCCAAGGAATCCCCAAACTTTGTCGCCAAATCTTCGCTGATCTTAATGTCTGTCAACATCCTCTGCAGTTTGCCCGTGTATTCATGGCCGCAGACTTGCTAAAACATTAAATATTCACCATTGAGGTATCAACATACTTAAGGTGATTATAATTTCAATATACTAATTTAAATATAATGAAACATATAATTTACAAATGTTCATCATCATCATCATCACTGACTTTCAACTTTTTAATCATGACTTCTTCAGCATCCATCGACTGGGACTGGAAATAAATGAGCCTTCTTGCAAGGTGTTTTGAATAAATCTGCAAATATTTACATATAAAATTTTCAAAAAAATTATACAAGCATTTGTTATATATTTACTATATTATACATAAGATGTATTGTAATAATTATATTATAAAGATTTATCACTGAAGCCTTAAACTTTAACAACATGATTTCAAATTCAGACAGTGTTTCAGCAGTTGCCAATAACGAATCATGAAATTGTATTAATATAAGCATTATAATTTCATTAAATCGTACTACTGTACTTCATACTTGTCATAATTCACCCGTAAAACACCATCCATTTTATTGCACTCATCATAATTCATCACTTAGAATTAAGAAAGCCTTATGAATTATGAATGTTAATGAACCTTATTGAAGACATCCTTGTCTTCGATGTACTTGAAAATGGTCACGACACCAGCCAGCTTGTCGTCCAGGTCATTCTCGTTGAGCCCCTTTGCACCCTTCTTCAACAACTGATCGCAGTGTCTGACTAGCTGTTACGTGATTATAAGTTATGATTAATAAGTTTGCATGATTTGCATAATTTATGCCATCCAATGGGAACTTACGAGATCGGGCACTGGAGAGACTTTTATGGCCGACTTCTGATGCGAAGGACCGTTGTTTCGTGAAAATTTGTTGATGGTGTTGTTGAAGCCCTGAGCAGAACAAACTCATCTTTCAGTACAATGGGTTAACAACAATCAATGGGTTAACAACAATTAATGGGTTAATCAATATCAATAATGTGTTAATAAAATTCTATGAATTCATAAAAAGCTTCACAAAAAAAAAACAGAAAAACCTTATCGAGAGATGTGATGAAACCGGGATAAGAAAGGAAGACCTTCTTGATGAGTTTGGACTGATGTTCGTGAATGTCGATGAGCGACTCACACAGGTTTGAAGCCAGCTGTTCGGGTATCAATTTCTATCACAATCAGAAAATGCTGGAAAATGCCATTTTTGTAGAAGATATGTTAATTATTATGGGCGTGCAGGTTAGCGGAATGGGTTAAGTGCCTGCATACGGCGGTAATGACAACAGAATGTCGTAATGTGTCGTGTTCGAAACCCAGCCTTCACTGCCACCAGCTCTCTTAGGAAGGAGAGCTATATAAATGGTTACCAGAAGCGCCTCTGATGCTATGCATATGGCGCTATATAAATGAAGTTACAATTACAATTATATTTATAAATGATAATTTACTTATTTCCTTAGATATAAAATATATAAATGTAAAAAAATACATTTTTAATAGTCACAATAAATAATTCAAAGTATCAAGTTTTTACAATGAAACCATTCAACATACATTGTCATCGCTGAAGTTCTTAAAAATATCTTGAGTCCTTTTCTCGATGTAGTCTTGATACTCATTAAGCATGTGTGAGATTGCCCTGCTGGAAAAGTGGAGCAATTGGTAGGTATTGCTCAGAGCTGCAATATAGTTTTAATGTAATCAAAATCGATACCATAACTTATGATATTCTGAATATTATTATGCAATAAAATTGAATGATCCAAAAGATCACCATCTTGCCTACAAACTCCAAAATGATGCAAAAGATCACAATCACGCACCCACGCTCCAAAAATGATACACGAGATCACGAAATCAAGCACCCCAAAATCAAACGATACACAAGTCCACAATCACACATCGGCACTCCAAAATGTTTGCAAGATCGCAATCATGAATCCACGTTCGCAAACTGACCGTCCTCATTTTGGCTCTCTATCATGGCCCTGCAGTGGCTGTTAATGAAGTCAAGATGATCGAGCACAAGCATCTGCCTGGTGGCGCTGATGATTTTGTCGTAGGAGATCACCATGAATTTCTTCGCTCTCCATCCCTCCTCCTCCAACAGTTGAAGACACTATCATCAGGAATAAAGATGTAAATGAAATTCATTTGTACAGCTCCACTTGCACAGTCAGTAGCACTTTTTGTTGGCCATTTATGATAAATATAACAGTTCCCCCATAAAAAGATTAAAAAATACATTCATAATTGTAATTGTACTTCATTTATACAGCGCCATATGCATAGCATCAGAGGCGCTTCTTGTAACCATTTACATAGTGCTCCATCCCACAGTGCAGGCTGGGTTTCAAACACAACACATTATGACTGTTGCCATTACTGCCATAATGACAAAGTTGTTTGCCAAAGATTTAAGCTGTTAGAATTTAAATAATCTTAACTAATTAGTACAAATAATTAACAAATCTAAACATCGAGTTATCTGTTGATTATGTTAATTGACTAATTAGTACAAATATCCAGTGCCTACCCTTGCTATGTACTCCTGTACATCAAGAGAATCCATGAGATCAAGAGATTTCTGCCTGTAAAAGTTCCTCACCTGCTGGAGATATGGCTCTTCCAAGCTTTTCTCAAAAAGCTGGCATGAAAATATTAGCAAGTTAGGTGATCAATGGTGCTCAGTATAAAATAAACGTATAAAATATAAAGTCTTTGTTAGTGATATTAATAATAATATGCATAACATAGCTAAAAACATAGCTACTAAATTATTATTATTACAATGCAAACAAAGCTATTAATTAATTATAAATAATAATATTACAATAATACAAACACATCCTCAGATAACAATGAACTCATTAAAGCTACCTTCAGCCTCTCTTCTTCCTCGGTTTTGTAACTTTCGGCACCTTGGAAGGAGTTGATGGTTTTGAGTACCTCATCCTGGTTGCCGATGAAACTTCCCTGTCTGTTCCTAAGTTCAAAACCAAGTATTTTTACAAGACAGAATTATTGCAAAAAAATAAATTTAATTTTAATAAAAATATAATAAATAATAAATAATAAATAAATTAAATTAAAATTTAATTTTAATAAAAAGTGATAAATAAAACAAAGGAAAAATCATGAAAAGAATATTTAGGAAAGTATGTAAAATAAATTTTCTACATTAAAAATATTCATACTTATTCATTATTATAAAGGCTTCTAAATAGAAGATGTGTTCTGTAGGCAGTCAGTCAACATTTGTGAGGGCATTGAAAAATAATTCTCAAAATTAATTTAAAAGATATTTCATAAAAATCTCCTCGTGCTAACAGCTGACTGAAATGTAATCAAAACCTAATCAGAAGCTACAAATTCTAACCTGCTGATCTCTTCGAGGACCAAGTTGATAAGTTTACATCTGAGACTTGCATCTTTATCACCGCTCCCTTCGGCACAATCCATCAGGATGGTCTCACTCCACAGTTTAAGGCCTGTCTGTTCGTATATTAAAACTCGACTCAATCTTTCATTTGCGAGTTATTTTTATACATAAGATAATACTATGAAATAAAGCTAATTACATAACAATAACAGTAATACCAATTACCAAAATAATACCATTAAAACAGTCAGCAGATATCATAACAATGTGTCGACCTCGTGTGTTGCAATATCAATGCAAATATTTCAATATCACTATTACAAGTGGATTAAGTAAAAACTCACATCACTGATGACAATGAAACCTTGGATGAAAGTCTCATCCGTGTCAGATTTGTCTGGACATTCCTTGTTCTGTTGTTTCTGGCATTGCGTGTTCAGGTAACTTTAGGTGACAAGAATGATTATCATAAATTTGTTGTTCATCATTTATTTAGTATATTTATAATTTATTGAAACAGCTAAAATATTAAAAATATCGTCCATGTTAAGGAATTAATATCAAAAACAAGCACTCAGTTTAGATGTATTATTTATTGTATATCGTGTATCGTATGCATCGTATGCATCAACCTCACGAAAGCAAAATAATATGCAGAACGAAGGACATCGGTGTAAGACTTCCATAAAGTTTCAAACGCATTTATGCCAAGCTTTCAAACCATTGTATTGGCCTGTACTTTTATCAGAACATGAAACGATTAAAATAATACTGCAATTACATTCTTACTTCAATGTTTCAAGTACTAATGTAATAGACTAAACATACTAAGGTACAAAACAGACTGTGATTATGCAAATGATACTAACGAGAATAGGTTGTTCGCTACATTGCATGCGTGCTCGTATATTTCCCAGTAGGCACAATATCTCTTCAAGATCTCCTCATTTGCAGCATTTTTAAGATTCTAAATGGATTTTGCAAAAACAAAGTTAACTCACTTAAGGTCACTTATATCGTCCACAATGACAATTATTGGATTTTCACCAGTTTCGGTGAACAAAGTCAACAAATTCTCCATTTAGCACATGTCATTTATAAAATATGTTTAAAAGCAAACCTTGAGCACAGAATCGACATGATCCTTGAATAGCTTTTTAGTTTCCATGTAAAGTCTGGGGGCATGGGAACTAGTTACAGCTGTGCAGAGGGCATAGACATCACTGAAAAAAATAAAATTAATTTTTTATTCCTTTACTGAGCAGAATTTACATGTATTAAAACTTTTGACATCCTCAAGAAAAACAGGGAACTTACGAAAAACTGCTTGTCCAAACTTTTTTGTCAACCGAATTGCCTGCCAGAATGTCCAACACAACCTTCTTAACATCATACCACCGATCTTCAAATTCCAATACCTGGGGCTTCAGTGACATCGCGAGTCAAACAATTCTTGGTCGACGCCTAAGGTACGTCTCTCGGATATTTCGCTAGTGTAAAGCTATTAAATAAATTTAATTAGACTTAGAATACAATTGACATTGTAAGGCGGAGAGTTTACTAAAACGTATCAGAAAATGAGAATAAAAGTAAGCGTCATACCAGGAGTTACAATCACAAAATGTGTTATTTACAATAGCTGTCTATTTTGATCAACAAACTAAAAATTATTGTATTTAATCGTACTTTTGAGGTAAGATCAAAACACAGACCTCAGATACCAAAAACGTAATTCATAAAAATAAAAGTTTGCTAATAAAACTGATTTTTAAATTAGCAATACACCTGCTATCATTCAAATGTTCGTTGAATGAGATTATGAGCTCAACAAAAAGCATAGCAATATACGCCGTACATGTGCAAGACCATAAAATGAAAAAAGAGATAGTTATAGTTGCAATACCAATATAAGTTTCTCATAGTCGAACTTGTTTCTATTTTTGTAAAAAAACTTTCTGTCTAATTTGCCTGGAAAATATCTCTTGTGAGATAATAATAATGTAACAGAGAGAACACTTCGAAGTACTCTATTTCTATCTTGAGACAATTTTGTGATTGGCGCTAGCTTTAATCACGAATTGTGCGACATTAAAAAACATTAATTACAAAGTGAAACACATTTCTTCAGAGATTTATTTAACTGGGAGTGATGATTCCGCTAAGTAATCATTGTCAATTTAGATATTTTACTTGTTGGTCTTTCGCTAAGACAATAAGGTCCTAATGGAAGTGGTGGAAAATACCAAAGCGGCGGTGGCCAAAGAGGATAGGATCGAAGCGAGCACTGTGCTGAGAAATACTCTGAGCTAGCGAAAGATCTGGAGGAGAGCAGGTTTCGGGATACCCCCGTAGAAGTTGGGGCGAGAGGTTTAGTTGGTCAGTCTGCCAAATGATACGTTCCTCACTCAAAAACAGGTTTATCGAGCCTGGAAAGAACGAAGGCTATTATAAAAATGTCGGAGGCAGCAAATGTATGTGTTGGAATTGTCAACTCTGAATTGAGAGGCCGTAAGCGTTGCTAAGAGAAGAGATCGCGTTTGGTTGTTGAGATGACGGCGCTCGCATCCGCAAATGACATAACGCGAAAAAGCATTTGACGCAATATATTACTAAAAAGAAACGACGCAACGTGAAAATCGCATACATTTTATATGCACAATAAATCAAAATAAGTGTGCAATGCCTTGTCAACAAATCAAATAAGAGTGTACAACAATGCGATGCCCTACCAAGCAATTTTAGCTAAATTATGAAACCTAGACATTAAAGCCGAGTTAATTTATAACATTTGCAAATGTTAATACAAATTTTTTTAAATGTAACAAAAATAGTAAAGATCGACGCTAGTAGACGAATGTAATGGAAAATGATACAAAATGATCCTGAGGACAATGGAATGCTTATATCAGGAATTTCTTCAGTAGAATGAGAAACTAAGTGGAAATTCTTGCACTTTGAAAAAGGCAAAATATGATTATAGCTGATCGAAAAATATATGCATATAATATTAATAAATCACAGACAAGAAATTGTCTGAGTCCTGCTGACTATCACAACCATGAAAAATTATCAACATTTGCCTGAAAAAGTGGAAATTAATTCAAGTAGAAATATAGAATTTCAATGGAGAAGCGATTGATCAGTGGTTAATAACATAAAGTCAAGAATCTGTAAAATGAGAGAATTGCTGAAGAAAACAGTCGATGGCATAAAGCGAGATAAACTCGGGTGAGCATGAAATTGCAAGATCATAAGTCGCACATGTGTGTATCACATAATTTAAACATTATTTCATGATATATTTGATTGATGTTTAGCAATTTGCAACAAATGTTCCCATGTTTCAAATAACAAACATTTAATAACCATTAGAAAACGGCAATCTGGAGGCACTAGATAACATGAATCTCACAATATCACTGCATCACAAATGCACAGAAAATTAAAATATTAAAATGTATCAACTACAATATCAGATCACAATACCCACAATAATGCCAAATTATTTCTTTAATGAACAAAGAAAACAAACAAAATGAGGAAATTCTCATGAAAATAAAGTAAAAAATTCTACAACTCATGACCAGGAAGTATTTGAGCATTTTCATGCACTTTGAGCAAATGATTGGCATGGTCGGTGCCAATAGAACGTCTCATCGCCACCCACAGTCAACGATGTCATTCAAAGGTAACTTTTGATTGAGTTTAACAAAGTTAAAAATTGACAAGAATAACAGTAGTAATATTGATAATAATGAGAATAAAATAATATCATTATCAATAACGTCAAAAAAATCTGGCAAGAGCCTTATTTCAAATTTATGGCATGTGGTGATTTGGAAATCAATGATATTAAGCAAAGTTGTTCCATCAAGAGTAACATTGTACTTAATAAATAATTCAAGCCTGACATCAACATAGGCATTGACACATCAGATCTAAATGTAGGTCTTAAAGACCTGTTCTCTTTTCCCACTGGAAGACTGGTGTCTATTTTTGGCAATCGGGCTTTCGAAGATGTCGTCATCCAATTCCTCGTTGTCAGTGGTCATCGACTCAAGTCTCTTGAGGTTCAGCAGTTCGGGATCCAATTTGAGGAAGTAAGCAAACTGGAAATAAAGATATGGATGTGCAATAAATGTGCAAAATAAGGATATTGATCTACTCACAAGAAAGAATTATATTGATATATAAAGAAAAAATTGTATAATAAAGATCACAACGGCAACAACAATAATAATAATAATAATAATAATAATAATAATAATAATAATAATAATAATAATAATAATAATAATAATAATAATACTAAGAGTTATTCTTAATGAAGCCATCCTTATTTCTATTGTTAGATTAAATTTAGTCTTAATAAGTCCAATAACAACACAATCATCATCACCTTATCTTTGAGCATCTGACAGAGGTTAAAAGCTCTGTTGATGATGAGCATAAAGTCGTTCAAGCGAGGCACGGTGGTCTCCATCTGAATGAATTATTATAATGGATAACTGATAAACTAAATTGCATTTTCAATTTATAAAATATTGATTTTTGCTTCACAACTTAAACTCATATTTCATTACTCTTTTTCTTTAAGCTATTGATTTATAATACAAAACAATTGTGTGACTTTTGAGCTATTACAAGAGAATGGTAACAATATAAGATTGTCAAATGATGTCAGGAAAACATTATAAACATGATGAATGCATATCAGCATAGCTGTCAGCACATATTGAACTCATGTATTGACACTTGACATTTAATGAGAATTCACGATTTTGAGCCAAGCCTATCAGTACACTTACAAACACTTTGCTTGTGCAAACGGGCTTTCCCTTTTGATTGGTCAGCAGTTGATAGATGGAGCAGATGACTTGAGGAGATTGGATAGAAAAACTCAGATTGAAGTCAGAAGGAAGGGGCGGGCTTAACCTGACCTAGAAATTAAATTGGTTTTGGGTCATTTGAGTAAACACAAATCAGGCCATTAGCATAAAACATATATGCTAAGCAATTGCTTATTGAACAATATCTGATTGGATGAATAGTCGACCAATTAATGAGGTTATAAAAAAAAACATTTATTTACATCTTTGGAGAGGAAGCTGTTGCTGTACAAAGCACTTTTGCTAGGCACCACCAGAACGTCCTTGCCCTTTCTCAGGAAGACAATCAAATCCTCCAATTCCTTTTGAAATATCATAACAGATAAACATTAATTAATAATTTATGATAATTCAAACACTGCCCTATTTGAAAACAATGGTAAAAATACAATTTAATGAAGACTTATTTATTTGCACCAGTGCATTCTGGACACTTACAAAAGGAAACTCACATTAACAAGTTGGTGGGCTGTTTCATGATTGGGCAACTCCAATGCAGTTTCAGCCAATTGGAGAGCTTCATTGAGATGATTTGTTGCTTCTTGAAGCTATAAATGGCAATAAGTAAACCAGTTTAAATCTTTCTAATTTATAAATATGGAGTTTTAGAAACGTAATGAATAAATTAATTAATTATTATAATCATCCCACCTGAGCCAGTTTAGTAGGATAACTGTGGTCCATCCTTGAATGATAGCCAATCATCTGATTGCCCTGGCTAAGTATTTTAATGCTGAGATCCTGATAAAGTGATAAATTATACTATTAATATCAGTGGTACAATCATCTTTACTTTTTGGCTTTATGCTGTTGTTATAAAAGACTATTATCATCTACAACATACCAGCCATTTTCGGTTATTATTGTGCAATTAAACTCTAAAAATGACTAAACATTATCTATGGACATTATCTATCACTTAATGAACATGTGAGACGTAATCATCGCAAAACCTGACCGCATCTGTTATGAAGGGTCCTTCTAGAGATAAAATGCACTTGCTTCCACTGCAAAACATTACAAAATAATGTCATATTGTTGCCATTTTCATGATTCAATGAGGACGATATTAACTGTACTTATAGAATATTAATACATCATTATGATTTGATCATTCCGACATAACTGAGATGCTTATACATGTCGCAAACATTGTTGATATTTTCCATGCAAGCAGAATTTTATTGAAGATTACACACAATAAGTGCTCATATCTTAAATCATGTTGTTAATGATGATGTTGTAAAAATGTAACAAAAAAAAAATAAAAATTAATAACTTTGTTCCATTCATGATGTACTTTTCTCCATTTGTCTTAGATTCTAAAAGCAAGTATAAATAATGTAATCTTATGAAGGGCCATTTTCGACACATTGTATCATCGTTATATCCAATCGTATCATGTGATCTGCCTGTCATACAAATCCATGTAAAATGCACAAGATCTTACTTGGTTCCAACAAATCAATGGCCACCTGTTGATGTAATACATAATTTTCATAATAGATACCGATGCACAAATATGTTTAGCAATTGTAGAAATAAATATGTTATTACACTTATTTATCATTAAATTATATTAAACCAGCAGTCATGCACAAAATGCACTCACACTGAGAATTGTTATCAACTCTTTGTATGTTCGATGGCTTTCTGAATTCAGCAACCATTTGTATTCCCTTGCCTGAATAAAATTTTGACACTATGTTAAATTTAATGATTTGTTTTAAATCTTAGTCCTAATTCCAAAAATTAGCTATTAGTTTTAAAGTGTTTAGCTTTAGCGTTAAAATGCACCATAGCTTCACATTGTATAATTCTTCAAGCAATGGCCATTTTTAAATGCAATAATCCTATATTCACCAGAACAATTTCTTCAGCGTTATCCCTCGACATATTGACAATTTTGGAAAAAATTATAAAATGAGAGGCAAACAAACGATCCCTAAAATTGGGAGCAAGAACTATCGAAGGAACGTTAAATGAAGACCTTGTAAACAAGAGTAAAAGTAGTTTGAAATTGTCGATCAACCAGGTAGGCTAAAAAAAAAGTTATGACAATAATATTTAGCATAAAAAAATCTATATTAATATAAATGTTACCCATACCCATACTTATAATAGATACGATTTGAAGAGCGCAGGCGTGTATTGGTTCGGGCTTCATCCCATAAAATATCGATTAGTTGATCCATCTCTAACAACCCAAATTAAGTGGGGTTTGCTATTACGGTTATTATCAAGCCAAGTACATTTTTGAATCATGGCACAGGACGATTAGTATCCAGGGACGTACTCTTTGTAGAGCAAAGAAGCAAAGAAACCTTCCCAATTACAGATTTCTTCCCCCCTCGAGTAGCCGCTGATCCAGAGATTTCTAAAGAATTATAAATCTCCTACCTATTATTTAAATCTGATGATTCGCAGAGGAGGGCATCTATTGGCGATCATCCCATAAATATCATGTCTGGATGACGCCAGACACTCATCCACTTGTCAGAAGCAAGCATATCGGCTATTACCTGGTTATTTATTCGTTAGTTTTTTAGCTTAATCATCGTAACCTATTCATATCGCTTACCAAAGCCAAAAAATTCAACTCAACTAAAGTTGTCAATGGGGTAAATTATCTTTAATTTCCACCATTATCACAATCATCATCCATTCCTCCATCACTTGGAATGAAACCACCATCATCAAGATTTTCAGAAGATTGCAACACATCAGCATTTTTATCTCCAATAGTAACAGCAACAAGACGATCAACAAGTTTCTTGTTTTCGGCCCTTTTCTTAGTGGCTCTTGATTTTGTTGGCTGCTTTAGGCCACCTTTTGAGTACTGGCATCATAAGTAATTTGTTAATCATATTATGCACATATTACTTAGTAATATTAAGTAGCATCATAGCAAGCAATATGCTGGCTTAAATAATTTAAATAATAATAATAATAATAATAATAATAATAATAATAATTCTTTCAACCTCCATGCTGAATTGCTCCTTCAGTCTCTCTCTGATGAGAAGTGCCTTTGTCAATTTCTTCCAGTTTTTAATGACCCTTTCTTGTCTTTTCTGCAAAAAATTATTGTAAATCACAAACAGAAACTCCATCACTGAATTTATGCTTAGTGGCTTCATAATTGTCCTCATCATCATCATTATCATAGTTATATTCATCATCAACATCATCATCACCACCAGCAGCACCTAACTCACCTCTAATTCTTTCTCCCTGATGTTCCTTTGCTCCTCCTCCCAGGCAGCAGTGAGTATTTCTTTATGTTCCGTGCACACGACCCATCCTTTCAAGCTGGTTATTAAAACGATAAATAAATAATTAATTAATTATCTATATCAGCATGTGATTACAATGGTTAATATTGATCAGAAACACATGAAATGGTGGACAGCTAACATTGGGGCACTGATGTTCCTGTGGAATTCCCAGCCCAACATGGCAGGCGCCACATCAATCTCCAGCTTTTTTGCCACTCGATTCAGACCTGGCATGGCATCTGACAAGAGGAAATGGTTGGATGGTAAAGGCTGCAATCACCAGCACTGATAAAATAAAGCTATCATCATTATCACCTTCTATTAGCACAGTACCAGGAGGCAACATCCAAGGCTTGAAAATTTCCACATTGCCAAAGTCATTCTTCGGAACAACTCCCTGGTGATAACGATGTAATCAATATAACTGGTAATTAATAACATATAACTAATAACACATAAGTAATGTAACTAATAACATATAACTATTATCATTAGTTGCACAAATGTTTGCTGGTGTCTAGGATTTCAACTTCCATCACAGCCAGATCAAAGTGAAAACCTTAACAATTTTGCCCATTGGTAATAATGATATAAATAATGACAATTACAACTAAGTTTTCAATATTGACCAACCCCCACAGCAGGCTTAGGAACAAATAATTCCGTCTGCCATCTCCCGAACAATCGCAAATTTTCATCGCACGACATTCTGTTCTTTCCATTCTGGGAATACAAGTTTCAACAAAAGATCATAATGCTTGAAATTGTAGTATTTATTTAAAAAATTAAGATGTAATCCTTAAATAAAGTAATAAGGTCAATCTTTAAAAAAATTCTCAAATAAAAAAAAACAAAAAACTATTTTGTTTTAATGCATCTTATCATTCAAACAGATTTCTTAAATTAATGTTTAACACGAACAAATAGGCAGATAATCAGCAGAAAGCAGTAACTGACAGTTTTTGGTCTCCTCTTGACGATCTTGTAAGGTTCCTCGTCCTCCCTCACAACTCTTCCCTCAACCATCCACTTCTCCTTCGAGTGGAGCTAAAAGAAGACACTTTTAAGATCATTTATTTATAACAACATACTGACATGAGATTTCTGAATAAATATAAAACAATATAAATTATCTATAAAATCATAATATTGTAATTTCTTCTAAATCTAATGGAAAAAATCATGTTTTATCCCCCGTAACTGTCAGACCCACCTCATGGACACAGGCCCTCGAGTAAACTGGTTCATCTTTGACATACCCCAGGATGAGAGATGTTGGGGGGTAGATGCACTCAAACTTCAACAGGTGACGGGTCAGAACATACCTTTGCGATTGGAGTTTTAATAATAAGTAATATTTTGGTCATTTCAAACATTGTAAAATTAAAAAAAAAAAAAACTAAAATGTCAATAATAATGATAAAAATAATAAAAATAATATTGATGATAACAATAATATTAAATTTATATTGCAAACGTGTACATAGTATCAGAGGAGCTATTTATCTTTTTTTAATCAGGTAATATCACATTTAAGCAATGATTGCAGGATAACTGATTCCTAAATGGCTTTAATTCTATAATAATTAGACAATCAAGTGATCATGAAAAATGACAAAATCAATAAGACAATCTGTCCCCCTTGAGCCAAAGCTCAACTTTTGAACTGGACACAAACCAATGAAAAACATAATAATAATAATAATAATAATAATAATAATAATAATAATAAAATAAGTAGTAATAAAATAAAAAAATAATCTGAATACTGACAGGGGATGGTTTTTGTAGGCAGAGACACTGCTTGGCAGTGGCTGTTTGAACAGTTCATCTAAAGTTTTATTAAATAAATTATAATGAGGTTCATTAGTGAATATTTTATAATTATACATATTTAATTTAATGAGAAAGCCTTACATCAGACATAGTGATAGTAATTTCAAATTATTTTTCAACAAACATTATCATAAAATATGCATCTGCAAATATTAATTTTTTTTCCTAAACCTTCAATGGATAGATCTTCAGCATCATTATCTGATTGGCTGCCTGTATAATTGGCTAGTGTAGATTTCCACCAATCAGGATCAACCCTCTTTCTGTAGGAAACCAGTAACCAATCAGGATCATACCTGCTGGTTAGGTCCTTTATATAACCTTCTGGATAAAAAAAATTAGAATGACCTTCATTGATTCAACTGTAAAAATTAATTATTAAATGATTATTTAACATAAAGCAATCATTAATAGCTATCTTATTCGTCATCTTTCCATTCACTGATCATTCAGTTGACCAACCATTTTGCCAGGCGAGAACATAAGAGAAAGGCCTTCTGATGTTTTTCCTTGCATCACCGAAATCGTCGGCAACGCATCGATAGCTATTTACATCTGAAAAGTGACAAAATAGTAATCGCATGAATATTTAATTATCAATAAATTACAATCATTATCATAATGCTCACATATCCACCTCTTTTCCTCGGGCAGATAAACCTCGCTCCACCAATCAAATTTTCCATCACCATCAACACTGCCCTCTGTTGAGATCATTTCACTGTCTCCGTCTTTTAGGCTGTTGCTGTCACTTACGTCAACCTTTTCCTTAACAGCAATTCCAGAATTATTTTTAGAACTGGAATTCCCATCACTTGTGACACCTTTAGCTTTTTCTTTCTTTGAAGATTTTGTTTTTGATGAGTCTTTCCTGTAAGTGATCAATTAATGCCAAATTTTAATAGCTGGTTATTAATATTTATAAATAAATAATCAGTTAATTAGTTATTAATAGTTGACCAATTATTTGATTAACTGCTGGTTTCAAATTATAAACGTTAAATCATTTAGTAGATGTTTAACATCGTTGCGACAGTAACAACCAGTAACAAAGACCTTGAATTGCCAAAAAGAAGAGGTAATGATGATGATGATGGTTTCTTGAGCTGGAATAAAAAATAAAAATAATCCATTACGTCCAACCTAGTTCTTCAATTACAAGGATCATTGTAATAATTGAAAATTATAATAAATATATTAATTTATAAATTTATAATAACTTATTCAGACTCACCAAATCAGAAGGCTTGCTTGTGACTGGTTCAAAAGAGTGGATCAGTCTGACATTGAAGCCAAGAACTCTCAAGGTAATGATAACCATCTAGAATGGTGATGAGGTAATTATGATGATGATTTTTTGTAGAGCTAAGAGCGATATAACAACGACAATGGAGTATATAAATTCACCAGTGAATGCTCCATAGTGTTCTTAGCCTCTTTTTCCTCGAACCTCCGCTTCAAATTTTCCAACTTTAAAGAAAATAAAACTTGTCAAAAGTATGCACCACTCGGAATTAAAACTTTACAAACTCAAACTCGTCAAAATTATTAATATATGTTAACAACCAGCTCTTTAGTGTCGCCATGACGACAAGGATCCCTCCCCGTGTGGCATGGAAAGTATTTGTGAAACCAGGTGACAAAGGAGAACAAGCTTTCAACTTTCCAGGTTAATATAGTCTGGTCCAGGAATTTGATTGGCACGTGAGACAAGGAAAGGGCATGAAGTTCTGGGTCATTGCATATTTTATTATAATGTTGACCAATAGCAAGGTAGCACATCAGATGGACCTGATAAATTATGTTAATTTCTATACTGGGATGAGGTGTAGATAAATAAAATTCTTGTGATTGAATTACAATTTCTTCATGATGCCAGATTTAATGGCACTAAAGCATTCAACAGAAAATCAAATTTTAATTGATCATAAATTGTTATTATTAACCTGATGACATTGTTTTTGTCTGAGAACCTTAATTCGATTTACAGCACATCTCAACTCATCCATCATCTGCTCCTCTGGAGTTCTGTTTGGAAAGCATTATTATGAAGATATTAGTGATGGTGATGAAATGATGGTTCTGTTTGGAAAGCATTATTATGAAGATATTAATGATGGTGATAAAATGATGGTTAAAAAAATGTTGAACTTATAATGAGCTTATGATTACAAAATGGTGAACTTAGGATGAGTTTTAACAGCGAAGGCCAAAACACACCAGGATCAAATAAAATTGAAGTTAATTTATTATGTTTAAACAACTAATTTTGAGCCATTGATTGAATTGGGCCGTTTCTCAAAATTGTTTAAACAAGGCCGACCTATAGTCCTCTATGGCCATTCCTGACACCCTATGGTCGACCCCGACCCTCTCTATGGTCGACCCTGGCCCCCCTATGATCAAACCATGGCCAGCCCTAACCTATACCCCCCATATTAATATTAACCCAAACTCTAATCCTATCTAAGACCTATACCCCTTATATTAATATTAACCCAAATTCTAATCATAACAATTATAATAATAATTCCTTCAAAGATCTATCATCATCACCAACTTCTTGCCTCTTGATGCTCTCTGCATTACAATTTCTACATCTCTGAGCTGCCTTTTGGGTGGTCTGACATCACTATCATCGCCTGAGAAGTGATTTAGTGGTTTAATAGATTAATATTGCTAACATTTAGTCAACAACACATCACGTTTTAGTAACTAAATGTTATTTTGATTTAAATGTTCATTTAATGTTCTAATGCTTCTAAAACTTTTAAATATCCTCCTCAGACCCATCAATACAAGACGCAAAAATTTTGGAACTTTTCAATTTTATAACATTTAAGAGTCAATGAAAGTAACTAAAAAGTTTTTCAATTATTTGTTATGTACACTACAGTAACCAAAGGGTCTCTATCACTGCAATTGATTGTGTTATCCGCAAAAGCTTTATGACCTTATGTACACTACAGTGCACGCGGGTCTGAGGAGGATATATCACGGTTGCAGAGCTTAATGATGCTTAAGTCAATTAGCATAATGTTACAATAATTGAGATTATATTAGCATATAACTTTTAATCAAAACAACATACATTTCACTTCTTCCCAGTCATCATCATCTTCACTATCTTCGTCTCCACTATTGTCATTTTCATTGTCATCATCATCTATTATAGTGGTACTCTTTGACTTTGTTGTTCTAGGTTTAATTTTATTTGCTTTAATTTTAGAATTTTTTGTTGTAGTAGAATTAGCTTTTCTGGACATTGACGTTTTTCTATTATTAACCACTTTTGTTGCCAATGACTCTGAAGTCACAACATCTGAATCAGTCAAATCCTGGTCAAGTCTTTTTCTTTTGATATCGATGTCGTCGTTGTCGTGGCAACCGCCAACAGCACTTACATTTCGCCTTTTCTTGCTGAATTTCTTTTTGTTATTGCAAAGGAGCCCATTGTCTGAAATGTTTTGGTGTTTATCCATAACCTTCGACAATTTTCTGGAGGAATTTTCTGTCTCGCTCGCTCCTTTCTTACGTAGAGTGCTGCGAGTGTTCGGCTTAACATTCTTGGACGCTTCGGACATTTCAGATATATTCTGAGTTTCATTTGTTCTCTTCTTTTTTGAACCACTCTCAGGAGCAAGATTAACGGATTCAAAATACTGAGATCTCGTAGACTTTCTACTTCCAGGCTTAACTTTACTGACGACATTTAAAAATGAGTTATTTTTGCACTGTTTAAACTTATCTGCCAACTTTGCTCCCAAACTCTCGGTCATTATAAGAACATTCTTTAATACAAACTCACAGATGCCATTTAAAAGTAAATATTATGATTAAAAGTTAACTTTAATTCGATATATTTAATTTGATTCAAAAAATCTTTATATTTAAAAAATACAGTCACAAAATTAACATCATATTAATTCAATAAGTTTGGCTAACATTTAGTCAACAACACATCATGTTTTAGTAACTAAATGTTATTTTGATTCAAATGTTTATTTCTGCTAATGCCTCTAAAACTTTTAAATATGTCACTGTTGCAGAGCTTAATGATGCTTAAGTCAATTAGCATAATGTTACAATAATTAAGATTATTATTAGCATATAACTTTTAATCAAAACCGAATAATGACCATTTATGTAATTGTCGATTTGCAAATGGCTAAACCTAAACAATTTTAAGTAAAGTCTAATGAAACATTGTTATAAGTTGTTAGACTTTCTTAACAATTGCAAATTAATGCTGAGTAGCTAAGAACTCCCTGACATGATTGTTGATCAAGTGCCTGATACATTCCAGTAAATTAAGAAAACTGATATCACTATTTGTTATTTATATATAATTTAAGTTTCGATAACTACTTTTTGAGGCCTTTACTTTCTTTGCATCCGTAGTGTGAATTTGTTTGCCACTAATCCACAGTACTGCAGTAATATTCATGCGTTTAAAAAAAAGTCCCTCCCCTGCCAATTTGAAAATTTTATACCAAACTTATCACTATTAGTGATTATTAGCGCCAGCACCAAAACAATTCCAAGGAATGCAATGATTTGAAGACATCAATTAATTTAATGCACATCACACAAGTGCTAGTCGTTGATTAAAACATGGAATGAATAGGGGAGGAAAAAAAGTGTTGTTAATCTATTTTATAAAGTGCATAGAGAGCTACACTTAATTAAATGGATAAACAACACATTAAAAGCCTTGAATCATGAAATCTTGTGATTGGTCAAACTCTGATCCTATGAAAAATAAACTCACCAGATAAATTGTTAAAAACAAAAATATGACATCAAAATTGTCGAGTTTGTAAATGAGCATAGCATGCAATCTTCGCAATCCTGGACAAATATGAAAACAAAATATGGTAGAAGAAAAACGTTCTTGTAAAAGTAATAGAAAAGACCTATAATTCATGAAATAAGAAATTAGTGTGAATTAGAGAACAAGGCATCTCCTGGAATGAGTTGCAAAAGCACATTAAAAAACTTATAAAACAATCTCATCCCATTGCCAATAACTCACAAATAAGCTTTTAACATTCAAATACTTTAAATTTAAATATAATCAACCATTTACATTCATTTAAATAAACATTAAACAAGTTTACCACTCAAATATTGCATTATTGAAACAATCATTCATGTTAAATGATAATTAAAAGCATCATCATCGCCATTGTAGATGAGTAGTCATTGACTGCTTGTCGCATCGTTTCATCACATAAATTAGGCGAATGTTAATAAATAAAATATTCTTAACCATTTAAAAACAAATAGCATCTTAACTCAAATAGGACAAAAAACAAAGGATATGTGACCAACACACTAAACATTACAACTCATTGGCAGGGTTTAAGCAATAAAAAACATTACCACAACATGAAAGTAACATCTTTACTCATTACACCTACTAATCAATAAATAAAATAGCAGCATAGCAACATTTGTTGTGTTACATTTACATCATAGCAAGAAATTACATTCAGATCTGTAAACTACTCGAGGTGAATCATCATTCAGATCTGTAAACTACTCGAGACGAATCATCAAGCACAGACAGAAAATTAATAGGTAAATGACCATTTATAATGGTGTTTAACAAACATGACATAAACTTGACATGACAAAACAAAAAACGTTAAAAATTGCATCAACAACAACATCAATCAACAAAACAGATCCTCGTAACTGTACAATTATAATGCTTGGAATTTTTAAGACAATAATTGGCAAATAAAACTTATTGTGAGAGCATTACTAAATAAATGCAAATGCATGATCACCAACACGTTAACATTTAAAATTGTCACATGTAAATATTCATTGGCACTGACTGGACACATTAATGACATTATCAAGATTAATAAAATCCAATATATATAACACGATTTAATTAATTAACCATATCTACTGGTTGAAAAGGATACTTCCAGGTATTACTCATCAAGTATTGCATATGCTCCAGGCACCCACAATCCAGGAAATATGGAACTATATGGAAATATGATGTTATTCCAAACTACTTTCATTTCTCAGCACTCAGGCATCCAGGTAGGTCTCCAGCTCTTCAGCTAGCTTGTCGTTCATGGCGTAGAGCTCATTTATCTTGTGCGATATCTCCTCTTGGAGCTTCCTCAGACCCTGCTGGTTCGGCCTCTTTGTAAAGTGGACTTGATCCACTCGAGAGGTCAACTCCTTCACCTGATTCTTCAGCTGAAAGTTCTCACTCTCAGCATCCTGACATTAATGATTGATTAAACAATGGAATAATAACAATATTATTTGGAAAAGAATAATGGAATAATAACAATATTATTGAGCAAAGACTGATCATATAATTACCATCAACTAATGCAATTTAATAACTGGCACAGGTATTAATAAATAAAACAATTTACTCTAAGTTTAGAAGTTAGCTTTTGATTCTGAATGTCAGCTCTCTTGCACTCATTGTACTGCTGTTTCAACTTAATCAGTTCCTGAGAAAAGATGATTGTGATTTATGTTCATTAATCGCTCAACCACTAATTAAATAAAATTTTTTAATTTACCTCCTCCTTGAGAGTACCCATCCTTTCTAATTCCTTCAATCTCTCTCTAGCTTCATTCAGTTGAGCAACATAAGCATCCATGTTTGCCAACTGTGGTGTCCCGAAGAATATAAAGATCAGATTGATTGATCGATAGTACGATGAGAACAGTTAGCTCACCATGGACAATCACAATAATAACAATAATACAGGTGATAATTACAATAATAACAACAATACAGGTGATTTTGATACCTTGGTCTGGGCAACTTCAATTTCCTCATCATAGAGCCTCAGTTGCTTCTGCCACTCATCAGCACTCCTCCTTGATTCCTCCAGCGCCGTCGTCAAGGTAGCATTGCTGTTCCTGAGAGACTGGAGTTCAGCCTCCCATTCTTTGGCTTTCGATGAACTGAAGGTAAACAAACGAAAGACGACGTGAGTGTCAAGCGGGACACTCCAAAGCACAGATTTATATTATTAGTATAGAATTTCTACCTCTGAGCTAGTTCTAACTTCAGCCTATCATTCTCAGCTCTGAGCAATGTAATGACACCTGTGCACTTGCTATTGGAACATTTGAGGTCAGTGCTGAAAGGTTTTGTTGTTGATGCTGGTGTTGTTGTATGGTTGCCAGGGTCACTGAGAGTGACCAATTTCCTTGGAGGCCATCCATTTGAAGGTTTATCACTGTTGCTCTGAATGGTATCTGAAGTTGCAGGTACTGATCTTTCTTGGGATGCTGATCTCTAAAATCATCATCAATACTATAACTAGTAGTAATAAATATTTATTTGTATTAGCATTAAGAACTTGAACCACATAAGCATCTATTTTGTTCTGCAAAATTTTCATTTCCTTAATTGTTTTTATCCTGCTTATTCAATTTGAAGAACTAAATCGAATTTGCTCATTGTAGTGCCTACACATCCCTGTGGGATCATTTTGTGCATTCATAAAATAAGATAAATAAATTGTAAATTATCACATATTATGTTATAATGAGACACTCACCAAGGATGGAGAGTCTGCTTTGTCCGCAACTGAAACGACAAGTTCTTTCACTTCGTCAAACTTGTCTGCAAACTTCAACAGAAAATCAAAAATAGAAAATGGGGTATTTGAATTTCTAGTTATGCCGACAACAATTCAAACCTTGGCCAGTTCAACTTCTGATTTGCAACCTATCCCATAAACAGTGGCTGCCTGGCTATCCACCCATTGTCCAAATTTTTGCGAGGTCTTTACAAACTTCATCTTTTGCTTGACAAAACAGTTTATGATCACCTGAAAATAGCAGCAGGCTAATGTTGAACACAGTAAATAATGCAGTTAGAAAGTACAAGCACAAATTATCCATTGTATTAACAATAAACAAAACATATTTAAAAAGGTTAAAAGTTCCAGTTTTTAATTAATTTATTTATTTATTATCCTAATATTGTTTAATTATACTGAGCAGATTTTCTTTAAATAATCATACAGAATCAAATAATAAAAGTTGTCCACATCACCTTATTTTCATCAATGCATATGATGCGATATGTGTTCTTGGAGCTGTCATGGTAGAGTGATACAGGCACTGGCTGTTGTGTTAGTGGAAGCCATTTCTTTTTCGTCTCATGATCAATTTGAAACACTTGGGCCGAAATTGTTACAATGGGCACTTCCCTGTTTTAAAGAAAGCATCACTGGCATTTGCATAACTTTGATCAACAAATTATATTAAAAAATTAATTATCGTTGTGAATATTTTGATTTCCATACATTAGCAGATTAATCCCCTCTATTAACGCTATACTTCAAGATTTTGTGTTCCATAAATCACTTGACCACCTCAAACAACATATCAAATGAATCGCTTAAAGATACATAACAAATAAGATTAAAGGTATTTAGTGAAGGCCTTACCCCATTTTAAGTTCACCACGAAAAGAGGCTTGTTTTGGCAACTAAAATTGAATCATCCCCAAGCATATTTGAAGTGAAAACATCTTGAAACAAGGTGCAAAGGATATTTCAGATATTTTCTTTTAATTTTTTTAAACAAAAATTGTTTAATAAACATTTTTAACACCTGAAGAAAAAAGTATTCAAAAGTAATAAGAAGTGACAAAAAGTCCTTGAAAGGTGATGAAAATAAATTTTATTTAATTTATTAAAAAATAAAAATATTTAAAATATTTAAATTAAATTTGTGTAGAGTAATTTATATAAATTAAAAAACGAGGACATTGGAGCTTAATTTATCGGTCCGTTTACCATCACCTCTCAGGAGCTCGGGAGTAAATTTAGTTCCGGGTGGGTGTCCGTATGCTTTAGGAAGTTAAGGTGGATTTCTTGAAAAAAACAATAAATTTGTAACTAGAAATTCAAAATTTATCTTATTTCAACGAATCCTTTAGTTCTTTAAATCTTTTTCCTACGAATCGAAAATGGCAAATCGTCTGCCGGCGGTCGTCATCGATAATGGTACAGGGTGAGGACATGTATTTGAATGTTTAGAGTAATTTTGGATTGCTGTTTAATTATGTTCTATCAACATTTAACCGATGGAAAGTTACTGGTAAATGTTTATGAGAGATCCTGTTGCAGTACTCAATTAAAATCACTAATGGTCATTTAAATTTCATTTTTGCCAGTCAATCAATTGATTCAATTTTCTCAAAATTTTTCCTACTTTTAAGTTTATAATAAACAATTTCCTACAACTAATTTAGTTACTAAGTACAATTTTCCATTTACATCCTTTTAGATATACCAAGATGGGTTATGCTGGCAACACCGAACCTCAGTACATAATTCCCTCATGCATCGCCATCAGGGAATCAGCTAAAATTGGAGATCAAGCAAGTCGTAGAGTTGGAAAGGGAGTTGAAGATCTCGATTTCCACATAGGAGATGAGGCCATGTCTGCTGCCAACTATGCTGTCAAGGTTGGTTTCATTTGTTGTACTTTTTTGTGTGATTTATTTTAATTATTGTTTATAATGTGTCTAGATGTGCAATGCAAGATGATATGATTTTTTAAAATTGTATTAAGCCTTGTTAAGACATATTATAAGATTATATTTGTTGTTATCTGAGGTCAAATATATAAGATAAGATATAAATAATAACACTGGAGATGTGCATTGTAAAATAATATCATTCAGTTGATATCATTATGACATTACATTCAGTGAATGTAATTGTTTAATTGTAATCTTTTCTTTGTACATGTTAATGATTCATTTTTAGTATGCCTCATTGTTTATGTTAAGATACGTAGAACATGATTTGAAACAAATGTATGAGTCAGTTACATCTTATATAGGTTTGTACCAAGCTTCTAATTTACAGATATTTGCTATTCGTGTAATAAATAAATTTAAGCTAAGATGTCATACTTTTATCTCCCATATATGAATAGAAATAATGTTTTTATTTGTAATTGCAGTCTTAGTTTATTTTATGTTTTTTTTTTAAAGTATCTAATCTTTTGTATCTAAAGCACTGAAAGCACTGAATGTTCATTTATGAGTTTCATTTTAATATCACAACAATTGTTAAGTGTTTAACCAATTATGGATTTAGATTGAGAAGAACATACATCATGTGATATAGGATTTCATCATCAGATCTTGAAAGTGAAATGTCCATCATAATTTAGAAATTTACATTATAAAGACATCTTTGTCTGCAAATAATGCATAAACTTATATAATTCATAGTTGCTGCATTATCACAGCATTTAATTCTTAAAATTTACATTATAAAGACCTCTTTGTCTGCAAATTATGCATAAACTTATGTAATTCATACATAGTTGCTGCATTATCACAGCATTTAATTCTTCAAAACACATCTTGTTTCAACATTCTTTAAAAAAATCTATTTTAAGCTTTAGCATTTTCTGTTATCCTTCCTGGTTTGTGAGCATTGTTTAAGGTGTCTACATGGGTAACTATTGTCATCAAGCCATATATGGCATGTTTATTTACTTAGCCAATTTAAATTATGCTAATTTATACCACTCAGTGGCCAATCAGGCATGGCATAGTAGAAGACTGGGATCTCATGGAGAGGTTCATGGAGCAGGCCATCTTCAAATATCTGAGGGCAGAACCTGAGGATCATTACTTCCTTCTGGTCGGTTGTTCTTGTTGCAGTTGTATTTGTACTTCATTTATATGATGCCTTAGGCAGTGTCAGAGGCTCTTCTTAAGATCTGCATTGTAACTTCATTCATGAAAGTTCGGTCACGCTATTCCTCTCCCTCTCCGTTGATGGAGCTTTTTTTGTTATTATTATTATGGTCTTAAACAAATAAAGTGCATTGAGCCAGAACTGTGAAGTGATGCATTGCAATTTGCTGGGATTGTTGTTTTTTTATGCTCTGAGTCATATATCCTTGTTGGTGGTCAACAAATAAAAATAAGATTTTTAAGTTTTGAGTCAAGCCATGATAAGTCAATTAACTGTTGCTCAATCTTCGATAATGACAATAATAAGCATGGCATGATGAAATTAAAAGTATTAATAATCAGTCAATTGTTTTATTCGTTGACATGATTAGCCATAATTTAGACATACTTCCTGTTGGCTGTTACTGATACTGATGGAGATAACTACCATCATTGTCAAGTGGAGAACCATGATGTTATCAAATACTGTTGAACTGTGAAGAGTTAAAAATATCATTAAAAGCAGATTTTTATGAGTTTCAGGGTCTGATTTTTTTAAGGAGTTATTTATGCGCAACTATTATTATTATTATTATTATTATTGTTGGTCTTGTAAATAGTATTGTTTTTAATTGTTTATGACATCAGAAAAGCTGAATCATTTGTTTAGCATTAGTCCTCAATGCATCGATTGTACACTTTTTTGTAATTTTTTTGCAATTACGTCTTATAATCTGAAATAAATGTTCTGAATGAAGTTGAAATTGATCTGCAGATTGTTGTTCAAAATATTCATCATCATCATAATTACAGACTGAGCCTCCACTGAATACACCAGAGAACAGAGAGTACACAGCTGAGATCATGTTCGAGTCTTTCAATGTGCCTGGCCTCTACATTGCTGTCCAGGTGGTTATCAGTGATTTGCCAATTAATATTCATGATTGGTCTTCCAGAAGTGCTGAATATTTCAGTGCACGGAGAATTCATTTGATTTTTATAATTATGGGCCTATATTTAGACTATTTTAATAAGTCAATCTATTCGAAAGTTGAATTTATTTGCATTGTGCTAGTTTTGTTTGACGTTTTTATTTTTAAACTGTCCTCGATAACAAGCAACAAACCTTTTTTTTTTGCCAAAAATAAAGCATTAAGTGAAGACTCATAATTACTTTAATAGGCCTTTTCATCTCTTAATCAATACAAGTGCTTTTCTTTCACAACTTCCTTATGCCATCTAATAAATAAATCATAGAAATCCTCAACTCATTCCAGGCAGTCCTGGCTTTGTCGGCATCGTGGACCTCGAAGCAGTCGTCGGAGAGGACTCTCACTGGAACAGTCATTGACTCTGGTGATGGAGTCACTCACATCATTCCAGTCGTTCGTTGAGGAGTTTTGATCTTTATTTTTTGTCGAAAATATACGATTCCGATTAATGTCAGTAATTTTGAATATTTTTATTAAATTTATAATTTGTATGTTAAAACGAAGTATAATGTTATATAATATATTTGTTAACCTCTTGTAATGCTTTGTGAACTTATTGCACTTGCGTCTGCCAGGCTGAGGGATATGTCATCGGCAGTTGCATCAAGCACATCCCAATCGCCGGACGTGACATAACCTTCTTCATCCAACAACTGCTGAGGGAGAGAGAGACCAACATTCCACCTGAACAGTCCATGGAGACTGCCAAAGCCATCAAGGTCTGATCTGATATCCGACTTTGATTGTAGATGAAGTCTTGCTGTGATATCTAAATCAACGATGGCGATGAGATGATTTTTAAAAGATATTTTCTACCAACAGGAGCAATTCTCTTACGTCTGCCCAGACATAGTGAAGGAGTTTGCCAAGTACGACTCCGAGATGTCGAAGTGGATCAAGACCTACGACGGAGTCAACTCCGTCACCAAGCAACCTTTCAGTGTCGAAGTTGGATACGAGAGATTCCTGGGACCAGAGGTGTTCTTCCATCCAGAGGTAAGGTGGCAAGCTTATGGATATGATGGTTGGTAGGAATGGATATTAAGCAGGTACTTACTGATTGTCAGTCTAGGCCAGTCTGAAAAGGATTGTTGTCTTACGTGAGCATCGGTAATAGTTTACGAATTCCAATTTGTAGTTCACCAATCCTGACTTCACCGTCCCCATCTCGGAAACTGTCGACGAGGTCATCCAGAACTGCCCAATTGATGTGAGGAGAGCCCTCTACAAGGTTTGTTTCTTAATTAATTACTTAAGGTTTTTTTTATCATGTTTTTTCTTTTTTTTATGGTTTTAATTTGTTGTCCATTTCAATACAGGTTTGAATATAACGAAGGCTTTCGATTTTATTTTAACATCATTCAACAATGTGCAGAATATTGTCCTGTCCGGAGGTTCAACAATGTTCAAGGACTTTGGAAGGAGAATGCAGAGAGACGTCAAGAGATTTGTGGACAACAGACTTAAGATCAGCGAGGAACTCAGTGGCGGTACACTTAAGGTTGTGTTTCTAATTTGCTTTAACTTTCTTCATTTGATTATTTAATCTTTACATAATTATTATTCAATTTATGCAAAAACTAAATAAAACTTTTAATCTAATTATTTCAGCCAAAGCCAATAGATGTCCAAGTGATTACTCACAACATGCAGAGATATGCTGTGTGGTTTGGAGGAAGTATGCTTGCTTCCACTGTGAGTATCCATCTTCAATGCTTCCTTGTTGTTGAAATGATTTAACTATACTTGATTATTGATTTTTGAAGTACTTTAAAAATTTATTAGTAAATTTATAATTGTTTACCATACTTTCAGCCCGAATTCTACAGGGTCTGCCATACGAAGGCTGACTATGACGAGTTTGGCCCGTCGATTTGCCGTCACAACCCAGTTTTTGGAGCTATGTCTTAAGCGGTTTGGTATTGGATGAGAACATGGTAGCAGGCAAGGAGAACCACCAATCGTATAAGAGAAAATTGCACGAACTTTGGGGGATATGATTAACATTTTTATGGTAATATTGTTACTGACATTCTACGTGTGACTTTAAAGCTTTCTTAGCAGGAAGGTCGCATTAGGGATTATGTTGTTGACAACAAGAGTGAGGGTGACAGACACCATACTAGAAATGATGATTATTGTTATTATTAATGTTCTGATGCTTATGATGATAGTGATCTCTGTTACCAATTTACGAAAATTTCCCCAAACCTGTCAGGTAAATGAAACGACAAGCAATTAGTTTGAATCTCTTTCGAAGTTGAATTAAGGCATCATGCCTTGTGGCGATGTGGAGATGACATGGATGATCGTTTAAAGTATGGTGATTGTTGGAATATTTTTGTGCATAATTTTGTTAGTGATGGGCTTCGAAATGATATGAAATCGAAGTTGTCTCTTGCTTCACCATGAAAAATGTGGTAATTTACTCCTACACAGTTAAAATTCAAGGCTTTAGAATTATTTTTTTTTGTTTCTCTTAATCGAGTCAGTCTTTTTTGGATTATAAATTATGGCTCAAAATAACATAGCCTTGAAATAGTTTCAGAGAAATTCTAAGTTTTAATTGGTTGAATCATGGATAGTTAGGCATCTAGTCACAATGACACAACTGTAAGTAATGGCTTGGAATGAGGCCTTCTTTGTGAATCACTCAGATGCATCAAGCTAAAGGGAGAATTGGGTCCTGTGAGTGCCTTAGAGTTTGAGAATAATTTGCAAGTGGGAATGTCTGACGACGAATGTTTCAGTTGATTGATTCAACGATTGCGTCGAGCATTTGAGGTCTTTTTGTAAGATTATATAAATCAGTTGCGAGGTGGGCGGGGACCACGCGATTTTTGGGTGCCAATCGGGGTTTTAAATTGATGAAACTTTACAAAAATGACCTTTTTTGTCTTCCTTTATCAAATTAACATAGTGCTGGGGCCTGAGATTTTTGTCAGTGACCCTGATTAGTTGTAATATCTAAATCAAAATCTTGCAAAAATTACGGGTATTACGAGTTGGCTTTTATTGTCCTACCATAATTTCGAAAACGTGGCAACTTATGTAATGTCAGAGAACTTGGGTAAGCACCAATACTTAAGAGAAGAATTGTTATTAAAGCATCACTCGAAGCCAGAATTGGGGGGGGTGAAAATAAAATGTTGTAAAACAATTTTTCCAATTTGTAAGGTGGACTTTTCGGGAATAATTCTTCTGGAGCAGGATGAGTAAAACGGACATGCACAACACGAAGCTAACAAGCTGTGAGAACAACATAAAATCACGACGCCAGCAGCAAGAAAGTTACTTTGAGTTACAAATTAAAACCAAATTAATTCCTTGTAACGTAACAACAAGAACCAGTAAGTAGGATCTCTCCTTCATTGTCGAGTGGTGGAACAAACATGTAATGGATTTTATTTATCAAAGATGGAAGCCTGAATTTGATCCAAAACTAAACATTTGCTTGCATTGGGAACCAGGCAAGTGCATGAGTGACAGCTATAAACTACTCATTTCATCTGAGTTATAAGTCAATTTATTATTTTCAAATTAAGCGATTAATAGTCAACTCTCAGACAGTAGTAGATAGAGATTAAAAATGTGCAATGTTAAATTCCTATCCACCTCCTCTGATCCCATGTTACTTTGAGCGGGCTGTGGCAGGCATCCATAGCAGTCATAGTCATTATCACCATCTTCAGAATGATAAGGAATATACACACGATAAAAATGATAAGAATAACATTATCTATAATATTAATAATCAAATTGTCCTCATAATTCCTTATTCGAAGAAGCGCTCCCAAGGTCTTCAATTGCAGCAACCTCCGGACTGTTGGCGGTTCTGGGCGCTGTGTAGGTCGACCGAGCCAGGGGGCCTGGTTGGACCAGCAGCTACAGGTGTGGCCTTAGGTAGTTTCTTAGCTGAGTGATGAAGAAGGAGAACATCCAGGTAAATCCAACATTCCATATTAAAAGTCAAAGAAACACTCACCAATAGCAAGGAATATCTCATTGACGTTAATGGCTGTTTTGGCCGAAGTTTCCAGGAAAAGGAGCCCATTTTCATCTGCAAATTTGCTTCCATCCTGACAGAATTTGTAAAAAGATATGATTAAAAAAACTTAATGATAAATAATAATAATTAATTTATAAGGCATCCATATGCATAGCATCAGAAACAATAAAATGCTCTACGCCAACTAGCTCATACATTCAATAAACTATTGTGGATGAAAAAACGATCATGTCATTAGCACACTAAAATTCCATTTGCCAACCACTCACCTCATGAGACACAGCTCTGGATGCTTCCAAGTCATTTTTGTTTCCAGCGAGCGCCATTATGATGTTCGAGTTGGCCTGTCTCTGCAACTCCTCAATCCAACTCTTGGCTTTGTCGAAACTGTCCTGCATAGAGGAATATTTAAAGGAATATTCATTTATGAATATGCAAATCAATCAAAATCAGAGCAAGGTAATTGGAGATGCAAATAGATTTTGAAGAAATAGAAAGAGCATCCAAAGTTGATTGGCAATTAACAATTAATTCCCCCAAATGAGACACATAAATAGAGTGGCTAAGTAGGGTTCTGCAGCAAAGCTTTAAAATTTCATTTCCATAGCAACTAATACTTTTGATTAAAAAATACAAAAAATCCCCAAACCATAGAGAATTCCATTCTAAAGGCCAAAAGTGATTTGTAACGATTTTTGTAAATTTCATTATTTAATGAACTGAGGTTCCTCTAGAACTATGAAAATGACCATTTTAAAAGTTGAGCATCATACCTTGTTAGTTATATCATAAACTACTATTGCAGCCTGGGCTCCTCTGTAGTACATAGGAGCCAAACTATGGTATCTCTCTTGTCCTGCAGTATCCCATATCTCAAACTTTATGATTGAATCATCCAAAGTGATGGTCTGGGTTAGGAATGCAGCTGAAATATTTTAGAGCATAAAAATCAGACATCACAAAAATTCAAAGCAAGATGGCATGATGGCAGCTGTTACTGATAACAACAAATGCTTAATAATTATTTAACCAGCATGTGATGGAGAAAATTTACACCATAAATAATCTTATGCACAGAATCTATAAATAAACACTTCTCCATCCGTTTTGCAACAAATTCATTACCTCCAATTGTGCTCTCCTGATATTCATGGAACTGTCCTTTCACAAACCTCAGAACCAGACTGGACTTTCCAACGGCAGACTCACCCAACAAAACCAACTTGAATTGAAACGTTTTTGTAGCACCCTGCTGGGCAGCCATTTTGACATGAATATAGACTAAAATGAAAAGGTGATGACAAGAATGAAGCCTTGATGAAATTATTAAATCAGACTTTTAATTTAGTAAAATGTTTCAATGTTATAGAGAAATTTTCATTCAAATCGTTTATTTAAAGAAATTTTTAATAATGTCTTAACTTCTTTAACACTCTGTTTGTATGATACCTGTAGTTAAAACCAGTTGTTATTGTGTTTTGATGATAATCAAATACCCTAGGCACGTAAAAAATACTAAGCAAGTTAATTTTACTACTAATTGTAATTAATGTCCTATCCAGTCTTTGAGCTCATAAATGTTTGTGAAAGGATATGGAACTTAAAATTGGAGTGTTGTTGTTTAATGAGAGCAGTTGTTTCATCACCAATTTCTTTACCAGCTCATAAAATACATAATCCAACAGAAAGACCCTGCCCTTATTATATCATTGGCCGATGTAAAGTATCTACGCTGGATCTTTTCATTGTTTACACATCAACATATTTACCAACTAAGGAAGCACTGTGGAAATGACATTTAAAACATAAAAATAAATAATTACTGGCTTTTAAGAGAAGCAAGAGATTTGATCAGAATGAAACCTCCACAGAAAGAAGTAACAAAAACTTCCGTTCCGCTTGTCAAGAAATCCACTATTATTCACATTGAAAATGTTTAAAAGTTGTGTCTGTAAATAATAAATGTTCAAAATATCTTCAAACGACAAGACTATTTAAAATGCTGATAATACTTTAGTCATTTATTAGCAAATTTTGAAATTATTTTTAACCTAATTATTAGTCAATAATATAAATCAAAGGCAACACAAATTTTATTTCATAAAAATTATAAAGTATGCAAACCTAGAAGTTTTTAAGAAAACACGAGTTAACACATGATAGTTTTCCACGTTCCATTTCACTTTACTACATAAACGCGGTGGGTATATCTTGCTGCGTGCGATTTTATTCATTAATAGATTATGATTGTGTCGAGAGTGATAACACTTGAGGAAGTCAAGAAACACTCTACTAGGGAAAGTTGTTGGATAATTATCGATGGATTTGTATATGAAGTTACAAGCTGGTTGTGTAGGCATCCTGGAGGCGGAAGGATCATTGGACACTATGGTGGGCAAGATGCCTCGGTAATGCTCGTTATGCAAACCGATCATAAAATCTGCCTTTGTGAGATCATAAAAGAATGTTTGTTTTTTCAAAGGATGCTTGGAGAGCCATGCACCCAAACAGAGAGTACGCTTACAAATTTTTGGCGGGTTTCAAGATTGGCAGACTACTGGATGATCGGAAGGGAAACGGCGACGACAAAGTTAGAACTGTTGAATGTATTTCTTACTTTAGTAATTGTTATTAATAAGTTATTAAGTTGTGTTGCAGCGAGCTTTATTAATACTGGCTTGCGTGGTTGTAGTCGAGGTTGATGGTGAAAATAATTAAGTTTATCTAAATATCAATGGGTACAAATATGTTTTTTGTTTTGCCAACATGTTTAGTACTGTATTAACACATCCTAAAACATGTTCTGAAATTGTATTAAACACCAGAATCAAAGAGTTAACAATCTCTTGAAAGACTTTCGGGCTCTGAGACAAAACATTGAGGATGTTGGCCTGATGAAGGCAAGATATTTGTTTTTCTTTTTCCATGTCCTCCATATTCTGGCCTTTGAACTGGCAGCCTACTTGATGATGAGGGTCTACAGTGAAAGCTGGTCAGTTTTCATTTTGGTCTCCATTTTGCTTGCCACTGCACAGGTTGGCTTTCAATAATTTAAACAATTTTAAAATATTTGATGGTAATAACAACAATTGGTTAAGATTTCACTTGAATTTCACAAATTCAAATTAATTGATGTGCTTGTTCCAAGAAAAACACTGAAATTATTTCATGAGGCTTGAGCACAAATTTAGAGGTGTATTTTTTGTGGTGGCAGAGAAGTAATAGGTATATTTGTATGATTTAATTCTGTTAACTTTTGGGAAGGTGATTCATTATCTTCTAACATGATTTGAATTTAGCATCATCATTATCATCATCATCTCAGACTCAATGTGGGTGGACCCAGCATGATTGTGGTCATTCGAGTGTTTTGAACTCCAGCAAGTTGAGTCATTACCTTCAGCCCATCTTCCTTGGACATGTCAAGGTCAACTGGGTTTTTAACATTTCATCCAATAACATATGTACGGTGTAGCCTCTTTTCAATAATAATAATAACTAGCCATTTATTTGAGAGATTTTGTTAAAATTGTTAAAGTGGAGAACCTTAAAAGCTCAGTTGTAAATTTCTAGTCATTAACTCAATGCCAGCTTTTAAATTTTCTTGGCACTGCATTCATCATAAACATCATGATCATCTCTTTATTTTTGTCACTGCCATCATCATCGTCGTCGTCATCGTCATCATTATCACCTTTGTCATCATCATCACACATTAAGGGTGCCTCGTGCCACTGGTGGAACTTCCGTCACTTGCAGCACCACGTGAAGCCCAACATTGTCCTGAAAGACCCCGATGTTGCAGTGGCCAGGTTGTTCCTGCTGGGTGATGTTGTACCCCAAGTGTGGGGAAGAAAGAGGAGAGGATGTATGCCCTACCATTGGCAGCATTGGTACTTTTGGCTCAGTGGGTGTTTCACAAATATGTACATCATAACCATCACCACGTATTATCTATTATCACTGCAATGTCAACTAATGCCACGATGATGTCACGTGGTTCTTGCGATGTTTGTTTCAGTTGGACCTGCTCTGCTTCTTCCAGTGTATTTTGCCTTTGAGAACATTTACTTCATCGTAAAGAGGAAGGACTGGGTGGTTAGCATGAAGGCTTTTGATTTCTAGGAGGGATGATGATCTTGGTGGCTATGGTGATGATGATGAAGATTATGATTATAAAATTGTTATGTTGATATTTGGAGATAAAAACCTGGAGATTTTACATTTTTTTCATTTTTGATGACGATGCTGATGATAATTGATGTAGGACACATTATTGATGATGACGTTGATGATAATTGATATAGGACACATTATTGATGATGACGTTGATGATAATTGATGTAGGACACATTATGGATGATGACATTGATGATAATTGATGTAGAACACATTACTGATGATGACGTTGATGATAATTGATGTAGGACACATTATGGATTGTCAGCTTCTTCTGTCGGTTCTTCTACATGTATGGTAGAATATTGGGAGGTTTTAAGGCCTTTGGACTCTATGTGTTAATGAGGTAAACTATTAGCAGTACACATATTAATTATAATGAGGTAAACTATTAGCAGCATCATGTTATAATCGTCTTCGATAACTTATCTCTAGAACGAGTACATGGTTTGAATATTTTGAAATTAATTTTCCATTGCTGACTCCTCCCCTTCATTTAGATCGATGGAAAGTTGTTGGTTTGTCGTGGTGACCCAGATGAATCACATACCAATGGATATTGGCAGGGATCTTGATGAGGATTGGGTAACGCTGCAATTCAAATCAACCTGCAATGTTGAGGGATCCCCTTTTAATGATTGGTTCACAGGTGGATTAAACTATCAGCTAGAACATCAGTGGGTCTATGGATTTTTTTCAATCAATCAACTGGGTGTTAATATCCATGGCTTGATTGATTGATTGATTGATTGATCGGATGGAACATTGAAGGGCATGAATAAAATTGGTATTTCCATAGGTTTCGGGTTGCAGTGGACTTTCAGTTGGTCATGAATTATTATTTGTTGCATCTTAATTATTAATTAGATGTTAATTTATTACAGCTTGTTCCCCACAATGCCTCGTCAAAATCTCCCCATAGTTGCTCCGATGATCAAAGAGCTGGCCTCGAAGCACAACCTGGCCTATGTTGAAAAGTCCCTGATAACTGCCTTGCTTGATATTCACAGGTTATGATGATTAGCTAAATGTGATTGATAATCATTTACTGGTTGTTGTTGATTGATCAACCTGACAAATGTTTTCAATTGGATTTTTATAAAGGTCACTGAAAAGATCAGGCCAGTTGTGGATGGATGCCTACAACTCAAAGGAACGATGAGCAAGTCAAGATGATGACGATGATGATAATGATGACGGGGATGATGGTGAAATGATGATTTTTTACTGTTTCATTGATATTCCGTTATTTTTAAAAACCTTTTCAGAGTTCATAGCGTTTAACATTTTTTTTCAAAGAACTTTTTGTCCATCAATTCTTTTATAACTTTTGAGCTAAATATTAATTATAAATATTTTGTACTAGTTGGTATTAGTCAATTAATGTCTATAATTTGTTAATTAAGCTGGGCTTTGTTTAATTCGTTAAGTTTCTTTTACACCTGTGTTAAGGCCTTTACATATCAACTTACTAGTTAATGATGAATTTACTTTAATTTGACAACTTTACACCTCTCAAGCTCACTGCTTTCATTCTTTTTAGGCACCTAAGAATTTACACTAAGGTTTCATTGTAATGTTCATCTCTCTCTCTATATATATATATATATATGTCAATGGTAGTAGTGTAGTCTTGGATTTTGTTGTTATGGTTTTACGATTTGAAATAGATGGATAGATTAGATAGCATGAACAGAATGATATCTGAAATATTTTGAGCATTTTGTGCAAGAATGCATTTTCTATATTTTAGTGTGTTTGGCAGTTCATTTCATTCCAATGTATGTTTCTTGACAATCACAACACCAGTTTGCTACCTAGTTTGTGTTTTTCACATTTTATTACTGAGACAAAAACGAAAATGTAAATCTTCCCTGGGGTCAGCAGAATTAAATATCCCATCTTTCAAATGAAATTGAAAGAATGATACGTCCTCCTCATCATCGGCACAACATCATTTATAGATTCATTTAGACTCCAATGTTCTTCATCGATGTGGGAAGGCACTCCCATCTGAAAATAGATTGATGAATCGCTAGTAGCTGTTATTCGTGAGTGCGATATTCATACTCATTGCGAGTATGATCGATTGTGTTGTACTTTTCAGGGAGCAGGGAAACTAAATCATCTAGTTGTTAATCATTGTTTAGTTGTGTTCTGTCATAAACATTAAATCTATTGCAGATATTAATTCTGTTATAGGTATGAAATCTATTATAGATATTAAAGATATTACATATCTTAATCTCTTAAAATCTCTGAGTTGCCGTCCGCTGTACACAAATGAAATTTTAAATGAAATTGAAAGAAGTAACTAACTACTCATTTTCCTCCCAATCGATATTGAGGGCGGTAGAGGAGGGGGTCCCACGCTGCCCGTCTTTCCTGGTGGACGTGCGGCTGATTTTGACATAGGTGGAGGTGGGGGCGGATTTCCGACAGATTTATTTGTTGGAGCCCTTGGGGGCGGTGCCTGACTTCTTCCTCCTCCCCCTGCGGCGGGTGGCGGTGCCCTAGGTGGGCCTGATCTGCCCGGATGCCCTCCCCCTGATGGCATCGACGGGGGTTTCGGCTGTCTGGAGGAAGAATCTACAACCCGAATGAAGTAGAATTAAGTGGTCTAAATGTAACAAATTTGCTACGACATGCAGTAATATCTGTTAATCGGAAGATAATAGGCGAAGAATATTAAAATGTAGCTAATATCTTCAGTGAAAAGTAAACGAAACAATGCGTTAACAAAAAGAAATAAAAAGATTTTCTCCTTAATTTTGCACTCAGCTTAATGAATGCAGAATTATGAGTTATTAAAAATGAAAAATTAATTAATCTCTAAAAAGAAACCTTATTCCGATTTTCTCGTTCCAATAATTATAATTGGGCAGAGGGAATGCAATGTCGAACGCGACTAACTTGTTGGACACGATGCTCCAGATGCTCCATCTATGATTGGGGCGCTCTTATCAACCATAAGATGTTTGGCGGACTTCAATCTGGCCCCTTTGTGAATTTGATCTAACAACGCAGACCTATCTGAATTTCCTCCGCCACTTTTCGGAATAGGTTTGCTGGAACCCCCTCTTCCGACTCCGGCCCCTGATGTTCTTGATACACCGCCACTGGGAGGCGGTGGGGCTCTTGGTCCACCAGAACCTGGCGGAGGAGGTGGCCTCATTCCAACACCGCAGGGTGGAGGCGGCGGTCTCATAGATGGTGGTGGTGGTGGTCTTGGAGCGGATGACGAAGTTGCTGGCCTTGTTGAATGGGGTGGTGGTGCCCTGTGTGACGCAGAAGATCTGCCAGACGAGGGTGGAGGTGGAGGCGCTGGTGCGGGACCTCCCCTGCCTCCACGGCCTGCTGAGGGTAGTGCTCGTCCGGGTGGTGGTGGTGGCGGCGGCATTGTTCTGCTTCAACTTACTGAATTATTTGTATATTATTAGTGAATCATTAATCATCGTCATGGTCACCATTATTAATGCTTCAAAAACACGTCTTTCGGAAATAATTCCAAAATCTTGAATAATTGTCAATCATTTAGTTATCTAGTTAAGCAACGGAGGTTAAAATAACTAACATCAAGTCGGAACCAAACAGGCTCTGTATTAATTACATCAATAAGGACGAAAAACAGCTGATAAAGCGGTCTTGCAATTATTAACTACATCTCAACCAGGAACTTTGTGACAAGGTTTGAGTACTCTGTGGTGTTTCTTTTAAGTCACGAGCTTTTATATTAATTGTCCTTTATGGCCTTTAGATAAACCTTATAAATAATACCAATTTGGATGATTTTCAAACGAATGTACTAACAAATTTCGTTCATGAGTCACGACTCAGAACTATTTATTATTGTGATAACAGATTTAAAAGAATGCAAGACGTTTGGATATAAATTCACTAAATGCATCATTGATGTTGATTTCTACATTAATTCATTCAAATATGACATTCCAAACAATTTCATTTCAGCGAGCTTGTAAAGGTATATTTCTGTTTTTTACTCAAATATATGCTTTTTTGACCAATATCTTTTTTAGATATGCTAGATTTTATTTTAACTATATTTAAGTCATTATCATCCATAATATAATAAAGATTAGCTTAACACATGAATCTACCACGAATCAGATCAGATCAAATGACCTTATTAAAGTCGTTACGTGATAATCTTGCAGTCTAGCAATCTTTTAGTGCAATAATAATAATAATAATAATAATTAATAATAATAATAATAATAATAATAATAATCATAATAATAATAATAATAATAATAATAATTAATAATAATAATAATAATAATAATAATAATAATAATAATAATAATAATAATAATAATAATAATAATATAATAATAATAATAATAATAATAACAACAACAACAACAACAACAACAATAATAATAATAATAATAATAACAACAACAACAATAATAATAATAATACTAATAATAATAATAATATAATAATAATAATAATAATAATCATAATAATAATAATAATAATAATAATAATAATAATACTAATAATAATAATAATAACCCATAATATTTCTCCTTTCAGAACAATTATCATCGTGATAACATGATTCATATCTAAATGAATGAAGTCGTTCACGTTTTGAAGGTTGGATAAAGGTTAGTTTTTAAAAGTTATTATTATTCACGTTTCAATTTTCGCTATTTCTCTATTTTGCTCTTATTGATTTAACAATGTGGAATTTGTAACTTCACGTCATCATCATTACTATCGTCATCAGGGTTGCCGGTTTTTTAAAGCCAAGATCTTGGCTTTTTTTTTTTAATTTGGACCCATTCTGGGTTTCTACGTGTTTTGTTTTGAAATCAGAATTATCGTCTCTGGGTGTTTTTGGGAAAAAATAATTTTTGAGGTAAAAAAATATTCTGTTAGGTTCTTTGGCTTATATCTTCAATAAAGAACCTTCACAAATACGGATTTCCTTCTTTTACATTATCTTTGTAGGCGCATAAGGGACGGTGATACAGTTGCTAGCAGTGTTGATCCACTTCATAAGAAAGCCAAGATGTGGTATTTCATCAGGCATTAATCAGGAATTTAATGACGATTTGTTGACAAGACTAAAGGATTGGAAACAGGCAGATCTCAATCGCTTTAAAGTAAAATGTAAAGTTTGTTCATGCTTATTGAGTAACACAAAATAGTAAAAACACTAATAAATCAGGTCTGCTGGCAGAGACCAGAAACATATGAAAAACATGAAGGCCCGAGCTTTGGACATTGGCCAATTTTGTAGAACTTCTAACCAATTTCTTCTCAATTTAAGTAACTAATTCATAAATTAAGTGAAGCTAAGCTTGTGTTGACGGTTTTTGTGGTCGAACACATTACTCTGTTTTCGCGAAAGAATTTTTCGTAGGTGAAGTTGGTCGAAACAAACTCTCGTTTGTGACGGCGAAATCTCGCTTACTAGACAAACAAGCAACTGCCAGAAATGGATGTTGTTCCAGGTTCATTCCTGGCAAGAGATTGGATGGTAATGACTAAACCAATATATCGCAAGAAGGTTGGCAACATATGACAACAATAGGAAACATAACATCAAAGACTCAAATTAAATTTTGATGATTGTGATGATGTAGTTTCCAATACTGACTCTATAGAATTTTTGGATGAAATGTATTTAAAATAAAATGAAATGAAGTTTGACTTATTTCATTATTAATCTAATCTTTATTTAATGTTGATATTTATGATGATGTAATTTCTGATAGTGACTCTGTTGAACTTTTGGATCAACATAAAGTTCTGTTTGACCCATTACATTAATAATCTGATCTTTATTTAATTGGAAAACCATGTATAATAACATGAGCAATAATTAAAAATGATAATAATTGACAATAAAAGCTGGTTTAATATGATCTGGGTTTTCGTATTTTTTAGTTGGGCATCTGGGCTTGTTTTTTAAGAAATCTCACATAACTCTCCTGATCATCATCGTCATAGTCATCGTCCTCATAATTTCTTATCGAGCTACCAGTCTCTTCAAGTCCTCTTTTGTCCAATTAACTTATCTTCCTGAACGATGTTTCGTCATGTGTACTCGTGACGAATAACTCGTGATTAATTTTGTTAATAAATTACTTGTAACGTTATTAATTGTTTTTCAATTTTTTTTAGAAATCATTTAATTTGTGAATATAACGCAAATGGTATCGTTCATTATCACTAGCCTTCTCATTGATTGTTATCTCACTATCCTATAAACGCAATGATGATGTTAAGGTTAGGTTTGATCGGTTAGGGCTAGGCTTAGGGTTAACTTAGGATAGAATAGAATGGGATAGGATAGGATAGGGTTTGCTTAAGGCTAAGATTATCTATGGTAACGGCTAGGTTATGGTCATGGTTAGGTTAGATTAATGGCTAATATTTAGGATTAGATTAGATTAGGGTTATGCAGGACAGCCTTGAGTGGGAGTTGGGAATTAAGTGGCCAAGTGCCCTACATTTTTTAAAGGTAATTTAACCTATATTAGTTAAACCCGCCGGGTTTTAAAGTGAAACAAATTTACAATCATAATTCATTTTTTTTACATTCATAATCCATTTTTCATTTTGCTTTTCATCATCAAATTGGCATAACATGGGGCCCGTGGCTGACATGCCCAGGGTCCCAAACTTTCTGTCGGCGGCTATGCGGTTATGATTTTATTATTGTATTTAGATTAGGATTAGGGTCATGGTTATGGTCAATCTTATTAGTTATGAAAAATTAGTAACAGTGTCGTGCTAATATTAATAACAACAATTTAGATTAGGTTAATGTTAAGTTTAATACATGGTCTCTTTTTTATCAGAAGTTATAAATTAGATAACACATTGCATTAATTTGTCATTTATTAATTCGATATTATTAATAGTATGTAGTAACGGAAAAATAAAGGGGCTCTTGTAATATTTTATTCCGTTTGTTAGCATTTTCAATCCAAAAAAAGTATAGTTTAACCTCGTACGCTGGATTATAAAAATATTCCAATTAGAAGTTTGTTGTCTTAAATAAATTTGTATGTGAGCCATAAGCTTATTGATGCTGATGAACGCAATGGTTAGCATAACCTCAAAGACGAATAATTTCTGTTGATTTAATCCAATTTCATAGCGTTTAGTTAATAACAGTAAAAATACATAACAAGTTAACATACGTAAAGAAGCAATTTTTTAATTTACAAGATGGTTCTCAGCTTAACTAGCTTTGCGTTTTGAATGTCAGATTCCACAAAACGAAAACCAAAATTAGGAAATTCGACGATTCGGTAATGAACACAATACATTCACTCATTCCTGAACCTTAAAACAATGAAAACATCGAAATCATTCGTCGAAATGTTCACAAACTCACCCAAAATTCAAGGCTTGTTAAAGTGCAGCGGTTACGGCTGAATTGACGTCCCGAGACAAAATGAGATACAAAATGAGTTCGAGTAGGCAACACAAAAGTCTCTGGGTGAGTCCAAACTTGCTCAGCCAAATAATACCAACAACGAAGCTTATCTTTGTTGGACACAAGAGTCTAAAGAACAAAATATGTATATTTAGAAGTGTTGATGAACCATCGTAAAGGTTAGTCACTATGTTAGTCATCCTTCTATTATTCACTGGAGCACCTGGAAAACAGGGATCAACTGCTAGGATTAATATAGCCACGCCCATGTATGAAATCGATTCATAGGACAAAGGAAGGTATTAATAACAACACTTAAGACTAAATATGTCAATTGCACCGAGCGAAAGACTTAAATTAACTCGAGGAATATTTTGACGTTTATCTATGATCGGAATGGGGAAATTGCAGTGCTAAGCGTGACTATACCAAGCAATAAAAGCAACAATTGTTGACAGGCAAGACAGGATTCGGTTGAATGGGTTTGAATGATGCAAATTATTTTATAAAAAGTTTTCGCTCCGCCTTTCTCGAATATTTGTCAAAATGCTCCATCCACGAGGCAACATTCCCTCAGTTACCTGCTGCTTTAAAGTGATGCATAACATTTCTTTTAAAACCTTGGAGTTGATGGTCTTACACATTTGACATTATTTGTAAGGCTTGCTTCAATGGCTTGCTTTTAATTTGTACTGTTCTTTAATTTGTTGTTAAGATGTTGCCACTGCTATGGCATATGTCGTAGCAATTCAATTAATAGTAATAATTAATAGTAATTTATAAAAATGAAGAAAACAAACCGAATAAATTTAAATTTACAGTAAATTAATTAAATTTTTATCTTTGAATGCAAACTGTAAGACAATTTATTCAAATGACAATATTTTATCAAAGCAATGGACGTTTCTAAACTAACAAACAATTGTAAAAAACGGTTAGATTTTCATTCATAAAACTAATTTTGTTATCAAAAATTTCAACCAATTTTCGTAGATGTCGCCAAAAACAAGTTGACTTCGATAAATCTGCCATGTTGGTTCAGACGTTTGGGTGGATGGTTTCTTTTAATAGAAAACGGTTTTGAGACGTTTAGGTGGTCGGAATTTAATTCATTCACCAAAAAAGCTATAAATCGCATGAAATTTACGATATATAATTTCCAATATCGTTTCGAACATCGAACCAAACTTTCTACTCCGGATGAAAGAAAAACGCGAGGCCCACGAGAGAATAAAATGAAGTCCTGAGAGAAGTCTATCAGATTATTATTGTAACACGGGTGACTATTACGAAAGTGAAACGGTTAATATCGTTAAGCCAGTGACTTCGATTTTCAGAAATAATAAACAGTTATTAAAGTGTTCGAATGTGCAACATTCATTTCTTAAGACACATTTCATGACAGGGACAAAGAAATTTTTACAAGAAAGTAAGAAGTCTTGAGAAGTTGTAAGAGTTTCTTTAAGTGACATGCTACCGTACTCTGGCTTTTAGTTAAACAGTTAAAACAGGCAACTAAAATTATGTAAAAGGTGTTCAGAAAGTGAGTAACAAGTTGTAGCAATTGCTTCATCAACAGTCAATGCAATGAAATAAATTTGAAAGTACCATTTCTTTGGAGCAGAGAAATTGAATTTGGAAAAATATGCGCACGAACGATTTTCTGCCAGGAATATGTGGAAGGTGATATTTTTCGCGAGAACGTTGTTTGACAGACGAATCCATTTGGGGATTTGAGGGCCTTTCCAAAGTTAATTTATAGGATACCAATCTGGGCGTGCAAGAAAAATATTTGGAATTGACAGAATATTTTAGAATGGTTGTGCATAATTTGGCTGGGATTAGAATGAAGTATTAGGACACTCACAATGCTGAAACAGAAGATTTGATAACAGAAAGGGTGAATGAAAGTAAAGAGTTGGAAGATTCTAGGCATAAATGTGAAGACCGTATTACTGGATCCTTTGATATGATGAGTTATCTAGACGCGTCACTTTGACAAGCAGAAATGATCCTGATGATACAAAAGAGCTTTTGCTGGTGAAGCAGGAATAGATGCAGCATCAACGGTGCAATCAACGCGTTTGAGAACATACATATGAAATTGACGTCGACCAAACTCCATTCGTGCGTGTAAAGTTGCGGTCACATTTTAAAAGCTGGAGTGATGAATTACGGAAAATACGAACGCTGGAAAATATTTCTCGGTAAAAATAAGTGAAAGGGTGGCTGAGGGTCGTGCGGCATTCCATGCTTCAACTGAATGTGACGGGGTTTGAAAAGTTGAAAATTCTGGCAACATAAGTGGCTGTCCATTCTGTGTTCGGCTAATGGAAAGTTTAATGATGGATCTCTCGGGTCTTGCCCAAATGCATTCTTCCATGGTTGATGGAGGTGGAATTAAGATAGTTCTTCAGGCGGAGGAGGAAGTGGTAAGTCATCCACGTTGGCGTCGTCGAAACATCCTTGCTGCTTCAGCATCTCAGGAGGTGGAAGAGGGGCAAGTAAAGACACGCTGTCGACGACACGCGTCATTGATGGCGACTTTGCAACGCTCGTGGTCTTTGCCTGCTTCTGTGGGTCATGTGGCGATTCGACCTTACGACTGCTTTCTATGGGAGACGAAGGCGAAGGTGACGAAACTTGGTGAACGAACTGAACCCTCATGTTCTTCCTGTTGCTCGGTGGAAGAGATCGATCTCTGAGATTGGATCGCCTGGGAGCGGGTTGCGACTGACCTTTGATTTCTGCGGATAGGGGCGATCTTTTTAATGGCAATTTTTTTAAAATATTTTATTTCTAATCGACAAATACTTCCGAGGGAAGTCAACATATTGAAAATGCAAAATAAAAGCCATTGTTGTGATGGTTTGGTGGCATTCCAAGACCATTTTTCATCAGAATTGGTCCGTAAGGATCGACTCTCTCTACAATGGGGACACATCCAACAATCGGAGGATTAACAAACATTACAATGATTGTGCTGCAATGGCTGAGGATAAATTTGCGTAATTATCATTCTTTTCACGATGTTGTGTTATTAAAAGTTTTTTTTTCCGCGAAATGAAGGTTCACCTTTTTTCAGACAATCAAGGACGTCTTCAGCAGTTTTCGACGATCTGCCAGCAGTGATTTCCTTGAAGAATTTCAGAGTTTGCTGTGATTAATAATAAGATTTTGCATTTATAATTGATTCACGAACAAAGTTATAGTTTGTTTTAGTTTGAGGATTTATTCTGAGTATTATTACGATTATTTTCTTTTATTAGGGAATTGATCTGCGACAAATACAAAGTTTTAACCAAAGACGAAAGGTCCTTTTTGACTGTTGACTGCGTGTCACCGTGTTGTGATACGTAATAAGAGGCCAGTTGGTTCATTTTCACGTACCCTTCCAGAGTCAGAACCGCTGAAAGAAATGGCAGAATTCGAATGAACAAACATATTCTTAGAGTGTTGTGTCGCATGTGAGAAACTGACAAAGGACGTGGAGATCAGCTCGGTGCGTTGGGTTCTGCATGCGGCGATAATGGCAATTGTGTCGTGCTCGAAACCCAGCCTGCGCCCTCGGATAAAGGTGCAGTATAAACGGTCGGGCGACTATAGTGCTTTCGCCAGTCCAAATAATCTTAGTTATGCAACGGACTCTAATCAAATAAATAAATAAATAAATATTGCTTTCACAACCGCTTTTGGTATGCTTTTTGAGTGGTTATTAAATTTGTTCAAAGTTGCTTGTAAATATTAATAAACACCATGCAACCGTTAACTTACTTTGTGCTCTCGACACAGCCGGGTCATCAAATCCTGTTGGACTCTCTTTTGCTGCCACGATCTCTGAGAAGAAATGAGTCAAAATGTCCATTAAGATTTAAGATTTACCCATCGCAAATATAACCAGTTTTTAATGAAGCCTTTGCTGTTTGTTTGTCATTTGATTTTTTGTTATACAAAGACGACAGATGCATTTCAATATTCTAACGTGGTTACCATTGTTTGTTCTGTCGTCTTCTTTTGCAAATAATTTCGTGTAGTCAGATTTTCTGCTCTTGTTAGAAGCGTCATCGGCCGATCCAGTGGTGCAACTGTTGTCACCTATGTACAGAGGCAGAGCGTAAGGACTGGGAGATTTGGCAGAAACTGTCAGTCCGCACGTGCACTCTGGTGGTGGAGATGGAAAAGTCACGGCAGGTGCTTTGGCGCTCACGATGCGAGTTGGAGAAGAAGGCAATGACGAAGATGTCGGCAGTGGCGGCGGTGGTGGTGGCGACGTTGACGACGACGATGACGACGGTGAAGAAACCTCAGGATGGTGGGACCTGTAGTGACAGTGGTGATGGTGGTTGTGATGGTGACAGTGGCCCAGCAGCTGCTGTTGAGCTGAAAGTGATTGCTGCTTTATTGATTCGTAGCTTGTGCAGCTGTGATGGTGATGATGCTGACGATGCAACTGTTGGACGTCCTTCTTTGAAATTGTCTCCTGGAAGTGTCAATTGTGAGGGAAGCATCGATGAAAACACAATGAACTACTCGTTCAATTCGTGGAAAGCATCGATTTCTTATTCAGCATCAAGATCGCCATCCCATTGGTTGAATTTTGTATTGATTAGCATAAATTATGCTTAACATAAATTAGGATCACCAATTCTATTAATCTGGGGCTTGTTAATGTTTTATCTCGAACAACAGCAGAAACGACAACAACAAAATAATAACCATTTCCAGAACCAGAGCAAGTTTGACTGACCTTATCAGAAGCGATGTGCTGGGGAGATGAAACGTTATTTTGGGTGCTCGATGAACTGCTCAGACTGGACTTTCTCGACTCGTCAGGGTTGATAACTTGGGTGGGTGGCTGAATTGGGGAGTAATTAATTTATTAATTAACTAATTAAAGATGTGATTGTGTTTTAAATGTATGACGAACATTTGATTACAAACGAGTGCGGTGCATAATTTATGTTACAACGAATGTTTTCTTCGCGAATGTTTTTTAAATTTTCGAAATTTCAGATAAACGGTTATGCGTTATTATTTGAAATCATTTTTAAACTCTCTAATAAATGCAAGTTAAGTGTTCAAGTCGCATTCTTGATTGAATTACTTAATGTCGAACATTTTAGTTCAGCTTCAAAACTATTACATAACATTTCATTTAGTGAATTACAGATTGTCAGGATGATTCGAGATGCCGAAAATTATGTTTAGACAAATCATGTGTAATATTTCACTTACCTTTCCGGGGTAAAGGTCCTGGTACGATCCCTTTGAAGTGTCAGGGGATGGCGGTGGCCCTGAATGGACCATGACTGCCGCAGATGATGGCGGAGGTGAAAGAGACTGCATGATGAGCACATCCATCGTCTCTTGGATGCTCGACAGATCTGTCATCATGGATAACTGGATGTCCTGGAATTGAGCGTTGTTTTCAAGTTGGAAATTTTCAATGTTGGTGGACCAGTCCTGATGAACGCTTATTAAGTTTCATTTATTGGAAAATACTGAATGGAAGATTATCATCCTCTCGATTAGAGGGAACAAGCAAAAACAAGTTTGAATGTTTAAGTTGTGCTTCAATGAGGAATGTGGAATGTGGCATTGACGAAGATGTCGTTGTATCGTACGTGATGCATGCAAAACATGTGTATTTACATGTGCGAGTGTACCAATAAACACCGGTAGCATTCACCGCTGCATGAATGCAAAAACACATCGTAGAGAAAGAATGCAAATGGCAGCCTCCGATGGTTCTGCCTTTCTTTCAGTTCAAGGTCTTCCATGTTTTCCATTGAATGTCAGTAATTTATGGAAGCTTTTTGTGCTGTTAGCACTAGCGGCATTGAAACACAATCGTAAATTACATGCTGACTAACATTGAGATTATAGACAAATAGTAATATAAAAAATAATAATAACAATAGTAATAATAATAATAATAATAATAATAATAAATAATAATAATAATAATATAATAATAATAATAATAATAATAATAATAATAATAATATAATAATAATAATAATAATAATAATAATAAAAACCGGAAAACCTAACTCACCACTAAAGGTCTGAAGCAGGTGATGAGGTGACAAAATTGCCCTCTGGAAAATCCAACAGCTGACCTTAGGAATGACCTCCTGATGTGTTCCATGTTTTGAACTTTGACCTGATGATCGGACATGGCTCCTTCCAGTTGCTTTTGTACGTCGGTTTTGCTGCCTACGATTGGAAATGAATCACAAGTTACCTTCATTACAATTCAGCAAAGAATGGACCTGTGGAAACACTCAGCCATAACAAGGTGGACTTTCCACTTGGAAGAGTTTCATTTCATCATCGTCGTCGTCATCATCATCATCATCATCGTCATCGTCATCACCATCATCATAATAATAATAACAAAGTCGGAGAAGTAATTGCGAGAGAATTTTATGATCATTTTTAGTGACAGTTCGTCACTCCAGGTAATACGAGGTATCATAAAAGAGGTCATAAAAAGGTGTAAACATGGCTTTAATTACTGAAGACCCCAATGTTCGTGTGAGTGAGCGAGCAAATTGGTTAAGTTATGACAGGATCACAATCACCAAACTCACAATCATAATTGTAATTTCATTTATGTAGCGCCATATTCATATCGTCAGAGGCGCTTCTTTTAACCATTTATATAGCGCTGGTGGCAGTGCAGGCTGGGTTTCGAACACGAAACATTACGACTGTTGCCATTACCGCCATATGAAGGCACGTAACCCATTCGGCTAACCTGCACGCCGAAATCATAATCATAATCACCAAAATCATCATCATAATCAACAAATTCATTTTGTTGCTCGAAACTTCAAAATTAGAAGGTTGCACTAATGATTAGATTAAACCTGTTTTGGAAGGCTTCGGGAAAATAAAAATGACTTTGTAAAAGATTAATAATCGATTATCACGTGTTTAAATGCGGATATTCAAATAAGTAATTATCATGTGTTTAAATAATTATTTATCATGCAATTAAATAATTAATAAACAGGTGTTCAAATAATTAATTATAAGGTGTTCAAACGCACCTTTCTTGACTTTTTTCCTCAATTTCAATGCTTCTGCAGAGGCCTTCTTCACATCTTGTTGAGCCTTTTTGAATTCTGGAAAGTTGTAATCAATCAATATAAATAAATTAATAACTTAAGTTAACAATAATAATATTGTTAATAAATGAATTGAAAATAAATTAATATCTTAAATTAATAATAAAAAACTTAATAAATTCATTAATCCACTTTAACTCATAGGTGAATTATAAAAATCGGTTAATTAAAATATTCATTAAATGAATATTCATTAAAATATCTACAGCTGTGTACTGAGCAATTACAACATTACAACATTGTAATTCATGACATGTTTCATTTAAAAGTACTTAATTTGCATGGAAAATGAGAGATTAGCATCAACAAGGTATTTACCGATCTCATGGAGGTTTGTTAAATACATTATTACTGCCTTCGTTAACAATTATTTTGTGAATACGAACAATATAATTATTAAAATATTATTTTATAGCGCTTTATCAACGACTACGAACAGACCCTTAAAAGCAAGCTTATAATTGTAAGAAAAATTCTTTGTTGAAAAATTTAAAAAAAAAGAAAATATAATTATAAATTAAATAACATAAATTGTAAGTAATAATAAAAAACAATCAATTAATAAATTAAGAATTATAATATTTAAAAAATTGTAATTGATAATTAAAGTTATTCTTACCAGCTTTGTGCTCCTTATCCAGGGTAACAACAGACTTCCTCCATTCGTCCAATTTGTCCTGAGTGGGATTCAACAGGGATTCTGATAAGGCACTGCGCAGATGAAATGATATGTCACTTTTAATTATTTGATGTTGATGATGATAATAATAATAATAATAATAATAATAATAATAATAATAATAATAATAATAATAATAATAATAATAATAATAATAATAATATCAATAAATATAATTTTGAATACGACTTTATTAATTAATATTAATCACGATTAATACATTAACAATAGTAAATATTGTTGCTGTTAATATTATAAATAATTATAATTACGGTCGACATAGTAATAATAAGAATAATTAATGTTAATAAATAATACATCATACAAATCATTGTATAGTCAGCTTCTGAAGGCCCATTATCAAATGACCTGGTCACAAATTCTCACATAAATGTCTCAGTGATACCTTCGTCTTCTCCGTTTCAGTCATTTTTTACTGCCGTCATCATCATCATCGTCATCATCATCATCATCATCATCATCATCATCATCATCATCATCATTCATCATCATCATCATCATCATCTCATCATCATCATCATCATCATCATCATCATCATCATCATCATCATCATCATCATCACATCATCATCATCATCATCATCATCATCATCATCATCATCATCATCATCATCATCATCATCATCATCATCATCATCATCATCATCATCATCATCATCATCATCATCGTCATCATTATGAATGCTTGAGTATCCAGATGTGGGACCAATAAATATGCAAAGCCTTGTTACAACTTCAGATATTTTCGGATTACAACGAAATAAAAGTATTTTCTGATGTTGCATCTTATTGTGATACAATATGTGAGCATATTATAATATGATGATCTTGTATTGTAATATAAGCATATAATAATAAATTATTACCATTAAAAATTGAGACAAACTAAAAAGATCTTATACTTTTGTATTATTAAGCAATTTATTTAAATTATAACTATCGATATAATAAATTATTACCATAACGATAAAGTTTAATGATTTTCTTTCAACATTTGTAATTACTTCATAATTACATCATAATTATTTCATAATAACTTCATAATTATTGTATTATGGTAATAATAAAAATTAATTAATTATTATTATTATTATTATTATTATTATTATTATTATTATTATTATTATTATTATTATTATTATTATTATTATTATTATTATTATTATTATTACCCTGATTGAAATAATTTATCATGGAATGATCGAAAATTATGACTGAAAAAATTATAACAATGAAACGAAAAAAGCACATAAGAATACAGACCTTAACATAACAATGGGTTTGTTGAATTAAAAATCTACTTTCTCAGACATTTTCTTCAATATTTAAGTATTTTACTTTTTAAAAATTGTGTCCCAGATTTGAAAAAAATAACTGAAACTCTTGCACCGATCTTAGTAAAACTGTCTGCTTCATTTCCCGCCTTTGTACGTAGAGTGTAATCTGATATCAACTTTAAAGTGTTTTGAGATTCAAAATTAGATTTAACTTGTCTTTATTATAAAGTAATTTATGAACAAGTATAACAGTTAATAATTTATAATTGGTAATAAAATAAACATACAAGATGATAATGATGATGATGACAAATTATAAATAACACATTTTACATTTCATTTGTGATTCGAGCTGCAATTTGAATGCAATATTATTTACCTCCTAATAATGAGACATTATCACCATGTTTCTTCATCACCATGTATCATTAGAATCAAGTATCATCATCACCATGCATCATTATCATCACCTTAATCATTATAGCCATGTATCATTACCACCATTTGTCATTATCACTTTACAAACGGTGATTTACTTGATCAATGACTTCAATTTGTCTTCAATTCCTTTTTGCCTGAAGCCCAGCTTGGCCAAACCAACTCCCATCTCGTTGATGTAACCTTTGAAATAATTAAATAAAATATTTAATTTACAAATATTATTTATATAATTAACTAAATAATTATATTAAACAATTAAAGATTTTTATTAATTAAAGAATTTATCGCCATTGATATCAGTAGTTGATATATTTGATGTTAAAAAAGGTTAGAATAAAGTTCATTGAAATGAAAGTAGAGATGAAATAAGGAAACAGGAACTCTAACATCATCGTCGTCATCATCATCATCATCATCACCATCATCATCATCATCATCAAAAAGAAACAAAGCAGACGAAGTAAAAAGCATAAAAGCATCATTTATTATCGAAGAAGTTCAATTCCCCGCGAATAAGTTGCAGACGTCTTTTTGACTCACGCTTTCTCACAAAACATTAACATTTTATCAAATATAAACTCATAGGAATTAATTGTAAACATTTTGTAATTAGGTGATGTTTTTAATAAGATCAAAGGCGATCAATAAATTTAAAAATTAACACATTTCAATATTTTACGATCACCGACTGCAGTAATACATCATCAACAACAACAGCAACAGTTATTATTATAATAATAATAATAATAATAATAATAATATAATAATAATAATAATAATAATAATAATAATAATAATAATAATAATAATAATAATAATAATAATAATAATAATAATAATAATTATAATAATAATAATAATAATAATAATAATAATAATAAAGTCGAGGTGACAACTCATTCCGAGACACGAACATCAACAAATCATTGGCACGATACATAATGTCCCCGAACAATCCTCGGAGTATTGATTCCATCCAGGCAGGCGGCCTCATACCAGGGACGATGCTGAACAGCACTAAGGCACAACAGACGTATACGCTTTTCCTCGTCCTCGTACAGCCTCGTGCAGCCGGTGTTGCACGCTGGATTGCGACTAAAAACGCCATCCCAGTTTCCGTGGAATGCGACGGTGCATCAGTGAGAGATGTTTATGGCAACCAGGCCAGACAGATATTCATTCGTTTGCACCCATTCGAACTGTTAAGAAACTTTCGTTGTTGATGTTGGTTTTGATGATGATGATGGCGCTAATGTCGTCGTCGTCGTTGTTGTTATTGTTGTAGTTGTTGTTGTTGTTGTCGTCGTTGTTGTTGTTGTTGTTGTTTTTGCGGCATCCTCGGATGATGAGTTCGTTAAATGTGAATTGATTGCGAACCATTCAAATCCTCTCTCCTTTTATTGTTGTTGGTGGCAGGTTTTACGGGAACCATCATCGTCGTCATCATCGTCATCATCATCATCCATGCAGCCCGCAAACATCCATAAACTGCTGATAAGACCTCGGAATGACTTGGTGATTGTTGATGATGATGAGTACGACAATTGAAAGCAATTTCCTCAACTTGTAACTTGTAATTTGTAATTGTAAGTCCATTCGTTTACGTCACTGAGGACTCTGGGATTCAACGACAGCATCAGAATTTGTGGAATTGACGATGTTGTTGATGTTGATGTTCATGTTGATGATGATATACATGATTATATAATATTAATACAACGTTAACACAATATTTATGTCGACGACGAAGACGACGATGAAATTATCGAGAAACAAATATGATGATGATCATCATCATCAGTAATCAAAATCCAAGATATTAGCGAACATCGGCCTGTATAAAAAGGAAAGGCTACCAAGAATAACTTCCAAGAGCTCATTCATCCTTCAGTCCTTCCTTTCATCGACTTCTTCTAAGTAGAAACAGAAACAGAAAAAGAAAAAAATTGATCCTCATCAAGTCAAGAGGATGAAACAGACCCGAACTAGGCGACACATGACTCACCGAAGCCGGAATTAGCACGAGACAGATGTAACGCGAATATGTTAATCTTGTGTAGCAGTCTGGTTGATGTTACGTCATTGATTGATGCGATTCGGTTAAGTGATCGGTTCAAGTGATGCGTGTAAGAGTCGGTTCGAGTGAGAGTCGTGTAAATGAGACGTGGAATGTCATCGATATGTTATATGTACTGTTGTACTGTTGTATGTCACGGTTGAAAGGTCATATTTTTATAATGTTGATGTCATCGATCGATGGATGGATGAATGAATAGACGGATGGACGGACGAACGGATGGGTGGATGGATGGACGGACGGACGGACGGGAGGAGAGATGGATGGATTGATGAATGGATGGGTCCCTCAAATCATGAGAAAAATCAACTCATCTTGAACAGAGAATTTGTAAACTTTAAAAATACAAATGTGAAGAAGAAAAACGTAAAAAACACTAAAAATTGAAGTCTTTTATTTGGCACAGAAATTCGAACAAAGAAAATAGAAAACAAAGAACGTTCGCCTGAGGCTGTTAATTATTTAAACGATTCTCTCAGGAACTCTGATTGGACGCGCAAATGAGCAGACGAATCGCTTTACTGCCCTTATCCGGTAAGGTCACGAGATGGACGGACGGACGGACGGACGGACGGATGGATGGATGGATGGATGGATGGATGGATGGATGGATGGATGGATGGATGGATGTACATACGGATAGATGAATCGATTGACGACAGATGGATGGAGAAAAGCAGAGATAAGGCTCAAGTAGCAGCAGACGAATTTGTATTTCAACGAATGAGCGGTTTTTTGGATGAGTAAGAAAAACATCCATGAATGGAAAAATAAGTGAAATAATTGCAGTCTGAATCACTAGTCTCTCGAATTCTACGTTTCGTAATTTCTTAAATCTTCGGAGTTAATTAAAATAATTATTTAATATTAAATTAATTATTTATTATTAAATTATCTCAGCTAATAATTTATGTATATTTAGTAATTTTAGATGTACCCCATTTTAAACCACGAACAGATGAGGTCAATGCACTTCCCTCGATATGAATTGATGGCAATGCATTCAACCCGTGCATCACAAAAATAGCAACACTTTATCTCGTTGCCACTTAACATCTGCTAATATAAACAGATGCAAATACACGTTACGCTGGTGTTGTACGATCAAGGACACAAGCACACAAGAACGCGAGCACACACTTGGACACAAACACTCGTGCCCACTAACATAAAAACATCATCATCATCACCATCACCATCATCATCATCATCATCATCATCATCATCATCATCATCATCATCATCATCATCATCATCATCATCATCATCATCATCATCATCATCCATCATCATCATCATCATCATATCATCATCATCATCATCATCATCATCATCATCATCATCATCATCATCATCATCATCATCATTGTCGTCGTCATCATCATCATCAACATCATGCAAGTGCTCAAACATACAAACACAGACAGGCTCCGAGGAAAAGTAGGAAGTGCTTGAAAATGTAAGGAGATGAAAACCTCCAAGATGGCAGGTAATGTTTATCACCTTGAATCAGGTCAAAGAATCCATGATGAGGTCTGAGTAGATGAGAGATCGAGAGAGGCAGTGAGTGCATTTAAGTTTTCTGGAGCGATGATGATGATGATGATGATGACGATGACGACAACAAAGTTTTAACAGAGATCTTAAAGAATTGAGCAGATACATCGATATCACATGACCTACAATTAAGTCAGTTAACTTTAATCATGTCCTTCCGAAAATGACATTTATTCGTGCGTGATATTTTGTGATATTTTCTGTAATCCTGAACAATTGTTGACTTTAAATGATGTGAAATTTATACGAATAAAAAATCATGACACTTTCTAGATATTAGCTTAATATCATGTTAACGGCTTAACATTAACATCAGATTTCCAAAATATCATACTTGGCGTGTAATAATTTATATTTCAAATTTAATTATTATTAATATTATTATTATCCTCATTAATTATTATTATTACCAATGGTGATAGTGGTGATGATGATGCCAACATGATGATAACAATCATCGGACACGAAAACCGGAAGGTGGAAAGCAGACGACTCGAACAACGATTGATGAATTGATGAATTGTCGTCGACGAATGATGCATTCATGATTCTCGTGCATGATGCACTGACGTCCCGTACGGCTGGTGAATTGATAGATCCTTCTGTCTCCACTGGAAAATATCGATTCCCGCCAAATCGTTTCATTCTCGACGACATAAGCAGACGTGGTTGCACTCTGCGGTTGTTAGTTCAACTTCAACGTATCGATTGGACACTCGCAGATCGATTGGCCTTGTCAACTCAGTTCTTGATCAACTAAGTCATCCTGGCCTAATTAATTTAGCTAATTAAATTGCAGAGGAC
>JAJTWR010000314.1:2377500-2392500 GCA_021613335.1 Whitmania pigra
GCCAAGGAGCGCCAATTTGATACATTGGGGAAGGCTCTAAAATATAAAAATTAACTAACAAACTAATAATGTTAAAGGTGACAACAAATTATCAGGACTTTTAAACCCTTAGCTACGCCTCTGCGTTAACATATTAATTATTGTTATTACTTAATTAGCCTAGTAATAATCAATTCGCACAGTGAACTTAACAAGCCGATCAGAAATAAGCATTTTTAACGAACTTGATCGAAGTTTGTAACTTTCCAGTTTTGAAGATAAATTCATCCCACACTGGGAAACTTGCCTGCAAAAGAAATAAATCATTTTCTCATTCGCCTTCTCAAAATGATCTAAGACTGGCCTTTAAGCCTCAAAATGAGACTCTCAGAAGAATATTTTAATATTCGAGCCTAATTTAATCTCATATTTCTTATTCATTAATTATTCATGTTCATTATTATGTTAATGTAATATTATTAATATCTCACCTTGATTTCTGAGACGATTTGATGAAATTGATTTTCCACTAAGATTGGATCGTGCTCTCCAGATTGTTGCAATGAATCCATGTTCGGTGGAAGCGTTGAAATCCAGCAACAAACAGTAAGATGTTCAAGGACCGTTTAAGGAAAGTTTCTGAGCAGAAATTGCAACGTAACCGAACTTCATTTTTGAAGTAAAAGTAGTTTCCCGAAATCAGTCAGTCAAATTATCAAATTGTCATCTAATTTTACCTATAATTATGATTATATTTATAATGTGCTCCTAGATAAAAGAGAAATCATTTTGTGAGCTAAATTCTGAAAATGTGAACCGTAATAAATGTTTTTTATTAGTAAGAAACAAAAACAAAATGTTCTAAACTACCGAAGCCATGCGTGTGAGACATCGCTTATAAGCTGTAGATTGGTTTCATTGCACGCGAAAATGTAACATTTAATGTCGTTGCTTCGATAATGTCGTACTAAATTCTGATTTATTGATAATATTCAGGCTATTACAATTATTAATGAATTTTTTTATTATTACTTTCATTAATATTGTTATTATTAAAAATGTCATTATTATGACAATTTATTTGAAATCGTTTTAATTTTCCACGACAAAACAACGAATAATATTAGTAGTATTTTATTAACTGCAATAGTATGTCCTCAGCATAACTTATTGCCAATAACTTATTGGTTAGGACAAAAACATTGGTCGAAAGGTGAATTGTTGAGAAAAGCACTTGATCAAGGCGTTATGGGAGAGAAAAATAACTTTGTCATTTATTATTAAGTACTAGTTGTCATTGTTTTTTTAAACGCCTCACACGTCTTATTTAACATTACAATTGCATGAAGTGTTTTTATTAATAATTTCTGAAAATTTAAAATTATCATATTATATTTAAATTATTGTATTATATTATATTTTTATATTATTGGGTTTTTCCACGTCAAATAGAGCATTCAAATACCTTTAATTTTACATCAATATTATTTTAATAGGTGCTCTAGAAGTAAATTTACAGCATCTCAACCCTCGCGATGTGTCGGCATTTCGGCAAAGTTCAACGACCCTATTTCGGACATTGACTGATCAAAAATTCTAAAATTTTAGTTTTTAAATTACTCATACAGGTTAACAAACCAAATTTCAACAAAATCCAAGATGGTGATGTCAGATTATATGTTGATTTGACTTGAAATGAACCTATGAAAAGCTGAGGAGGAGGTAAGATTAGAAATTAATCATTTAAGTAAGGATATAGACAGAGTAAGAGTTCTGAAATGTGTTTATGCCAATGCTAGAAGTATAGTTAGTAAGACTAAAAGGACAGAACTCGAGCTAATTGTCGATACGGAGGAGCCAGATATAATTGGCATTACTGAGTCTTGGGCAAAAGAAAGTATTCAAAACTCTGAGCTAGCAATTGATGGCTATGAGATGTTAAGGAAAGACAGAGAGGGACAGAAAGAAAATGGACATGGAGCAGGAGGGGTATTAATTTATATTAAGAATTATATCAAAGTAATAGAAAGAAAGGAATTTCAAAATGAAAACTTTAAAGAGAGTTTATGGTGTGATATTTACATAGGTAAATTCAAACTTCTTTTAGGGGTTTGCTACAGGCCACCAAATTTTAAAGAGGATACTGGACTAAATGAGATATTATACAAAGCCAGTAAGGAATTTATGCTAGTAATGGGTGACTTTAACTACCATATTAACTGGAACACTTTAGAAGGAGAAAGACCTGAGGATATAAACTTTATAAATGTAACAAATGATAACTTCTTATTCCAGCACATCACTGATCCCACAAGAGGTAAAAACACATTAGATTTGATATTATCAACAGATGAGAACTTAGTGGAAGGCCTAACAGTTGGTGAACACTTTGGAACAAGTGATCATCAAGTTGTCAGATGGAACATTTATTTAGACAACGAGGATTTAAAAAAAGAGAACCTAGATTCTAAAAACTTTTTTAAGGCTGACTATGATAAAATACGGAATGAGTTAGAGAAAACAAACCTAGCTAAAAAAATAGAATCTGCTAATGTAGAAGAAGCTTGGGCAATAATCAAGAAAGAGCTAAATCTAGTTGTAGATAAATATATCCCAAGCAGAGGCAGAACTCAGAAAAGACAGCCATGGCTTACGAAGGAGGTCATCAAATGCAAAAGAGCTAAGTATAAAGCATGGAAGAAATTACGAGAGAAATGACAAAAATAAATTCTGGAGAGGAAGAGGAAAGAGAGCTTAAGGATTTAAAACAAAAATATCAGAAACAAAGGAATGCATCAAACAGAATTAATAAAAAAGCATTACTAGAATATGAGAACAAATTAGCAAAGAATGTTAAAAGCGATAGCAAGAGCTTTTTCAGATACGTTAGATGTAAACAAAAAGTAAGGGACAAAATTGGACCATTACAAAATAGTGAGGGGCAAACAGTTGATTCAGTAGAGGAAACAGCCAATATATTAAATAGCTACTTCAGTTCAGTTTTTACTAAAGAAACAATAGGGAATATACCAGAACTGCCAAGGAGAATCCAACAGATTGAGATAAAGTTAGATACAGTAAACTTCTCAAAAACAGGGGTAATTAAGCAACTGGAAAATTTGAAAGTAGACAAGAGCCCTGGAATAGACAACCTACATCCTAAACTACTATATGAGACAAGAACAGCTATAGGAGAAGCATTGGCAATCTTATTTGTCAAATCGTTTGATTCAGGAACAATACCAAGAGATTGGAAAGATGCAATAGTAGTTCCTCTATTCAAAAAGGGAAGTAGGGGTTTGCCATCCAACTACAGGCCAGTAAGCTTAACTTCTATAGTTTGCAAGGTAATGGAAAGAATGATCAAAGAGGCTGTATCAACTTTTTTTGGAAGAAACGATGTGATTGGAAAGAGCCAACATGGTTTTACTAAGAACAGATCGTGTCTTACCAACCTACTTGAGTTTTTTGAAGAAATTTATGAGTGGGTTGATCATGACAAGGCTGTAGATGTAGTGTACCTAGACTTCGCAAAAGCATTTGACAAGGTGCCCCATCAAAGGCTTCAAAAAAAGCTCGGTGCATGTGGGATTGAAGGCAAACTATTACATTGGTTTACAAACTGGTTGACAGATAGGAGACAGAAGGTAGGCATAGGAGGAATTTATTCAGAGTGGCAACCAGTACTTAGCGGCGTCCCACAAGGATCGGTGCTTGGACCTGTACTGTTCTGCATATATATAAATGATCTGGATGATGGCATAAGATCTAAGTTATCTAAGTTTGCTGACGACACTAAAGTAGCAAGAAGTGTCAGCAAGCAAGAAGATGTAGATACACTTCAGGAAGATCTTAACAAGTTATTCAAATGGGCAGAAGATTGGCAGATGCTTTTCAACGTAAGCAAATGCTCCATTATGCATATGGGAAGCAAAAACACGAAAGTCGAATATGAATTTGGAGGAAGCATTCTGAAGCAGTCAAATCAGGAAAGAGATCTGGGGGTAATAATGCAGAACAATGGAAAAGCATCTCTACAGTGCATGGAAGTTACTAAAAAAGCAAACAGAGTACTTGGAATGATAAAGAGAACAGTAGTAAGCAGGAACAAGGATGTAATACTGAGATTGTATAAGGCATTAGTAAGGCCACACCTTGAGTACTGTGTGCAAGTATGGAACCCTCATTTGAGGAAGGATGTAGAGATGTTGGAAAGAGTACAAAGAAGGGCAACCAGGATGATAGATGGTTTTGGAAAGCTTAGTTACGAGGAAAGATTAAATAGATGTAAATTAACGACTCTGGAAAAGAGAAGAAATAGAGGGGACCTTATCGAGGCATTCAAAATTTTATCGGGAAGGGAAGGCCTTTTGCCTGAACAGTTTTTCGAAGCCACAAAAAGTGTTTCTACTAGAGGGCACGATTGTAAATTATACAGGAAGGCTTCGGGAAACTTGAAAAACAATTATTTCAGTTCAAGGGTGGTTTCCTTATGGAATAAACTAGATAAGGAAACCATCCATGCTGACACAATAGATAAATTCAAAATATATTTAAGTAAATTCGGATATTAGGACTAAAAAGAGTGGTTATTACACAGATCCAGGTCTTCTTAACCACTATAAATAATTGTTATGTTATGTTATGTTATGTTATTGCGATTCACATTTTAACTCTCAAAATGAATTTACGAATAAAAGATATTTATTTACTATCAAACACTAATTACATTCTTTAAAGTTTCTTATGAAGCTGAAAAGTATCGGTTGTCCTACAATACAAACAGAATATTCAAATGAATCTTCAATGTTAAATGTCTTATGTTTAAAGAAGAAAAAGAATTGAATGCAAAAGTGTATTTCGTTTTCTTGAGGTTTTTGTTGAGCCTTTATTTTGCTTTGAATATATTCAAACTTTAGGCAACACAAATAAATTAATAATTTGAAGTTTTAATTAATACTAAGCTCAAAGTATGAGCTTTTTTGAACACAAACTTCGGTTTCGAATTAGGAGCTAGTTAAGTGTCGATACTCTTTAATTAATGACTATTTTATATTTAAAAAATACTTTTCAATTCTCAACCTATTTTTTCCCACTACATTAAACTACGTCGCAATTAAACAAAGTTTGAATCTATTTCACTTTTCTTTGTTTACATTGAGTCTAAGCATTTCACTTCAGCTGCGGATTAACGGAAATATTGCGAACGAATAAGTTAAAGAAATGTCAAAGGCTTTGTTGAGTCGCATTTTGCTGACCTCATTTTCTAGAGTTTCGGCTTGCCGATCAAATATTTTCACATCATTTTGTGCTAGCCATGAAGCATGCTCAGGCCGCTTTAATAACAAACGTAACCAACCCATTGACCAGTCAATTGGCAAAGCTCAGTACTCGACCGGTGCTAGTCTGGTGTTGAACAAAGACGACGAGAAAAAAATCGTTAATCTGTACAAAGATTTAGCAACTTACGATGAAGAACAAGTTAGTTTTGCACAGTCTGCTCGCATGGCGCTGTATTTTTAATCTATCATGTTGTGCTTAGTAGTGAGTTGTTATTGCAAATAATTTTTGTAGGTCAAAATGACTTTTTATTCATTTGAAGTGCTTTTCTTAGGTGCTAGACTTAATGACCTACAGAGGACAACTTGAATTGGATGCAACTCATCTGGCCATCTGCATGAAGAGGCTGCATGCATCATATATGGAGTCAGACAGGAAAAAGGATTTTGTAGAAGGAATAAAGGATGATCCAAGGTTTCTGGTTAGTGAGGATTGAGATGTCAACAGTATTTTTATACTTTCATTGTTACTTATTTAGTTATTTAATAACTTTACTTTCTTCCCTCTGTTAATAATTCACCTGATGCTATGCTTGAGGTGGCACACAGATAAACTGTCATTATTTTAAATGAATCGAAAAGGAGAATCGGGTCACCAGAAGGGAGGGAGCAAGCGACCCGTGATCTGACCACTTCATGTGGCCTGCTTGGGTTTTAAAGCCTTTTTTAACATTTCCACTGTCAAATCGGCATGACCAAAGGGGCCAGAAATTTCTGTCAGTGGCCTTGCCTAGAACATTAAAGCAAAAATTAATATAATTAATAAATAAAATATACCTTTTTAAAAATGTTTTTCCATTCACAGAAATTGATGAACAACCTCATGGTTTCTGCACGTCATTTGACTGCTCCCGTCATCTGTGATATGGTCAAGTTTGCACACATTCTCAGCTGCCCTCTGCCTCATTTTTATGGACTCCTGAAATTGTGCACGAATGTTGTCAGCGACGTGGCTATGGACAAAATTGCCGAACTTTCACACGTCTTGGTTGATGCCGTCGATAACCTCGAAGAGGTCAGATTCAAAAGAAGTTGAGATTTCATAAATATAAATACTAAAATTATTTTTAATGCTTGTAATAATAATGATAAGAATAATGGTGTAACAAATTTCTGACTTAAACTTTTTGAATTTTTAGAGAATAAAGTGTGGAGCTTTAACAGAAAATGATTTTGAATGGCTACCACTGTTGGCCAATCAAATGGAATTGATGATGAAATGTATTTCCATATTGGCTGATTCTAAAGGTCATCAGCTACAGATTTTGGATATGAAATCAAGAATAGATCTGCTTCTGGCTTTTGGCACTGAGTTAGTTCTAGACTTGAGTTTTTTTTTTAATTTTAAGGAAGCAATTTTTTTTAGAAGGACTTAAAATGTAAGCATTGTATATGTTTATGCTTTTTAATTAAGTTTTAATGTTTGATCATTTGTTGATGATCACCAGAAGTTGAAGTCATTCATATTCACCACATTGTGTTGTGGTTAATTTATTTCAGACTTCCTTCCTTTAATGACTTGCTCATAGATATGATAAAAAACTTCAAAGAGTTCTCACAGTCACCAGAGGAACTGATGAGAGCCATACCTGCTCTGCTGATCTGCCTCTCCACTTACCCTGACCTTTCACCTCTGCAGCCAACATCGACATCATTGCCCTTCTTATTATCGGAATCGCCGTCACCTTCATGGGTGTCTCAGAGGATAAATCAATTTAAGGATCTCCTGGTGACCGTTGATGGGTCTTTTTCCAGCAAGCTGTCGAAAGGCATTAGAGTTGAAGACAAGTACGATGAGTTTATGAAGGGCTTTGAAAATACCCTGATGAGACCACAGGCAGACCGGTCACTTGAAACAAAAGCTGCTCAAAAGGATCTGAGTATTAAGCTCTTAAACAAGCTCATCACTAAAACACTGGATGAATACTACAGACTGGAAGAGCCACTTTTGGTGAGTAAAAAAACCATCAAGCTACTATTGGGAGCCTGTTTGAAGCATCTTACTGTTGATACAAGACCCTACTTCTCCCTGAGATGCAATGAACTCGCCAAGTTGGCGTCCGAGGCAATCGAGGATGATCTCGCTTCCGAAAACAGGAGAGGATTGTGGAATATTCGGGAGCAGCTGGACGTTCTCTGCAGTTTTGGAGAAATGGAATATTTTCCGATCGCCTTTTCTGCAGCGGTGGTCAGAAACGCCGTAGATGTCTCTGGGGATGAGGAGAAGGATGTGAAAATAAATTTAAGTTCATACCTGAGTCTTCTCACCAACAAACAATTTATCGGACTCCTCGAGGCTATTGCAACTCTCGACCTTTACGAACAAAACTCTCCAGAACCTGATTCTCCGGCTGTTCACAGTCAGGCCATGCTGAAGATTATGTTGGATCATGTGCAGGAACACCAAGAGAAATTTTTTTCATGTGGAAGTAGCCTGGGTCGGTTTAGTGTTTTGTTTGTTACCCATTAGTGGATTGTATTAATTTTAGATGTACTCAGTAGATGAGAAAGATATTAGAATTATTTATTTTGTTATGTTTATAAGATGTAAACACTGTCGAATATAAAAAAACAAACAATGTTTAATATTTATTTATATTTCGCCAGGTGGTGAATTAAATATTTAAATCATTCAACAGATGTCAGGATGAAATTGGCGTCTCACATGCTCGTTAGTGGAAGACGAGTTGAATCATTGGAGTCCATCTTGAAAGATTTGAGTGATTTGGATTTGAAACAACTCTCTTCAAGCGAAACTCACATCAACACGGCCAAGATGTTCATTCATTGTTCCAAAGATACATCCTTATCAGAGTAATTCTATTTTTAAAATATGTCACTTTTGTCATTTGCCAACTCTAAAATTATTGTCATTCTTAACCATTCTCAGTGTGCCCGCATGGCCTAACGGTTAAGGCTGCGCCTCTCACGATGGCAGCACGGGTTTCAAACCCCGCTGCGAGAGCACCGTCCTAATCATCTAGATATGCAACGGACGTTAATAAAACATATATATATATATAACCATTCTCAGCTCTAGTGCATGTTCTTAATCGTGTTTCATAATTTGTGGAACTCACTCCATAAATTGTAACGTGTCTCCAGTACTTAGCAGATATACACTGCGACGTCTGGTGTATTTAACAGATTATAATAATACAATATTTCGTATTTTAGATATTCTGCTCAGATTCACACAGAATTATTCCACAGTCTAAAGGAACTGTCTTTTGCTAAAAGTCAACCCATTGATAAATTGGTCAACAAGTTGTGGCCTGGCAGAGTTACAAGATCAGTAACACCATTTTGTGGTGAGTCAGGAGACATATTTTGTGATTTATTTTCTACCTGAATGCATTATAGGATTAAAACTCACCTTTTTATAATGCCTTAATATGCTTTCATGGCGTTATGTTTTGTTAATATTTTGTAATTAATTTTTATCAGGTTATTTGATAAACTTGCCTGTTACAAACGGAGAAGCTACTAAAAGGTTAGCTAAGGGAAAATAAGGACACGCTTAAACTTGAAAAACTGAATGTTGATTATTATTGTTAATGTTGGCTGATTACTAATTAATTATTTTACAGAGTGGTCCTAAACTTCTATTCAAAGGGCTGCTTCTGGAAGAATACCAAGCAACTGAAGCCCGTTTGTTACCACATCGAGAGGTCAATTCAACTGCAGGACCACCAAGTTGTTCCGGTTTGTTCGAATTCTCCGGTGGTGGAAAATCATTTCTTAACAATAACACGATTATATTTATGTATATCATAATATAATACGAATATTAATATGTATAGTATTATAATTTTTATAACCGAATGAATGTTAGACAGTCTCTCATTAATTTAGTCAGTTAATTATAGTTAATTAATAGTTATATAAACTTGATGAGACAAAATTTACCTAGCATTTTGCAAGCGTAATCACGGTTTGTCATTGCAGTTTGACATCAGAAGGTTGATGAAAATGGCTGACAAGGAGGAATACCTCAAGTACAGGGTCGAACGATCACATGAATTTCAAGACCTTTTGAACATCTTCTGATCCTACTTTTACTAAACTGTTTCCTTGTCATCATCATCATCATCGACAGCATCATTCTTAATAACTGGCTAATTACCATAAGTGTTTAAGTTTATCAAGATGTTTGCATAAATTGATGATGTACTTGAAATGTTGTAATAAATTGACATCATTGAAAGTCTAACTACAGATTATTAATAATTAAATCTTCAATTCATTGATTGACCAATTTTTAATGAGATACCCTTTTTCTTGTTCTGGCATTGGTTTCCTCGATCAAAATCAAAACACGAACTTGGTCAAAGGCTTATTTTGGATTATTGAAGCATCTCCGTCCATTCCGTGTAACGACTTCATTCTGACCTGGAGCTGGAAACGGATGTGGCAATGATGATGGATGGACGGATTGGCGGATGAGCGATTGGATAGATGCTTCATCTGTGCGTGTAGGGAGAACCCCGTCAAATTGCTGTGACCGATGGGTCTATCATCTGACGAATAGTACGGAAAGAGGATGGGTCGGTGAGGAGGGGCTGGGTGGAGTGAGAATTAGAGTCCTTCTGGGGGGTGTCATCGTGCGTTTGCAGGATGTAATACTCCTTTTTGCTGGCGACCCTCGTTGGGATTGGATAGAGATGATGATGTGATTAAGCTGATGTAATTAAAATTTATGTAATTAAATTGGTGGCTCTCAACTGTTGTATATATCTTTAAAAGGCTCTCCAAGCGAGTTGAAAAACCACTGTATGTAAATAGAAAAAAATAAATAAAACTCGAAAATAAACAAAATCTAAAAAAAAAGAAGAGAGAAACCAAAATGAAGTTTATTCGTCATTTCCCAGGCTCCTCTCACCAGGAGCACTTAGTTTCTCCATCATGGACATGCGCAAACAAACCTGCACACGAAAGTGGAAAGAGATGCAGAGGAGATGGTGAGCGCTGGACGGGTTTTTGATACGAGATTTCATTGCGTCATACAGCGCTAGGACCGGGCGTGGTATGAAGTTATATCAACGGGATCGACGTACGATCTCGAACGCCATTGGTCGACCGACCGACCAATCAGAGGAAGGCTCCAGCTGCAGATGGAAAATATGATCTCTGAGTGGCAGGGTGAATTTCTCTTTCCAAATCTCTCCCTCCATCCTCTCCAGAGGGAAGATGCTGCAGTGGATCGAGAGAGAGAGCGGTTTGTTCGGATGGAGTAAGATGATGAGGTCAGAGAGTAGCAGAGGCTGAAGCAATGATGTTTGAATCCATTGTTGGCGTGTTTTTTAAATGGCGCAGGTTGTACGTACGCATTCTCAGCAGCAAGACATCCTTCAAAAGGTGTCCTTTTTCTTCTCTTTACAGGAAATTTCGCAGCCGATCGCTAATTGTTGAATTGCCGTGCTGCCTCGTTAGGACCGGGAGACAAAATTGTGGCCCGTGGTGACGGGAAATGGTGATTCTCTTAATTTCTGCACCAATCAGCTGTGGTTCGACCCATGCAATTCGTTAGGTGCATTGGTGAATAGTGAATGCTTGCACCTTCCAATTGATCCGTGAAATCACGAATTGATCCGTGCATGGCTAATTCACTTTACCAACCCAATGTCATGTTCTGTGCCCTGATTTGGGGTTTCAACTTTGACCCCACCGACGTAGAGGTTAACGAACTTGACAGCTTTTACTTGTTTTGCCAGAATCTACATTTTTAGATGCCCTACTTTCGCACCGAATTACAAAGACGACTATGATGACGATGTTGAAGATGAAGGCGATAATTGGCCGCTATGGTGAAGCAAATGATCGTAGAATTGTCGTACGAATTCAGAGTGGAGTAAACAACTTTTAAAATGTTTAAACATTTCTAAAAAAAACAAAACAAAAACAACAAACAAGAGAAAGCGAAGGAATAAATAAAATAGAGTTGCTGCAAATAAATGCAACAAAAATAACTCTACCATAATTGTGATTAAAATTCACAGCAATCGGTTGTTGGCGCCAACGACGACCGCGTGTTTGTACACACGAAGAACCGTTACATCAACACTGCGCATGCGAAGAGGAGAACGAATTTTGATTGGTCGGCCGCATTCATTTATATAGCTCTTCATCGGAAGGGAAATAAAATCGTCGATCGTACGCTGCAATCGCAGGAGATTTTAAAAGGCCGACTCAGAAACCAGTGCTCTTTCAAACACATCATTAGCAACTGTAACAACAACAACAACAGTAACAGCAGCTATTCCTTACGAAAGCAACTACAAAAGAGAGTTGTTGTTCTTGTTGTGACAAGATGTCTGCCTGAGGATTTCTTCTTCAAACTTGTTTGCAGTAGGAGCCGGAGTGCTGGAAACTTTGTCAATTTTGACCTCTCTGCATCTTTCGTCTGCTACTTTCAACAACAACAACAACAACAAAAACAAGGACAACGACTTTTTTAATCAACTGAGGTAACAACTCATGCATCCACAAATGAATTTGAATTGAAGGAATGAATGGTGGACAAATTAAAAGTGAATAACGTGCATTAACGTCAACGCTATTTTTATAATAATATTTAAAATACTCTAATAATTACTTTGCTTATTGTTGATGTTGTTCTTATTTATAAACCATTTGCAAACAGATAAAAGCTCAACGCCATTTCTCCAGGATCGTCTAAGCCGAACTCGAATCTTCAACAACAACAACAACAACAACAACAAACCAACAACGACCACAATAACAACCTGGCTTTACCGTGGCCTCTTTGGTACGTTGGTGCCTGGCGTTTATATTCGGGTGACCATACCACCAAGAACATGTCCATTCCACCTCATGTGGGTATTGTTGTTGTTGTTGTTGTTGTTGTTGTTGTTGTTAATGTTAATGTTGTTGTTGTTGTTAATGTTGTTGTTGTTGTTGTTAATGTTAAAACATTTATAAATAATTAGCTGGTGATTTCATTAATTACGAATAACATTATTGATATCATTACTGCTTATAATAATTAGAAATAAAAGTGCAAATTGGACAACATTTACTACTCGATTTGTCTTTAGATGGTGATTAAGATGATGGTGGTGGTGATGGTGATGACGATGACGATAATGATGATGATGGAGATACATCATTCTTGGACATCATTCATCATTCATTAATCAAATGGGACCGTCTAAAAATAATATTATTAACCTCATTATCCAACGAGAATATTCAAATTATGGCATTACATATACATGCAAGATATATCAGTTTGATATTATTATTATTAATATTATTATTTATTAGAATTAAAATTATAAATATTAAATTGAAATTTAATTACATCGTTATTTCTAATGACGCCTACTTCATAAATAAATAAATTATTTAAGAAATAATTAATCATTTAATTAAATAAACCAACAAAATTCTCACCCATCACAGATGAACAGCGCCTTCCTCCAGCATCAACAACACGCAATGACTTTGACCAACGATCCTTCGCGACCCCGATCAAGGTCACAAGTTCAAGGGCTAATAAACGACAAAGTTCACGACGATCTTTCTTACCGGATGGATAGAAAGATGAAGAAACGAGCTATGGACGGCCATCTTGTTGATGACGTCACCAACGACGACGACAACGACGAAAACGACGATTGCCGCGGAAATAACGTCGATGATGACGTAATCAAAAACCCTCGGAAAAATGACGGCGACGACGACGAAGCACGTGACAATCTCGGTGACGTCAGAGCTCGTCATCATCATCATCAGCATCATCATCAGCACCATTCTCACCATGGTGGTGGTGGTTCCGGTGACGGAGGAGGAAATGGTGAAGAGGGCAGAACGAGGACAGACTTCAAGGTCAAAGGTCACGATGAAGAAGATGATGATGATGATGATGTTGATCGTGACTACGAAGCTGATGAAGATAATAAGGTGGGTAGTTAATCTACTTTGATAACAACCAAATTGAATGCGAATCGATAATTTATTAGCAATAAATTAATAGCCTTTGATGATAAATATAACTTTTGAACTGAATTATTTTATAATCAATATGAAATGGTTATAGTAATTATGTGATATTCATTTTCATTTAAATTAATCTTCGAAGAAATAAGTTTTATTAACGTCATTGTCATTGTTACTATTATTATTATTATTCTTTATAATATGTACAATATTTCTCAGCCGTTCACGGACGACAACAATCGTCATCACCACCAGCAACAAGCACAACGACAACTGCTGGATTACGACAACAAGTTCAACCCCAGAAAGAGGGGCTCTTCCAAGGACAGCGACACAGAACCGACCAACGACAGCGACACCATAAACAGCAACAATAAAGATGACGCTTTAGCGACGTTTGCGCCAGGCGTTGCAGCGACAAAAACAAAAGAACACAGACGCAAAAGCGTCAACGACAAAGAGAAGCGCCGGCGGCTCGAGAGCAGCATCGACTACGACGACATTGGTTATAAAGGAGAAGTCGATGACGTCGACGACACCAGCTTCATGCGCGTCAACGACGACGCTGAGGCCAATGCGGACGATGAAGACACCGAGGATCCGGGATCGGACAAAGTGCACAACTCGAGAAAACAGTCGACCGGTGGCGATTCTAAAAATAAAATCAATGACAATGACGTCATCTGTGACGTCAGCGCCGGTAAGGCCACACCCACCCAGACTGAAATCAAGCTGCAGAGGCCGCTCGGACTGCTTGCCCAGCATGGCTTGTCAATCAAATCAGGCTCGTCCAATCACAACAGGTCAGCTACCACGAACCCTTCCACAACAACCAGCTCTGGCCGTGTGGCAAGCGAAGCTAGCCCTCCTTTTTCTCAGCCCCATCATGCCCTAGGACACGCCCCTCCCTTGCCTCCAGGAGCATTCTACCCTGGTTGCTTCGTTTTTCCACCCTTCCAGCCTCCTCCTCACTCATCATTCCCACAGGCTGCTTTTGGACATCCAGTGAATCCCCATCACCATCATCCCCATCCTCATCAGCAGCTGGCTCAAGCAGTGGCTGCATTCCAACGTCAGCAGCCACACTTCGCTGACCCAGAGGACAAAAGCTCCAGCTACCACCAGCTGCATCAATCTGGTTACACAGCCAAGAACCTGGCTATCAAGAGTTCTCGCTCGCCGGTGTCACCAGGAGACGTTGGCGATGACAAGACACAGGAGCGACAATGAGTACAGCGACGTCGTCGATGGAAAGCGAAGTAAGAAAAAAAGGAGACAGGGCAGTCTTTCTCCATCCAACCAGGATAAGTTCGACCCTTTCCAAGGCTCGAGAAACAGCTCACCTCTCAACGACTCGACACGGCGCCGTAAGAGCGAGGGCGGAGGAGCGACAAACGACGACGAAGAGGACGACGACGAGATTGAAGTAGACTCGGCCGACAACTACTTCGGCGACTATCGCTACAGACCTCAGCCGCCTTACGTTTACCCGACTACGGGCAGCAACAACAGTGCGGTCAACAACGACAACAATCGCAACAACGACTACCCTTTTAGCGTGGGCACTCCGGGAAGCGACAGTAACCACGGAAATTTCAGCCTGATGGATAGAAGGTTCATGCCCTCCCCTCCACCGGCCCCGGTTGTGCAGAACGGAACCCCCTCTAAGCAGGAGTTCAGTGCTAACGGTAGCGGTAATGGATCTGTTTTGGCTGGAGCA
>JAJTWR010000314.1:2397500-2500000 GCA_021613335.1 Whitmania pigra
AAATGTTAAATGAATTTCGATTAACATTTTACGAAATTTTCCGAGACACGTCTAGACGATAAGCCGGCATTTTGTTTATATCACAGTACAACCTTTGTATGGAAGGATGGATGGGTGGATGGATAAATAGTTGGATGAATGGATTGAATTGGTGGGTGGATGGATGGGCAGATGGAAGGATGGATGGATTACCTGAGGCTTGGTTGGTCTGTTTTAGAATCTTTTTGTTCCTTATCTCGTTAAATAAACATTATTATTGTTGTGGGAGTTAAGCGATTGCAATGATGGAGATGATATCTTCATCGTCGTCGTCACCATCATTATCATCGACATCATCGTGGAAGAATGCCATAAACAGAAATAAGAAGCTTAGGAGAAAAATTGCCCTCACTTTAAATGCTCGCTATAAGTAACATTAACATTGATAACATTTGATAGCAACTATATCGCGTTATCATTGCAAGAATGTAAAAATGGATAAGGCAAGCTAACTATTGCCGATATTATTGTTAACGTTATTTCTGCAATAAGAATATCAAAAGAGCATAGCCAGATGTTAAGAAATTATGCTTAAAAATTAAAGTCAAAAGAAAAAAAAACTAACAAACTAGAAATTCCCAAATTAAACGCGATTAGCGAGAGAAGACAAAAACAGAGGTAAAGACAGGGACAAGGAGAGGGTCAGACAGGCTTACCCAGAGGTGCAGTCCAGAGGATGGACTGGCGAGAAACGGTAAGTCAATAATAAGGCGTAGTTAATGTGCTGAAGAGGCGTCGAGTAGCGCAGTAGACTTGCTTTAATATCTGTGAGATATTCCCGCCATACGTATCCTTCTGCCACTCTTAACGACCTGTCGAGTTGGAATAACTAAGCAACTCCACCACCAACTCAACTCTTCCGGCTTTTCTTTTCCCGTTCAGTCTCTCCATCCATCCATCCATCCATCCATCCATCCATCCATCCATCCATCCATCCATCTGTATAACTGTCATTTCATTCACTATTATATTCATCCATTCATCATTATCCACTATTCTATCCATCCATTATCGTCCAATCATCTATGCATCTATTCATTCATCGAACTATCCTTAAGTCTTGCCATCCGTTCATTTATTCATTCATTCATTCATTCTTCCATCCACCAGATTCTGCATTCGTTTCTGGTCTCGTTTTAGCTCTATTTATTTTTGGTTGTTATTTTCGTCTTGGATGAGTGGTCGTTGACATCTTTTTTCAAGTGAAGGATTATTTTTTGGTCTCCTTAACCTCGCAGTTTAAAAAAAAAGATGTTGCTGGTTCTGTGATGGTTTTGTTTCTTAATTTCTTTTCAACGCAAACAAGTGCAAGTATTTTATGCAAAATCAAGACATTAGCGTTAAAATTAACATTCATAATTTGTCACTATTTAAAAACAAGACGTTAAAAGGAGATAAATACTTTTGTAACAAATTCACAAAAATATTATCGAAAACAAACTCTCATCGAACTGAATATTCAAAACCACTTCTGATAACAACAACAACCACGAAAATATAAACATTAAAGTCAGCCGCGAATCCAAAACATAAACAAGAAAGAGAAGAGAGATGATGAGAAAGTGAGGGGAAAGGGGTGAGCGGACATGCGCAGTAAAGTTAAATTAAAGGACCATTAGGAATCGAGCGATTTGGCACGTGGACATTTTGAACCGACGAATGGCATGCCGAGTCTGCGCTGACGTCATGTAAATAAATTATTTCCTACTCCATTTATTAGGTCCCGCCGTCTCTGGCTTGGCCCTAGATCGGCGCTAGATAAATTCAATTTCGTCTTTTCTTTCTTGCATCCAATGATGTTTTCCGTGGAAGAATTTTTGTATTTTCTAGAATAGTATAAACATTTTAAATGTTCAATAATTTAATTATTCGCCTTTCAAGACATTTTCTTAAACACATTTATAAATTAAATGGTATTAAATCAAAGTGTAATACGCCGAACATTAACGAAACCGAAATTTAATATTTGTCAAACTATTCAAAAACTTAAAATAGTGATTCTATTACCGTTATTATTAAAAATATTGTCATACCTCAATGGTTGTAATAAAATCATTTTATTATAATATAAAAATAATATAAAATCACAATAAACATAATTAAATTTTAATAATAATAATAATAACGTAATATCAATTAATTTTTCTAGCCTTAACACTAACACAACACTTATCCTAAAGCTTATCTTAATCTTAACCCTGAGCAAATGTAATAATTGACCAATTGATGGCAACTCGTAGGCATCGACTTTTGGAACCTAATTCTAACCCTAATACTATAACAACACTCTCTCCCTTAACCATAACCATATCTTATGACCCTGAAAAACTAAGAAAAAATGACAAAAGACAGATTCATTTATTTTTTATCCGTGTAAGTTGATTAATGAAAAAGTACAAATTTTATTCTAAACATCCTTTCATTCATTCATTAATTCATTCTACATTCACTTTTTCTTTAATTTATTCTTTTATTTATTCTCTAATTAATTAATTAATTAATTTATTTATTTATTTATTTCATTAATAATTCGTTCAATCAATCGAAGCAACGACGATGCAATTTTCGAAAATGTTCGCTTCATTGAAAAATGAAAGCGTCCGACTTTATTAAGGTTGTGGCCATCTGAGGTGCATAGATAATGCAGTCTTAATTGAGTCCATGGTATTATCGCCCAGTCAGAGGCCGCTCGCCGTTCAGGGAATTGAAAACATTTCTGGTTTTATCTTTGTTATTTGATTAAAACATCAACCGATGTCCATGGCCGTTATGCCATTTTCATTCGTTCACTCATTCGCTCCGTCATTCTTTAGTTTATTTATTTATTTACTCACTAATTTATTTATTCATTTATTCATTCATTCTTTAGTTCATTCATTTAGTCATTCAATCAGTTACTTTCAGTATGGGTTGGGATTGTTATGATTGGGTGGATGGGTGAGTGCTTGTTGAATGGGCGAAGATTTTGGTGCGGTATGACCAATTGCTGTCTTTAACTCATAGGTCATACACGGCAGAAGTACCATTATAGAGTACAAGAACTATTTAATGATCAGTTTAGTACAATTACTGTACTGAGCAGAAAAACTGAAGGCGAGTACAGAAAGGAAGGATGAAAGACAAAGACAGATAAGAGGACATAAAGGCAAAGTCCTTATTACTGAGAGGCTCATTATTGGACTACTGGCGTGCATAATATATTTACTAATGGTGTTAATCTCGCCACGAGAATAAATTGAGTTCACACTCCTCACTCCTCCTCATCACCACCACGGGCATCGTCATTGTCATCATCATCATCATCATCATCATCATCATTATCATCACCATTATCATCATCATCATCATCGTCATCATCATCATCATCATCATCATCATCATCATCTCATCATCATCATCATCATCATCATCATCAACAGCATCATGCACAGCACAATTTATATAAGCTATAATCAGAGATCGTCAATTATTGGATTTTAATAACCGGCGTATACATGAGTACAAGTTAGTAAGCATCACTATCATCACCAGATGATGCCTTTTTATATTATTCTTTGGTAACTTTTTCACTATCTTGGTCTGGTCAGGCGCACTGGGAAGAAACCTCTTCATCTCAACTTCCGCCCCCACGCTAGGAATAGGTCGTCGACAATGTATGGAGACCAGATTATTCGGGTAAACAGATGCAGATGATAACGACGACGACGATGACGATGACGATGACGATGACGATGACGATGATGATGATGATGATGATGATGATGATGATGATGATGATGATGATGATGATGATGATGATGATGATGAGGATGATGATGATGACGACGACGATGATGATGATGATGATGATGATGACGATGACGATGATGATGATGACGATGACTTTAGATGAATATGAAGCAATATCAGCGTTGACGATGGCAGTTGTGATGATGACATTCGAGCTCTTCGCCAAGTGGACTTCTGTCATCATCATCAAGTGCTCACCTTCTCCATCATAAAATATCTTCCTCTCCTTTTCTTAATTCCTTCCATCCGCACTCCACTCCAGGTGCGTGTCCCGAGGTGCGCGGTCTTTCCAGGCGAGGTTCTGCGTGCTCAGGTGAGAGATCTTTTATTAACCTGTATTACTTTTACCCTCGCACAGGTGGCACGGGACAGGTATCAATTTTCGACCGTCGTACAAGAAGTGGACACGCGATCTCCTTTCACTTTCCACCTCTGAACAATAATCGGCCTAATTGCTTTCCAGTACTTGACCTTCGATGAATCTTGGACTTTGACTTGTATGCCACAGAACGTATGAGATGCTAGCAGAGGAATGGCTGGTTGGGTGATGTTGATGACGATGATGGATGCATTTAGTCTGCTGATGATGATAATGATGGTGATGAATATGATTATGATTGGGCTGCTGATGGTGGTGCTGGCGATGACGACAACGGTGATGGCGACAATTGGCGGTGATGAAGACGACGATGCACTTATGATAACGGAAGCATCATCGTTTAAACCTAAAGATGGATGGATTGATGAATGGTAGGATTTATAAGATATTCTGACGTACAGATAGGTGGATGGATGGATGGATGGATTGACGATGAATGAAAGACGACACGATACCACGGTCTGCTCATTTCGAAGCGGGCATCGGACATCCATCAAAACACATACCGGTGCCCGCTTACGCCATCTCTTCGTCACCAGGTTATTTATGTCTCCCGGTCATTCTTTCTCGCATCCATAATAACAACAATAACAAGAATAACAACAACAGCAATAGTAAGAATAAGAATAATAAATTAAACTATAATATTATACTGCAATAAGTACTTTGGTTTACAAAAAGAGGTTGTCGCAGATGTATTACGTCTTCTAATGTGGCTATGGCCTCATATTGCTTAATATTGTTTAATCTATAAAACCTAGGTAGAATATTATTTTTTTTAGGTATTAATTCATCTTAATTTTACTCATCGATACTCACTTAATATTTAATAAAAATCAAATTGAGAAAGTAACGAAAATAAAAATCCTCAAACCAACTCGACCTCGGAGTCAAACCTACCCATCCCTGGGTCAATCCACTCTCCTCAACAGCAGCCACTCCTCATGTTTGCGTGGGGACAAGTTTTGTGGACAGCAAGAGGACGAGGTGGTAGGAGGCCAGGGTATATGGTCGACAAGCAGGAGACCGAATGCCTCCCACAAGGGGGAAGCGAGCGTAGTATGAAGGATAACGCTGTTAAATTTGTTACGTGTTTCCATTACATTTTGCCAGTCCTTGAAGTGCTGTGATAAGCGGCTCGATGCCCGAGGCGTGAGAATAAATGGGGAGGCAGTTGTCGACTGCTTGGATGGAGTGAATGGTCGCCTGGATGAGGTATGGGGTCGGGTGGCTGTGAGGATTGATCTCCCATCGCTTCGATGTGTTTTGTTTTTCTTTTCATTTCTGAGGACAACAGAACACGTCGGCATGATGACGTTTTAAATGAATATTGTAATGTTGGTGGTGTGACATAATTAATGGGAATATATATTAATATATTGATTTTTTTATGTTTCATCGAGAGTCCGATTATGCACTGCATGTGAAGAATATGCAATTGCGTAAATAATAACATAAACAATAAATAAAATTTGATTAAATATATTAAAACATGTAACATTTGTATCATTTATTACTATTAAGACAAATATTAAAATAATTTATATTTATTAATATTAGTAAAACTTAAATTACAAACAAGTATTAATAAGCACTAAGTGATCATTACATCAATCTATTCGCCATTCTATTCCCTTCCAATACGAACCAGCCAACCGTAAACAAATCCATTTGAACTTGCTCTCAAGATCGGAATAGCAGGAGACAAATGCCTTTCCATGGATCATGGCATTCGATGGAAATTGGAGAATTTGTTTTCGAACCTCTCAGTCAAGAGAGGATACTAATTATCCTCCTCTTCATCATCATCATCATCGTAGTCGTCGTCACTGTCATCATCATTGCGACCATCACCATCATCATCAGCTCATCCAGTTGGCGTATCATCATTTTCATCGCCTCGGAGCAAATAATCATCAAATCTTCTTCTTCTCTCCATCATAAACTCTGCTCCACTTAGCAGTGAAATGATGCACAATGGATGCACATCCAAGATTCATTCCTTCAAGAGTGACGGACACGACATGACATGTTCGCTTCGGTCGAACATTCGTGGAAACTGGAAGAGATAAGAAAGTAGCCAGTGATGGGATGAAGGTTAAGGATGCGATCTTATTACCTAACGACCCAATAACCAATGACCCGCGACTTGTTAAGATTAAGATAAGTTTATTTACCTGGATGATTGGGCATGCATTAATGCGTTGCAGTGCATTACACGTGTGAAACAAAAAAACAGTGTAAAGCAGTGGGAGGGTTTTCTGAATTTTCAGAAGAAATGAAATGAGATATTTTAAGGGGTCAAGGACGAATAATTAATGAGGTCAAGAGAAGGATATAAATAACTCTACTCAAATGTCATCAATTATTGACGCCCTTTTACACCTGTCGACTTAATAAAAAATAAGAATTAATTGCTCACTATTTTTCTTTTCAGATTTAAAACTTTCTTTTTTGGAAAGTGCCATTCTCCAGTAACTTGTCGAAGCTGCATAAATAATAAAATTTATTATTATCAACATTATTATTGTTGTTGCTGTTATTATTATTATTGTTATTATTATTATTATTATTATTATTATTATTATTAATTATTATTATTATTATTATTATTATTATTATTATCATTATTATTATTATTATTATTATATTATTATTATTATTATTATTATTATTATTATTATTATCATTATTATTATTATTATTATTATTATTATTATTATTATTATTATTATTATTATCATCATCATCATCATCATTATTATAATCATCCTAACTAAGTTACCCAATGGGGAGAGCGCATGATATCCACAGTAGTGCATAGCAAAGGTTCCACCATGCATAATTTATTGGTCGGCGTGTTTTTCAATAGCTTTAATTGGTCAAAACAGATGCTTTATATCCGGTTAACTGTCATCTATGTCTGCTCATCCTTCCACGTCTGCTTCCATTTTGCCGCCAAATTTCTTGTCGCTCGCGCCACCAGAGCCGCAATTCATTTAGCAGTCGTTGACGCTGATAAAACGCCGTCAATTGCATCGCTCCATCTGTTGCCATGACACCGACGTTACAAACACGCCGCTACACTCGTTCACGTACACGCCTGGAACGCACGGTTGCGTGAATCTTCACACGGACGTAAAAAATGAAAAGCCATTCCGGAGACGTCCGTGGAAATCATTAAGGACTCATTGCGTACATTGAAGACGACACATCAGGCTCTCGTGTGACGCAATCTATCACGTGATACACAGGTAGCGCTTCCTTCTGCGTAACAATGTAGAAATGCGACTGACATTTTTTTTCCAATATTAATATTTACTATTATTATTAATATTAATATTATTATTATTATTATTATTATTATTATTAAACTATAAAAAATGAAAGATATTTACATAGCCAATGCCTGCCTCAATGTGTTCATGAAAAGGAAAGAGTAGCGCACAGGTTTGCAACCCTTTGTTAAACGACCCTCTAGCGCTACATCGAGGTATTGCATCAGCATGATTTTACCGAAATTGGCGCTAGCATTGTAATTCTGGACATCCTGGACATCTCGTGCTCACGCGCACACATACATACAAACATACAAACACACATACTCACGTACACACTTTCACACGTCCACACGACGACAAACTCGAGTATTATTCACAGCTCGTTGCATCCGACGAAATTAGCCTCTCATTGAGTAGGCCAGGTCTGGCGGGATTCTGCTATAAATCTCAATATTTGCCTCCGATTCGATACATACAGAAGAGTCGAGATGAGGTCGCTCCTAGATGCTATCGGAGGATGGAAAAACCTGGGTGGATGGAGCCGTCTGGAACACCTTAATGAATGTCAGAGGTGATTGGGTGGATCTCGACCGAGATGGGGAGATGATGATGGGATGGGGAGAATGAAGGGTTGATGATGAGGAAGAATAGTCGAAGATAAGGAAGATGGGATTGTGGAATGAAAATGTCACACAGGTCCGAGCATAAACGAGATGGGCGTGTCTTGATGGATTTCATTTGGAAAGAATAAAAAAATCTTCACCAGTGACAAATTTGAATATAAAAACTAGCCACAATTAAAATACAGTTCGTAATTTCTAATGTCCATTATTCAGTCCATTTCCATTGTTGAAAATGAAATTAATTTCATTCAAACATTTTTTTATAAATTTAATTATAAATTAAAAAACATCTAAACATAGTATTACCAAGAAATCAACACTCAGAAAATGATTATAAATTAGGTCATCGATTAAAAAGCATCCCATAATTGTGACAAAATGAATTCACACCACCGGTATTACCATCGGTATCGTCATCATCACCGGCAGCGGTACTGATAACGTTCCATTGAAACCGCCACGGACGTGGAAAAATGAGTACCGGCGCGTTGGAATCCTTTATAATTTCCGAGGAGATGGAACCATCCCGTGGATGCAGTTAGATTTTCTTTTATTAAGCTCCACACTCCTATTTGCATCTCTTCCTCATTACTCACCAGTCACCATCGGTTTGGGGCGAACACTCCCAGCCCTAGTTGTAACTGTTGATTGGCTGATGGTGATGTATTAACACCATAATTTATTAAACAGAATCTTTAATGTAACTTTATGTTATGTTTGTGTGTGTTTCGTCATTTATCTTTAGAAATCTTGTTATTCTGATGACCATGTTAACTCGTTTATATTTTTGACATTTTAATGACACAATAAAAAGTTATTTTATCTTTTAATCTTCATTTTTTGATGATCCATTAGATTCAATCTAGAGTATCTAATGTAATTGGAAATAACTTGACAAGTTGACGAATATATTCATAATTTCACAACCTCGTGAATTTTCAAAATCTCAAAATTATTGAATTTAAATAACAAACCATCAATAAACAGAAATTATGTTATCATTCAAAATCATTGAATTTAAATGACAAATCACCAATAAACACCAATAATGTATACATTATTTTATTCATTTGTGTAGCATTCAAAATTTTTGGTCACAATTTTAGGAACCCCAGTCAACAGAATTCCAATCATGGCGAAGCAGACGCTCGACCTCTACGAACTCTTCAGATTGGTCGTTTCCAAGGGTGGTCTGGTTGAGGTGATCAACAAGAAATTGTGGCGGGAAATCACGAAGGGACTCAACCTACCCTCCTCCATCACAAGTGCTGCGTTCACACTAAGAACCCAGTGAGAAATTTTTTAGTAGAATTTTATTTCGAATGGGTATTTGTTAATCTCAAATTGTTGACATTGTCAAGTATTGGAATATTGATTGTTACGTGCCTGCATATGGCGGTAATGGCAACAGTCGTAATGTGTCGTATTCGAAACCCAGCCTGCATTGCCACCAGCGCACTTGGATGAGCGCTATATAAATGGCTACAAGAAGCGCCTCTGACGCTATGCATATGGCGCTATATAAATGAAGTACAATGACAACGAAAATAATGCTAATTATTGTAAAAATAATAATGGTAAAATAAGAAACATATTATTAATAATATTAAGAATAAACACTTTGTAATGTGAAAATTTATAACAAGTCCAATTAACTTACTTTAGCGGGTAACATTTGCTTTTCTGAAACATTTTCAAAATTACTTCAAACTCACCAACACCTCCCATTAAGATATAACTCTAAAAGTCAACAAATTATAACCATCCAACCAAACAACCAACCAACCAACCAACCAGCCAACGAAACACACGGACACGATGACACAAGAAGACAAGCAGCCAAACGAAGGAGGAGGCGCATGGAATCGTAAACGGCCAGTCACACCGGGGCAATTATACTGCCCGGTGTAACAAAGGAATTTATTAATCCTATGAGATCAATTCTATATCGGATTTCTTTCCTTCATTGAATGATTTGTCGACTCCGTGACTTCAAGTCGTCTGCTCCTCTCGTTGATGTTTGCGACAAAAAAAGTTGGAAAACATTTTTTGGAGGGTCAGGTAAGATGAAGGATGGTTTGGGACTGGGGAGGGTGAAGGTCGGCCGGAGGTTGGCCGGGTAGAGGTTGGAGCGGCAAACGCTGGAACACGGTTTTTGTTAGCCTGTCGTCATCCACTTTTTTTGGTGGAGTTTTTTTTTAAGGGTTTTTTGTCCTTTTTGATCCCAAAATATTTGTGGTGAGAGGTTGAAAATCTGTTCTAGAGTACACACGGAACGAAACAGTTAATGGTACCAGACGAACACATGTTTTTTCCGTTTTAATTTCAATTATTCCCTTCGTATGGCTTAAAAAGGACACGTTTAGTAGTTCTAAAATGATGTGCAGTTTTCCTTTGAAAATGAGCCCAATTTTGAGAAACTGTTGTCTGTCAAAAACAAGGATTACAAATGGTGTGATAACAAAATTTATTCTTTTTGAAAAAACGAATCGGAACGATTTTTATCATTTAAACCTCAATCCACTTTTAAAGAGTTCTAATGTTCTGCACAAAACTGCACCTCGACATTAGAAAATGCAATTCCATTCAATTGCTCAAAATTAATAAATAAATGAGTTGAAAAAAAAAGAGAGAAAATCAAAGATAGAAAAACGTCCACTGACGTTGTTGTTGTTGTTGTTGCTGGAAGATTTTCTGACCTCTCGAGACAGAATAGATCATCGTGAAAGCCGGAGAATCGTTGAAGGTCGGAGGAGCCATGTTAATTAACTTACTCGTCCGCTTTTAATCCGCTCAGCTATTTCCAAGGATTACACCATCTAGCAGTGGATCTAGCGAATGTATGTTTGGATAATCTGGTCGGAAATGCCTGTGGAACTCAAGATGAAGAGCACTTTCACTTTCAGTGTTTTTCCTTCTCTTCATATTGTTCGTCGATGAGCATGCTTGCTTCTAAAAGAGTTGAAACTTTTGGATTTTTTACTTTATTCGACAGGATGAATAATTTTCATTTTATTTAATGGAATTTATTTTGACTTTTCCCCTTCAAATTGTTTAAATTTGAGCCAGTCTCAAATTTTTCATTTTCGGAATATCCAACGAAACGTTAAACTTTCCAACAATCTAAAGTTTCAATGATGAAATGATTGTCCAAATCATTTCAAATTAAACATCGAAATCAGACAATCAGTTTCAGACAAATGATAGAAATTTTCATTTAAAAATATTAACAGTAACTCTAATAATAATTGAAATTAACTTGAGAACATTTCCAGCAAACACGCGACACAATACAAACACAGTCAATACAATGCAGTTCAATACAATACAATACAATGCAATGCAATACAATACAATACAAATGCACGAAGGTATGAAAGATTTACATTACGTCATCAGCAAATGATGCACTGCCATCAGTACAGCGGTTCAAGGTTAAAGACCAGCAGTCAGGACAGGCAAAGGTTTCACTTATTTATCTATGCTGAGCCATGGCCAGACTGGACCATAGACAATACATCACCGGAAAATCTGCTCTTAATCTTCGCCCGGGGTCATTTATAGACATGCGTAGAAGGAGGACAGGAAAGGGAAAAAGATCAAAAATATGAAACTCCGCCATGACGGGTCGCGCCATTTTAAATTAGCCCCGTAGAACGGCCATAGCTAATAACCGGTTGGACGGCTAATGAGCGCTACTTCAGAAATGGAAGAGGGGTAGAGTTTATGTGTACGTATGTATGTAATTAATATAATTATTATAATTATTCAGCTGAATAAATCTATTTATTATGCTAATGAGTAGGTATAATAAGTATCTCTGATCGTTTGTCTTGTTATGATACATTTTCATCTTTTGACTTGCACTGGAAAAAGGCAGTGCAGCTGATTTACCGGACTCGATGATGTCACAGTTGAAAATATGGAGCGTGACCTTTTGACCTCGGGAGGTTGCCCCTACATGTCCCTGTTAATCCACTCGACGAGTTGTGCTGCTGTTAGTTTGTGCTCGCCCGTGAGATGAACAATAAAATTTGAGTATAAATAAGCGCCATATTATCATAATAGCCTGTTGGTAGCCATATGGAATACATGAATATTCATAAGTTAGATAATCTTATATACCGACATCCTTGCTAATAACGGCAATAATAACAACAACAACTCGTAATGAACACACGAATACAAAACATACATGCATAAATACAAACACGCATCCTTTTTTCCCCCTACAGATACATGAAGTACTTGTACCCATTCGAGTGCGAGAAAATGAAACTAAGCACTCTGGCCGAACTGCAATCGGCCATCGACGGCAACAGAAGGGAAGGCAGGAGACCAGGGTACGGGTACGACTTCTCCCCCATACCCAACATGCTTCACACACCCCCCTCGACTCACCATCACCCCATGAACGGAGGGCCCTTGAGACCATTGCTCAGACCTCCAACTGGTTTTACGGCAGGTAAACAAATATTGTGATTTAACGAGATCATGGCCGAGCGATAGAATTGCTGAGATGACGATGACACCGATGTCGTTGGTGACGATGGTGATGATGATGACGATGATGGCGATGAACATGATAATGATTATTATCATGATGATGATGCGACGACATTGGCGATGGTAATGATTCTATTGTGGTTCCACCAGAAGAAGAACACCAGCAAATGTTGGCAGCTTCGAGACATCCTGCCCATTTGCCCTTGACCTTGAGGAGTTTCGCAGAACACGATGCAAGGGCCATGGAGGCAGCCACACGAGCCATGGAAGAGGTATTATTAATAAATAAATTTAATTAATAAATAAATTTAATAAATGAATTTAATTAATGAAAAAATAAATGAATGAAAAAAAAAATCAATAAATAATTAAAATTAATCGATAAATAAATAAATACATTTAAATATTCAATAAATAAAAAATTTTAGTAGTCAAGTTTAGTAGGTAAATAAATAAATAAATAAATTTAATAAATTCAACCAACTAACTCTAACAATCGCTCAATAAATTTCTTGACCTCTACACGTTCAAGGTCAACAAAAGGATGGAAGAGGCAAGTAGGTCCCTCCAACACGGCAACCAGCAAAACAACGGCCACGGCAGCACATCTCTCGGACCACCGAAGTCTGTCTTTCTCACTCCACCTGAGCCACAGTCCCACCTTCCGCCATCTTTATCTCAACCACAGGCCCCATCAGGCCCCCTAGCTCAACCTTTGAACCTTACCCCGACCGCCAACGGTCAACTCCTCGTTGGTTCCCACTTAATACCGGCTCATCCTCATCCCCTGCCAATGGGACTTCACGGTCTCGGGGGCCTGCCACCCAGCCTAGCCGGCCTCCCCTCTCATTCGACCAACAGTGGGGAGAAGTTTGAATCGTCGGCTTCTCAGCAGCAATCTCAAGGCAGCTGCAAGCGTCCAACGTTTCTCGACGAAGCTCGCTTCATGCAGCAGTTGGCAGTCAACCACGCCAACATCAAGATGACCTCACAGGGTTGGTCAGAGGTTGATTATTCGATTGAATAATTTAGCAATTCATTTACATATATTAATTATAATAACATTTGATGAATTATGAAATAATAATGATACTATTTAGTATATTCAATATATTATCATTATTATTATTATTATTATTATTATTATTATTATTATTATTATTATTATTATTATTATTATTATTATTATTATTATTATTATTATTATTATTATTATTATTATTATTATTATTATTATTATTATTATTATTATTATTATTATTATTATTATTATTAATTATTATTATTATTATTATTATTATTACTATTATTACTATTATTATTATTCTACAGGTGGAAGCAGACTGGACGGAATGAACTCAATGTTGGTGAGCATGGAGATCAACGGTCTCATTTACCAGGGGGTCCTCTTTGCACAGCACCCCCGTCGTATGTGAACCCTAATTCCACCCCACCATGGTGAACAACTGATGGGAGGTCACCCTTTGTGGTGATGTGTTGTTGTTCAGTGGTGACCGAAGTGTTATCACCGTCATCGTCGTCGTCGTCGTCGTCGTCATCATCTTTTGTTGACGCTTATTTTGTGATAGTGCTGATGATGATTGCTGTTTTAATGATGATGGATATTGATTATGATTATGATGATGAAGATGATGATGATGATGGCATACATTCCACTTAAAATTCAGTCGCACAACACTATCATTACCTCGTTATTAACTGAAATTGTGATTACGATGTTCTCTGTTGTTGCTTAACAATTATCATAAATTATGCTAATTTCAATTACTAGTGAATTTTCTTGACGTAGTAAAGTTATAATAAAAACATCGCCAAGATACAAGATCAAGTGATTTAAAATTAATTTTAAGTTCTCGGATTTTCAAATTATTAATTTTTCAAATTATTCACCTGACATTTTATCATTTCTGTTTTTTGCACGAACGCAATTTTTGAATTTGGGAATCTTGTTTTGTATATGATAGTCATCGTTGTCGTAATCGCCCGTGACATCGTCTTCGTCACCACCATCATCATCACCACCACCGTAGCCGTCATCACCGTCATTACCATCATTACCATCATCACCACCACCATCATTATCATCATCACCATCATGACACATTGTTGTTGTCAACTTTCTCGATGGCTTTTCATTCTCTTCAGCTTTGCGTGTTGTCGATTTTTTGTAGATTTTTTGATGAATAAAAAAAGATTGATCATAAAAGTTATAAAAATGTAAACAAATATTCTCATGCATCTTTAAGCTGCCAAAAAGACATTAACAGTTTCAAGTTATTGATGAATTTCCATTAATAAATGAAAAACAGTAAACAACAATAATTATAATAACATGAATAATGAGCGCCTCCTCGCCATAACTCTGCCATGATTGGCCGTAGTAATAACGGTCATCCAGTGGTCATGAATAATTAATGAACTTTTTATTGCATAAACAATATCATTGGCTGCTAAAAATGGACCGAGGATATTTGGCAGTGCTTGTGCGGTCCAGGTGACAGGCGATGATGAGTTAGTGTTGCCCTGCTGTCGTTTTTAAAAGTGTTTGTAATATTATAATTTCAAGTTTTAAATTATTATATTTTATATTATTCCTTTTTATTTTATTTTTCTCGCTAGCACTTCCATTTTTTTTATTGAGGACGGTCGTATTAGTGGCTTATTAAGAGCCCATCGAAAGGATAAATAAATAAATTAAAATAAATAAATAAAATTATAATAAATAAATGAATTATAATATTTCCAGAATAATTACGAACGAACATTTGTTATGACATGTTGACATTCATTCAACCTGACGACTGTAGGACGACCTTTGACCCAGGATTTGCTGTCTCTTAAGATTTGTCCTTGCAACACGCCCTCTTTGTATACACATGTTGTTTCTGGTATACAATTTAATACAATTACATCGTTATTGTTAGTAATTTTAACTTTAAATTGGATTGATAAAAATATTATGCAATTAAATATTGAAACAAAGTCAGTATATTTCAGTACGGACTTATGTAAATGCCATAATAGGTTCAATTAAAAATTACAAGAAAACCAATACATACAATACAATACATAAACAATGGTGCTTACAATACATACATACATACAAACAGACATAAAGTATGTTTGCCTCCTTGCTGAGGTTGTGAAAAACAAGCTGCCATCAATTCATACTCAAAAACCATTTTCGAACCCTCATTAACGGAAGCAGCCTTATTACCAGGCCATCCATTGATCATAAAACAGAGAGCAAAGAATATTATTCAACATTGTCTTCTTATATCTATGGTGTGCATGCGAGCGATAAATCAACTTCAAAACTGTTGCACAGACGTTCTCAAAATAATCAGCGGAATAATAATTTCTGCTTTTCATTCATTTCCTCTTCACATCTTCAGTGAATAAATTTTTCTAAATTATTACACATTATTCAGTGAATGAATTTATATGAATTATTATTGTTATTATTATTAACATTGTGGTTCCCTGCTAGAAAATATTAAGACTACAATAATGATTTATAACAAATTATAGTATAAAATTAATTAACAATTTTATATTTTTAAGTTAAGCAATTTTATAAATATTATGTCTTAAACCAGTTATAACAAGTGAATATAAATATTAAAATTATTATAATGAATAATATGAATAATGATGTTTAACATTATTATCGTAAGTAATTAATTGGCTTACTGAGGGTATAAATAATATTTTTTATTAAAATTTTTTTCGCTCATTATTTAAATTTATGAATATAATTACAAAAACTATATATAATGAAATATTAATACTAATATCATTCAATAATGTTAAACTTAAGGGCAACAAAAAATACAATTACTTTGTAATTATAATTATAATTAATTATCACGACTATAATAATGATCAATATTAATATTAGGAAACAAATTATTAAATAACCAGTAACAAAAATTACAAATTACATTAAAAAAACTATTTTTTGTTGACCGCTCACGACCATGCACTCCATGCACAATTCACCGCACATACTCCAAATGCACCAAAGACCTTAATATATTCTTCGACGTTCGGTGCATTCATTAAGTCAAGCTACTTCGCTTCCTCATACCAATCCATCCAATCATCTACTTATCCATTCATTCATTCACACACCCATCAATCCATCCGTCCGCTCGTCCATTCATCAATATGTACACCCACCCACCCATCCGTTCATACGTCCACCCATCCATCCATCCATCCATCCATCCATCCATCCACCCATCCATCCACCAATCCGTCCGTTCCTTCGGCCACCATCCAGCCATCCCCAGGCTCGTTAAATAGTAATGGTCCTTCATCATCTCACCAACTGCAGTGGATCGACAGTTTTTCGACGACACTCGCAAAGAAATGAATTATTATCATACGCCAACTTTCTCGGGTGCTCCGGGGGAAGGGATGGGTTGTTTGTGGAGGGGTGAGATAGGGGGTAAGGGTCTGAGGGCTTGGATAGTTTAGGGGTGATTGGTGAGGCGATGATTATGTTGGTGTTGTCGGTGAAGATAAAGATACTGATGTCGATGATGAAGATGGCAATGATGGAGGTGATGGTAATGATTCTGATGATGATGACGATGACGATGATGGAAATGATAGATGTTTAAATGTCACCCAGTGGCTGAAGTTGCTCTGCTGGTGATCAATCAACGTAAATCAATTGAAACTTTACCAGGACGTTCGCGACCAGCGGCATGTGTCGCCATAGCAGATGAAGCAGCAGAAACGATTTATGATTGGGCGAGTATTTTTTTTCTTTGTTTTAATTAGTTTGATTATTTTCCTGCGTCTCGGGCGTCCAATTATCCTCGCGAAAATACTCAATCATCGCCCGCTATATATCATTCTATCATTTATGATCTTTTCACTTCCGGCAGAACGCTTTTCATTTTTCTTTGTTTAAAGTTCTTTGGCGTTCAGCGTCGGCCGCAGCAGAATTTTTCATCGGCCTCTGTCGGTAAAAATATCTCTGCTGTCATAATTTCTCTACGTGGACATTTTGAAGATTTTATTCTATTAATTTTAGAGGTAAAATTTCATGCTTACAAAAATTTGTTTTTTACAAAATTAATTTTTTTCCTGATAAGACATGACAGTCACACTGTTTTTAATTTTAATGTTTCATAGCACTGGTATAAAAAAAAAACATTCGGAGCACCGGGAACCTATTCGACTACACGAAATTATCAAACGACCACAGCAACGCAACAAGAAGGTTCCAAGAAAGCAACAACAAAATTTCAACAGCTCAACAACGACAAAATTTCAACAGCTCAATAACGACATCCGCAACAAACACAAAAACATTCGTATGAAAGGGTTTCTTTCTTTCTGGGAGGTGTTAAAAAATGCAGCAATAATTTTCCTGTAATTATCAACTCCGCGATGTTTTCAATGCTGACTTGGGACCGCTGCATCCACCGCCATCGCCGCTCCAACTACATCGTCGCCAGCACCTTTTTTGGCAACTGTTTATTTTTTCATTTATTACTTGTGACAAAAACGTGACCATCAAATTGTCAACCAAACTCCATCGTCATCGTCATCGTCATCGTCACCACCGTCATAATCATTCTATCAAGTGTCGCTGCTCTCGTTGTTGAATATTGATACTTCAGTCTCATTCAGTTACTAAAGTAATTCGATTGGAATGAAACAAGATGGTGACGTGTCAAAAGTACTTGAGTTGGAAAATGAGAGATCGTGATGCATCATATTACTTAATATGTAATATTACGATACTTGTAATGAAGACGTATATAAATGCTTAACAAAGAAAATTTAAATAAAATAATTTTTTTCATAACTTTCATCCTCCCAGACTTTGAGTTTGAGAACTGCACTTTAAGGAATGGTAGATAGAAGATTTTATTTTTGCAGAAAAAGACGAAACAAAGTACCCTTGATTTGTCAATCAATTTGTAGACTTGTTTAATCAATTAATTTTTAATAAAATTTACGAAGGAAATGTTGCAATTGTTCGTTGAGTAGTTGGAGTTCAATCTTTTCCATTGAAACGCAAGATGTCCCGCTCAATTGATTGCACCTGAAAGCGATTGGTAACTTTTTTCCATTTTGTCACGCGATACAAAAATAATGGATGTAGATATTCATTAAAATATTCATTTGAATATTATTCATATCAATAACTTTGTATTATAAGTATTTACATATTGACATTCAAATGTTGATTTCGATTTCATTTTCTAGGAAGAAATCATATGCCATATATATTTGTATATTATATATTTCGCAGATGACGAAACTTTGCAATAAAACTTTTTTTTAAGAATTTGGTGATTTATTGATAACTTGAATCATTGTTCTCTCTAAATTCCGGGGGGGAATGCTGCTATTAAATATTACAAGACTTGCCTGAAGATTAAGGACAAAATTAACAACAAGATTAGAATTGTCGACGGTGTCTCAGTGGATAATTTATCTGAGCTAATACAATATTCAATATTTTCGTATTGAAATTATTAATTTCGTATTATCTCATTGATTCTAGCATCCTATCATTCACTCAAAATCATCATTCATACGTTCATTTTAACATTTTATTGCCCAAATTAAAATAAAATTTTCATTTTATGTATTTAAAACACGTCTTAAAATTTTATGATCTCCACGATTTTAGGTCTTCAGATTGTTACCTTCTCTTTGTAATGTTAGCAGTAAATTCGTAGCGATACAAAGCTTCATCCGACTCGCAAATTGATAACAACTGACTGATATCAAAGATGGTAAGAGAGACTTTCGAAGTGTGCTGTGCCCCAGACACGCCCGAGTTTAAGAGAGATTGGCAAAAGATCGCTAGCTTAATAAAGGATGCTTTGCATGGCAAAGTGTGGAAGCGCGCTCAAGTTAATGAAGTGGTCAAGTAAGTTACCCTATCCTAGAGCTACCCTGGAATGTTTTTGGTTAAATATTTGTTAAATATTATTTGTTCACTCTGTGACTCGGCACCAAAACTTGCTTTCTATTCTTTCTATTTCCATTTCTGCATGCTATTACATCGGCTAGTTTGTTAATATGCTGTTTTAGTTTTTATTATTTAAAATAAAATATTACTTTATATATTACTAATTAATATATTAATAAAATTACTAATAAGTATATTACCGCATTACATGTTGAGGGTGTTTTTTAAGGCTATGCAGCGGCAGTTTGCGGATGCTTAAATCTGCTCATAAAATGTAAACAGCATCTCAAAGCATAAATTATAATCATACAATAAATTATTAACATAAATTATAATCACACAATAAATTATTTTTAGCCTGGTCGTCAAGTACTCCCAATGGCTTAAAGGGCAAGAACTCTCCGATCGCGTAAATGAAATCGTTTTAGAATGTGGCGAAGAAAACCTAGTCGTTAGTGAAGATAATTCATAAAATATTACATTCTAAATTTGTTAGCTCAGCAATATTACAACAACGTCATTTTGACATTTACAGTCAATCGATTTCAAATGTGATCTGAAAGGTATGGAGGAGTTCATTGAAACTTGGAACACCTACAAAAACTCCGGGAGCAAAGTAGAGATTTTGTTAGAGTGAGTTTAACTTAACTATTTCACATCCTCAGGAGATTTTTAATTCCAATTGATTTTTTTAAACTGAATTGCATTTTCATTTGCATTGAATGAACATTTTATAGAACGTTAGGGAACCGTTTAAGAAGAGTAGAATTTACCGAGCATAGCAGATTACAAAGTTACAAGAACGACGATAAATTTGTACCGAAAACCGACGTCAACTATGTAATTCGAATTAATTTTTCTTCCTTGAAAATTGATAAATTTTTATTTGATACATCATTTAACTTTTAAATTTTAGAACATAATGAATTCTGGGAAAGAGAAGCTCTTGAAAGTTAAGCAGGAAATGACTGATTCCATATTCAAATATATGGAAAGGTTTGTTACAACCGATGCGCTGTAATTTGTAAAGGGGAGTATAAGTTGTGATTATTAACTCAAATCATTGACAACATACAGGAAGGACTACAATATGGAGAGATTGGTTAAGTTAGTAAACCAGATTATCAATATTATCAACGAATTGGAGTCATATCTCGATGTGAAAGACAAAGAGGTAATTGCCTTTTATTTATTTATTAAAGTTACATCTATGATTCAGATGATAAGTTCATGTCAGAGGAATGTTTAGATAACATATCCTAATTTTTCTCCATCTTACAGATTTACAAAAGTGTATTTGAGGAGAGCTACTCATCGTCAATTAGAAAGTTCTATAAAGAAGATACCAACGTTTTCATCGCCACACTTTCGCCTTACGATTACATCAAAAAGTGTATCGGTATCGTGGACTACGAACTTGGAATCGTCGAACGCCTTCTGCCTGAATCTGTCGAAGCTGTCATGGATGAAATGAGGAATTGTTTTATCGATGAGCACCTCGATGTCCTGACGAGCGATTTCAAATCTTTCCTAAAATATAATGAGCCAGAAGGTGAATTATTTTCATTCTTTGGAATGTGATTTCGTACAGCGTACAAGTAACATTTTTTTCTTGTCTTTAAGAACTGAAGAGAATATACAGGTTATTCAAGAAATCACCTGATGCGATGCTGGCATTGAAAAATCATCTGCAGTCGCACGAGGATACTAGTTTCTACGAATTGAGAAAGTCGTTGGAGATTTCCAACTTTTGTGAAGCTATCGTCGCAAAATATGATGAAGAAATGAAATACATTGCCGATGTATTTGAATCTAATCCCGATGCAGTGTCCGCATTGCACAAAGTGAGTTGGAACGCATAGATTTAATCACTAAATGTTGAACAATTACAAACTGCTTACTTTTTATTTTATCAGGGAATTTCACAAGCTATCAACAGGACTTTGAATACGGAAGGGGTAAGCACATTTTTATATATAGATTTCTTCTAACTTCGATCTATCATTAAACACATTTTAAATTTTATAGGCCCAATCAACAAAGCAAAAGCAAAACGCGACAAGCTTTTCACAAGTATCGGACATAGTGAGTCGAATTGATTTCATTTCTTTGCATTGTCGGCACATGAATTTCTAACGATTACCCCTCTAAAACATTTAATTTTCAAAACAGCTCGTAAATCATTGCGACCAATTCATGAGAAGTGGAACAAAAGGATTGAATGAAGAGGTTTTGGATAAGAAGCTGGACGATATCATGTTCGTGTTCCGCTATTTGGAAGACAAGGATCTTTTCAACAAGGTTAGACGGAAGATTCTCAATTTATTTACATTTCTCAACTTGGATTTGATTTATTTCTAAATTCGTTTTTAATGACCAACAGCTTTACTCAAAAAGCCTGGCTAAAAGGCTGATTAATTCATTTTCCCAATCCCTGGAAGTAGAAGAAACTCTTATCAATAAGTTGAAGGTAACTAAATATTTATTTTTAAATAAACGAATTTTATGAACTTATTATATTATCAACTAACAAATTTATAATCTCCACAGCAAGAAAGCGGTAGCAGTTACGTGAGAAGTCTAGAGAGAATGATCACGGACAATCAGGTCAGTAAGGACTCGACAGCGAAGTTTAATGATGAACATGGAGCAAAGCTTACAATATCGATGAGCTTTTTGATTATACAGGTTTGTGACACTCTAGAATTGTATTATTACAATTGCATCAATTCAATTGCAACTCTATTGAGTTATTCAATTTTTAGTCTGGATCTTGGCCAATTCAACCGAGCAAATCAACAGTTTTGATTCCGCAAACGTTATCTGAAGGAATGGCATTCTTCACTGAGTATTATTCCTTGAATCATCGTGGTAGAAAGCTTCAGTGGAATCACTCCCTGAGTATTTGCGACATCAAGCTCAACTATTTGAAGAAAAGTTGCATCCTCCAGACTCCAGTGACTATCACAGCGATTATGACCCTGTTCAATACTCTGGAATCGGCTCCTTTCGAGGAAATCAGAACTTCAACCGACATCGAGGCTAAAGAGCTGCTGAAGTATTTGCAATTCCTCACAGCCCAGGAAATCATATCGTGCAATGTGAGTATTAAAGAGTTCTACGCGATAAATATTTGACTTAAACATTTTTTAATTAATTTTTTATATTAAGAATGGAAAAAACGTCACCCAAGAGTCAACGTTCAGCCTGAATGATAAATTTGAATCTAAAAGAACCAAGTTCAGGCTGGCTCCAGTTTTGAGGGAAGCCGCCCAGGAAACAAGTGAAACAACAAAAGCGGTTTTGGAGGAGAGGAAATTTTATCTTCAAGCTCTCATCGTGAGGATCATGAAATCCAAGAAGACAATGAATCACAACGACCTGGTGAGTGAGGTGATCAAGGAGGCCATGTCCAATTTCGTTCCAAGTCAAGTATTTGTAAAGGGTGTCATCGAGGACCTCATTGCGAAGGAATATTTGGAAAGGGCAAGAAGAAATAAGGACGAGTACAACTATCTTGCTTAAAGCAATTAAAGCTTATTCCTCTTAATTTCTAAGTATTAGCAAGTGGATGTAATATAAGTAATTGTTGAAATAAATCATTTTGAAATTGTAAACATTTTCGCCTTGAGGTCGTCAACAAATTGTTTTAAGCGAATAGAACTTCATATGGACTCGCACTACAAGCCAATTCAAACCATAAAACAAACTGCAGCATGGTTTTTTGAGAGGTTTCCCAATCATAAATGTGTAGCTTCATGAGGTAATGGAGGAAATGTCACTAAATCTTAAACCTTAATAGATTTTAAGAGAAGATTTTAATTTCTGCCTCTAATAAGTAGGGTTAAGTAGGGTTTACCTCCAATTATTCTGTTGGTTCTACTTCATTTTATGTGAGCCAATTAAGGATTGCTTTCAAATCTTTACATTTACATTTTTTATTTGGAAAATATTTGAAGCCATTTCATGTCAATGTATTTGAAAGTGATACCCAATCCTTTTTTAAATCCTGTTCAGCTGTCTTCTAACTACAATAACTTCATTAATAATTAACTCAAAATGATTTTGAAAGATGAGGCACAGATTAGGTCATCTATTTTTCATCTCAATTTTAATCCTTTTAATTTAAACTGGCTTCTTCATTCTTCAATAAATTCACGCCTCTGATGTATTACAACAATAATACTAATGATAATGATAATGACAATGACAATAATAATAATAATAATGATGATGATGATGGTGACGATGATGATAATAATAGCTAGTAATAACAGATTGCTTGTAAGCAACTAGGATTGAACCACACCAAGTCGAAAGCATCTAGCTACCAACACCTCTTCTACACAGTTAGTATTTAACAAAACTGTATATTAGCAGAAAACTAGGAATGAACAAAACAGTCAAAAAATTCAAATTGATTAAAATGAATGTATTATCAAGCGAAAAACATTTAATTGTAAACACACCAATTGTAAGCCGAATCTAAAGTCTCTTGAAATTACTGTGTCGGTCATAAATAATGACGAGTCATAACTTCTGAATGTGCAGTGAAAACAATAAATTTCAAGAAAAATAACATGTTTCTGCAGAGCACCGAATTGCTTTTTATTTGAGAACGTAGAATAATTTTCACAAGGCCGGATTATCGACCAATCGAGAAAGAGTTAATAATTTATAACCACAGGCAACATCCAATAAGCCACAGGGTAACACTATAATACGAGCGAGAAATATCGAAGTGAGATCACTCGAGACGTTACAATACTGGTTGAACAATATGGTCAATATGATGCTTTGTTGCGTCCAGATGTATCCGAAGAGATATACAGAGTGATAATTTCATTATGCCGGTAAAGCATTGCAAGCTGCTACACGTTGTCAGAAAACACACTAAGCGTAACTTGGGCACGTTATCGAATTAACCACGAGGAGCCTGCAGACAAAGGCCTGAGTCAATAGAAGCTTGAACATAGATGAGTATAGTTGTAAAAATAAATTTCTATTTTGGCTTTCTTGAAGCTCTCTTTACATATACTTAAATTCTTTTTAATTAAAAATAATTTGTGAGGAAAATATTGTGAAGTTGTGTAACAAGGATGTCCAATAACAGCAGCATTGCTGCTTTGTTACTTCGTTAGCACATCAGCACAAGAATGTTCTCAAAGAAATTTGTATAAACAGAATTCAAGGACATTTTAATAAAAATCAACAACTTTAAATCATTGACATACTGAAAGAATCAAAAAATACTCTCAAGATAAATTATAAAGCAACGCAAAAATTGACACACTGAAGGACACTTCCCCTCCATTTTGACTCGTGCAGTAAAAAAAAGAAGAGAAACTGACTGCAAAAATATCTTCAAACGGTCGGACCGTCCTGTTTGATCTCGGACGCCACCTGCTTCGCTCGTTTCTTTTTGTAATGTGCTTCTCCCGAGCTACTTTTCGATCCTACTTTGCCACCCGCTCCTTCTTGTCGTGCCAGGCTCGGAGAGCTGGAGGACTTTGACTTTTTGCACTGCTGAGCAGCGATCTGACCTTTGTCGGTTTGCCTCTCTGCCATTGGAGACGTGACGATGGAAAAAAGATTTTTGAAAACCCTCGAGGAAAATTTCTCTTTCACTGTGGATTCATTTGGACAAGGAGAAGAAGAACCCCCAGTGCTGATACCTTCACTTGTCGAGGTGCTGTCCAACTGTTTTCTTATTCTCGAAATATCATTTTCTTTGCTTAATGATTCTTGAGCAGTCCGATTACTGCTCTCTGCTTCTTCAAAATCTTTGATTTCTTTTATCTTCTTTAGCAACGTCTGGTAATCGTATCTCACGACATGAATGTATTCTTTGTGTAAAGTCATCTTTATGAAGTTCTGCTCAGTAACAATGAAAAATGTCACAAATATATTAATGTTACATTATGTATCTTTTAGCTTAAATTATTTCATAATAGTTAATAATAAAAAAACCTTTTTATCTCTGTAAGAAATTCCATCCCCCACTAAATTATCCATTCTAGAGATGTCTTTAGAATCGTCTGAATCAAATATTCTTCTAGCTCCACATTTTATTACAGGAGAGTTTGGATCAGATTTCTTTTCATCTGAACTCTCATCAGTTACTGAGTTGAATGTGAAGACACTTCCGTCACCAGTAGAACACCCGGTATTCGGTGCTCCCATCTCGTCAGCACTGGCCGGTGGAGAAAGACTACATCCTCTGGCATCGCCTAAGTCAGTTCCAACCGAATTAAATGGCCTGTTCTTATTATCGCTCGAGGCGACTTCTGCTAAGCGAAATCCAGAACCGGACTTTTCCATTTTAAAGTGGTCTTTTCGCCTATACTTTGGCATTTATCTGCAGTACTAATAATTACATCGCGACAGAGACTACATTCCTAGAAGTCCTACAACAGCCTAGAATAGTAAGTCGTTTCCGTGAAGTAAATTACATTTACCTTCTTAAAATTATTTTTTATTAAATATAACAAATTAAACTTGTTAATTAAAATTTTAATTATTCATTCTTAGTACGTTTTAGTTATTACGTGTTTAGAATATCTTGGTCTACTGACGATTCACGTAGAAACAAACTGCCGGGTGACTTAGTCATAGGTGTGGCGGTCGTTCTTGTTAGCCTTCGCTTGAGTGGATTTTTCGCTTACTTTATTTTCTCTGAATTTCTTTTCCATCACTATGTCTTCGAAACACGAGAAAGACAAGCAGAAGGCTCTTCAAGAAAAGTATCAAGCCATTCTTTACGGACTATTACGAGATGAAGACAATAAATATTGCGTGGACTGCGATGCCAAAGGTAAAACCTTTTAATTTTTAAATATTTTGTTTGAGCTTAGAATGAAGAAAAAGTTTAAAATAAGTTATCCGTTTCTTATAATATTACTTTGTCTGGTTGTGAGATTGGATGTTGAAAAGTTATTCACTTTTTCTTGATTTACGTTTCATTCACATTGTTATTTTAACCGATTTATTTTGTATTTGCACATTATATTTCAGTTAGCAATGGCATGACTGAAGTTGGCATTTTCTCAACAGATTTTGTAGACATTACATAAAGGCAAACATGTCATAATGTGCATTTGTAATTAAAGCCAGTCTTGATAGAATTGATTGTTCAGCTATTCATTACTTTCAGTGAGATATATTAAAGTAAAAAGCTACAAATGCAGAGTTAATTTTTTTTGTTTAATTTTACTTCATGCAGGACCGAGGTGGGCCTCCTGGAACCTCGGGGTTTTCCTATGCATCCGATGTGCTGGCATCCACAGGAATTTGGGTGTCCATGTCTCAAGGGTAAAGTCTGTCAACCTGGATGCATGGACAGAAGAGCAAGTTGCTGTTAGTGTTTGCGATTATTATTATTTTTTTGTTATATCGCCATGTAATGAATGTCACTGATTCAATAATTAACATCAATACACTCATTGGTGCTTTTAAAATTTTTGCTGCATAGTTATTGAAGTTATTCTCTGTAATTGCTGATTAATTTTGCATCTGATTAATAATCAACACCAATTGTGTTGTGACCAAGTATTTTTCTTTTTGACATTTTGTTGTTGGCTACATTTAAGCAATTTAGTTCCTTAGCAACTGGGTAGTTAACATGTGCTTGATGCTATACCTAATGTCCGATGGACAGGTTCGGATGTTCACGAACCTCGCATTCACGTCAGTCGTGCAATTTATTCGTTTCCTATTCTGGTTTTTAAATTAGCAATTTGTATATCCTAGCCGCAATTCTCTCAATTCAATTAAACAACATTCTGTGTCCTCATGTCTTAGTCATCAATTGTTCTCTTGATATTTTGAACCTTAAACTCTTTCAGATGATGAAGGAGATCGGAAATAGCAGAGGGAGAGCTGTCTACGAGGCAAACATTCCCGACAACTTCAGAAGGCCTCAGACGGACTCGTTAGTTAAGCTCGCTCGTTTGTTAATATTCGTCGTTTGCTGTTCATTCTGTTGTTGCACGTCCAGCTGTGAATTGTTCTGGTGGGAGATCTGGTATAACCTTGTTCCCATGAAGGGCATTTGAACGTATCGTATGGTAGTTGACCTCTGTTGTCGATGTTTTCTGATTATTTGAGCCAGTGCTGCTTGTTTTTCTTGGTAATTTGAACCTCCTCCATGATTTTAAACTAACAAATGAATAATTCAAATATCTTGAATCGCCTGAATGCTATGAATGTGCTGCGTTGAAATAATGTCTCGGTCTAGTTTATGTTTTAACAGGACAGATTGGCTATAAATAATAATAATTGTGTGAGCTAATTGCCAGTTGAATTGCACTCATTTAATCCATTTAATTTATTCAATTCATCTGAAGGAGCTTAGAGACATTCATAAGGGCCAAATATGAACAGAAGAAGTACATAGCCAGTGAATGGGTGCCACCAAAACCTAAGGTGATGATGATGATGATTAATAATACCTCATGGATGCCAATGCTAACCCTAATTATCCTAAATTCTAATGATTATCCTTGTGTTTTAATGATATTATTTTTTTAACTTGTCTTTCAGGCATTGGTCCTTTCTACAGACAACATTCCATCTAAGGTCTGACTGTGATGGTTTTGATTATGATGATGATGATGATGATGCTGATCTAGGGTGATGATGTTTTTTTTGTGTGACAGGCCGCTCACAATAGCACAGGAATTAGGGATCTCAGGGGATCAACGAAACTGGCGACATCTCAGGTGCTTTTGAAAACATCGTTGTTGGAGAATTTATTACTGTATCAACTAAATGTCGTTAATTGATAAACAATTAATGTCATTATGTTCGTTGTATTAAATACAAAACATTATTTAACACTAACTGACAAATCATCGTCACTAACTGACAATGCAAGTTTAAGAATCGTAAACCGTTCATGTAACTTCATCTTACACGACACCTTGTTCATCTGTTCAATTTAACAAACAACAGCAGTGAGTGATCTAAGTTATTGCAGGCCAAGCCCTTTGACACCCCCAAGATCACATCCTCCGTGTGTGTCACCCCCACTCCGATTGCAGAGAAGGCTGTCCAAGAAGCAAAGAATGGAGAGGTTGACCTTCTGGGCCTTGACGATCCCCTGCCTGTGGGTGAAAATTCGTGTCAGAAGGACATTTTTGGGGAGTTCCTTAGCAACACTCAACAACAACCACAGACGCAGCCAGCACAGCAAACTGTCGGGACTGCAGACCCATCTCCCCTAGCAGGAACTTCACAGGTGGTGGGTGGATTATGATTATGATGATGGTTTTTATTTTGTGACATTGTTAAAACCGATGATTTAAATGATGTGAATACAGTGTTAAGAGAACCAAGACATTCCTGCAACTGTGCAAATGCACAATTAAATGATATTACTATCATATTATAAATCCTACCTTTGGAATCCAATGAATGATGAAAGGAATGAATTTATAAAACTTTCCTCTGCCATTATAATGATAATATTTTACAGCAGAATTCCATCAATCCGAACGACACGAGTCTTTTTGATGGTACCTCATCGGCAACCAGCACCCCATCGGAGAACAAGAAGGTCTCTAAGGATGCCATCCTGGCTCTTTATGGACCACCCCAGGCACCGGGGCCAGCCATGTACGGAGGTCGGTTGAGGGACTTGTTGCTATGGTGTTAAACTTAATTGTTAATTATGCATGTCTCTGCCGATGATGGCGTATTGGGAGATTGTTAAGTATGATATTAATTAGGTGTATTAAAAAAGAAAGCTAGATTTATTACAGAGCAACATTTATATCAAATTTTCTTCAATTTGAAATCATTTCTAACAATCCAGGTGGTCTCATGATGGATCCCAACCAATCTATGATGGGGCACATGGCACTGTTACAAGGTCAACCAATCAATGGGCAGATTCCTCTCCAGGTTTGTTACGTTGGAAACTAAAATATTGGTGGTGCTAAGAATAAATTATTATGATATATTATTATTGTTATTATTATTTTTTTTATTTTTTTTATTGCTATTCTTAGTATTATTACTGATGCTCTAAGAGTGCTTTGTCAGGACTGGTATATCTATTGATATTATTCAATTTCTGTTATCAGTCCTCTATGATGATTGGTCAGCCAGCCATGATGGGTGGAGTCAGCATGGCTGCAACGATGAATCCCCAGGTTCCTCTCATAATGGGTGGAAGTCCCCAACTTCAGGGACAAATCAATCCCAACCTGTACAATATCCAACAGGTGATTGAGTCTACCAAAAGCTGATGCTCAATATCATTAATATCAGCATATCATGTGATATGAAAACCTTTCCATGCTTATAAATAATTAATAAGGCAGTGTTAAGGATTCATGTTTGTGTTATTTTTTTTAATGTATTTTAAAAAGCCTCGCATTTACATTTTTAGATTCAAAACCAAATGGTCGGACTGAACCTCGCATCCCCGCACCAAACTCAGCCCGCTTTCTATCAGCAGCAGCAACAGCAGCCTGCTGCTGCTCAGCCGGGATTCTACCAAGCCTCTCTTCCAGGCCAGCAGTTCTTCCAACAACCTCAACAAAATAGCAACATGTTCCAATCATCCACCCAGCAAGGGGCACTTTCATATCCTGGCAACACATCCCTGGCCACGGGGGTCGGGGCTATCCCCAATGCCCGACCCTCTCCAGCCCAGGTTCCCGGCTGGAGTAACCGCCTTCCTCCCTTGCCTGCTCAGCCCCCCATGACTGGAAATTTCTGGCAGTGACCTTTCATGTTGCATTGCATTTTTGATAGATTGCCAATGAAGTAATCATTTGATTGATGGCTATCAATGTGGTTGAATGGTTGACTGGTTAGCATGGTTAGATAATTGTCAATTGAATGCCTGCTATTGAAAATGTATCACGTGCTCTGTTTGATTGACTGTCTCGACAGGACATCGAGTTGTTGTTCGATTTCTCTAAGGTTGCTCTTCTGTTCTTTTTTGATCACGTGATGTTGCTTGACCAATCATCGCTGAGATGCATGAATTAGGAAATGTCTCCAGCTTCACCATCGTATTGCTGATATCGTCACCATCACCCTGGTTGTTATCGTTAATAATTTATTCGTTAAGTTCCGATTGCAATCGTTGTGAACGATTGAGTAATAACGTCAACAATTGATTGTATATATTCAATCACCAGCATAATATCAGCATGGGTGACAAAGTTTATTAAATTATTATCCGTTATTATCAGTGCTTATTTCAAATATTCGACTGGGTCTTGCGATAAAAGCGCTGGCATTTAATGCACGGATTATGAATTGATGCACTCTTTTATGATTAAATGAATAATTAACGATCGAGTGGAATTAATGGTGCAACCGATTAAACCAAAGCCAAAGTATCTTGGAGCTTAATTAAATTAATTAGCTTAATTAATACGATGACCCATCTTAACCTTTTATCTCCCAGAAGCTAATAAAAATGTGTCTACAACACATACATTTACTGAAAAATCTGAAATTTTTTTCGTAAACTCATCATTTGTTGTGTCTATGTTCAACAAGAGGGACATAAGGCTGTTCTTGTCAGCGCAAAATCAAGTTCTAAATAAACAAATTCTAGGCAATGACTGAATCGTTGGTACCCACGACTTTCGGTTATAAGCCAAAAAAAGTTTATCTCCCGAACTGTCCGAGGGTTTGTCCCTCCTGCAAAAAGCAATGACATTCCTGCAAATGACATCAAAGAAACATCAAATTATCGGATTCATTCTCAGGCACCAAAAAACCATATTTGGCTAAACCTCTGACCACACACACAATCTAACAAAGTGTTTGCAGTAATTGACAGTACTTCTGAAAATGATCTTTATTTAAAATTACAGATAAAAATGTGTTTATAGCTATAAAACAAAATAATAATAATTTGTGAGGGTGAAACAAATATTAAACCACTTGTAAACATCATGATTTACAGATTCAGGTAAGGCACTCAACATAACGGGCAGAAACCACTTAAAAGAACACACACAACAGGACACAACATTGTTTCATGAGTGAAAAATAAGCATTCAAACAAAGGATTTGAAAAACAGTAACACTTGACATTAATTCAAATAATACAATTAAATTCCATTCAGGATTTCACTGATATTGCCTGAGAGATGTTTACCATTACATTTTTGATTGGTTTGAGTTCATTACAGGTGTGGCTAAATCACGTAGAGAAAGAGAGAGATAGGCACCATTCCTCAGAGTTGTCTTCATCACTTCGCACCATCCACATGTTGGACGAGACCCCATTCTTCTGCCTTTTCGAGGGTTTTCTCTGCAATCCTGCTCGCTTCTCTCCTCTGGGGATCGTCGAGTTTTGAAACTGCCATCAGGACCTCCATCATCTCACTCTCCACCAATCTTGTGGCAATCTGTTTATCATCATCATCACCATTATCAATGTCAGTGGCATGTATTCATCACTTAGTCACTCATTATCATCATCAATCATAAGTGTCTATTATGAATACAATTAACACCATCTATTGTTGTCGTCATCGTCATTATCGTCATCATCATCATTATCTTAATACCTCTTTGTCTGCACACATGAGGTTGTAAACAATGAATGCTCCCCTGTGTTGGAGGTCAGGGAGTTCATGGGCCAACAGTCCTTGCAGGATTTCAAACCACTGGTTCGTGCACTGTCAACAAGCGAATAACATTATTATTTGCAAACATTAGTGTATACGCACTGAATTATATTGTAACATTATGTGTGAATTAGCTAATCTACTTAGCTGCTTCAGCATCACACTACTAACATACACTACTAATAATACTCATTACTGTATGAAATTATGCTTTATTATTATTATTGCTACTATTATTTTTCTTTCTGTAAATTATGTTTATATTTGAATATTATTATTCACATATAATATAACCTCATATCGCTGTGAGGACTTCATCACTACATCATTACCACCATGATCACCATCACCACCAACAACATACAATAATTTCACCGAATATAATAGCTAATAGAAATTATAATCTATTTCCAACGCACCTGAATGACCTTGTGACATATTTCAAGGTCAAAGGTCAAAGAAGCCAGGGCACCAGAAGCTGCCCTTGCCATTTTTTCGTCGTCAAGGCCTGAAAAGAGGACCAGCAACTTCACCCTGTCATTTTCACCTTTGAACAACTTTGCCACCTGAGATCAATGATGATAGTGATGTCGTGGAATTCATTTACTAAGTAAAAGTATTTTATTAAGTAAAGTCAATTTCATTTAACTCGACGAAAGACACAAAAAATACACAATACGAAATATACACGAGCACAACAAATAACAATACAAAACAACTGATAATAACAATAAGTGCATAATAACAACACCAACAAAAATAATAATAATAACAATAACAACAAACAGTAACCTCTTCATTCTGCACGAGATTACAAATGCACTCGGTTGCTGCAAGTTTCAGGTGATCGTGGTCCTCGAAGCAAAAGTGCTCGATGTACGAGAATCCCTTCTCCTGAACAATCCTCTTCCTGTTGGAAACAACACAGGAAACATGACAAGTTACCATTGGCAACAACAAAAATAAAAACTTGGATCCATATATTGGGTAATGGGTACCTGTTGGTAATTCATTCACTCATCCGTTCACGCATTCATCATCTTCCTGATACTCACCGGACCGTATCATTTTGAGAGGCGAGATTGGTCAGCGCCAGCAAGGATTCGTAGCTTTCCAAGGCTTTCCTTTCGATGGAGAGCAGTTGGAGTAACGGTCGGATGACCTCACACGACTGGAAATGAAAACATTATTTGCACAAAGAAGGACATTCATCGACAAGACTGTAGGTTGGCTGGTCTGAGGAACTAACACTGGAAATTTGAATTAACATGGAAAATGCCTTGTACAAACCCTCTGCCCTGGAAAAGCTATTTCTGGATTCTGAGTGACAGCTATCTTGGCTAAAGCATGAGCTGCTTTGATCTTGCCCGCCTCCGTTCCCTCATTGGCCAGCGGTAATAACGACTGAGGCATAAATTATAATAATCACTAATTGATCTACACAAGGATTAATTATGCGAGTCCACACCTTGGCTCCTCCCTGTTGGACCACGAGGCCCCTGTGTTCGGGATTGGTGCAAATGGCGAGGTAAACTCTTGCCAACAGTTCGTTGCTGCTGTCACTTTCGGACTTTGAGAAAGCCACGAGGGCATTGACGATGCCTGCCTTGACCAATTTCGTGACCCTTTCTGAGATGTAGGGCTCCTTGTCCTGAGTTGGTTCAGAGAAATAGAATTAATTGAATTTAATTTATTAATTGAGGACAATAAATTATTAGTGGTAGTGAATAAATAATAATAATAACAATAATAATAAGAAGAAATTTATAAAGAGCCATGTGAATAGCTTCAGAGGCACCTAAATTAAAATTATCTCACATTGAGAATATTAATTGGGAAGAATAAATAGTTAATAGCCATAAATAAACAAATTAAATTATCTTAAATTATGAATATTATTACCATCTATGCAGTAAAATAAGGTGAGTGAATAATACCTTATTTTGTATTATCCCACACATATTTGTAAAAAGTTCAATCATCATCATCGCCATCATCATCATCACCACCTTTTCATGGTCCTCAGGAATGTGTTGCTTTGCATACTTGGCCAACTCCAGAAGTTCCGGTTCGATTTCCTTCTTTTCGTAAGAATTGCTCAAGTTCACGAACACCTGAGCCACCGGATACAGGATTCCCTTGTCGGGCACCTGAAGCATTTCATTGTTAATTGTTGTTAATTAAATTTATTGTTGTTACCTGATATCCAGGTTACTTTACCTGATAGCCTTAAGATCTTCCAAAATTAAAAATGTATGCCTAACAGACACATGGCTTGGGCATGATAACAAACTGTTATAGGCTAATAATAAATTAATTTACTTGGATGAATCAACGATTTTAACACACACGAAGATTATACAACTTTAACCTGAAGTGGTAGTAAAATTAAAATAAAGTCAATAAAACTAAATCTCTCAACATCATAATCGTCATCACCTTTGCCAAATCGATGAGGGACTTGAGAGACTGAGTGTCATTCACTAGCTCCTCCTTCACGTCGGCATCCAAGGTCAGATAGGCCAGACCCTCGGCAGCCCATTTCCTGAGGTCGACATCCTTGGTCGGGTTGCACATGAACTTTCGGCAGGCTTTGGAAAGGGTGAGATTTGAACCGTCTGCGAACGCCTTAATGCTCGCATCGTCTCCTCCAAATGATCCCAGTTTACACAGGCCCTGAACAAGAGGATAATTAAATTGATATTGAGTGAATGTTGTTGATATACTAAACATTTTTATTATACTATATTTTATTAAATCTCAATTATGAATTGATGCAACGAAAGCTTCTTTTAAAATAAGTTACTGACCACTAAGGCTCTGACTTTCACGGCATCATTAGCCGATTGGTATAGCTGCTTGAGAATGGGCGTGGCTTGCTTTATGACGCCCGAGCATTTGTCCTTTTTAGAAGCTGATTGGACCAGAGCTTCCACGGCATATTTCTGGACGAATAAAGATGAATTCAGCACTGCAACTTAAACATCATTATCATCCAGCCAGGACAATCATAATCATCACTCACAACATAGATGGCATCTCCTGAATCAGCCATGGCTAGGATTATGTCCAGGACACCTTCTCTCGACAAAATGGAGTTTCCAACTTTGGGTGCTCCCTGAAGCCATTTAAACCAAAATTTATTAGGTATAAAATTTATTATTAAGAGGAGATCAATCAATTATTGTGATAATTGAGTGAGTGAGTGAGTGAGTGAGTTAGTGATTGAGTTAGTGATTGCATGAATAAGTGAATGAGTGAATAAGTGAATGAGTGAAAGAATATAAGAAGGTAGAACACAACTAAGCATTTCAAAATTACTTTTTTCAATTAAGAACATTTTGATAATTAATTAATTAATTATCGTGATAATTACTTAAAATTAAGATCATAATAAAAATATTAATCATGCTTGGAGTAAAAGTGGTAAGAACCAACCTGAAGCAGAGCTGCCAAAGCAAGGACTGCCTCTAGCTTTGAATCCATGATTTCGTCTTTGAAGAGGTCGCTGAACGCAAACAAAATTTAATCATAAAAAAGATCACTTTAGTAAAAGATTACTAAAAAAGTAATCCTTGATGCAAGGCTAATATAAAGCAAACTTTTCAATGCCAGGTTTTAAATGATAGAAAATCGATACTCAGCTATAAAATTCATCACTGGTGCTATGCATTTCATCATCATCATCATCATCATCACCACCACACTAACAGGAAGTAGGCCTCAACAGCATCCTGGAACTTCTCCCTCTCCTGGTCACTGATGAGATCCTCGTAGATCTTCGACAACAACAACGAGACGTGCATTCGACTGTTCACCGTCACCGACAGCGTTTTGTTTTCTGGCACTGAACCCGCTACGGTCAGTAGCTGCTGGATGCCTGTGGGGAATGATGTTGATGATGATTAATATATTAATATACTTATTGCAATGTTGTTGTTGATGATGATTAATATATTAATATACTCATTGCAATGTTGTTGTTGATGATGATGATATCTCCTTCATCATTAACTTTCCAAATTAATCCAAAGTAGCTATCAACAACAACAAATGTAACAGCATCATCATTATCATCATCATCATGGCATTCATCCCCCACTGTCCACCTCCAATGCCACCACCCACCTCCGGCTTCCATGAACTTGTTCGACCACCCGACACCATCCTTCCTGGTCACGAATTTGATGAGCAACTCGATGATGTTGTCCCTGCCGTGGCACGAGAACTTTCCTCTGCCGAGGGAGGTCACGAAGGGCTTCAGAAAGGTCGAGTCCAGGTAATCGATGTCCGAAGGTTCTGTAAGTTAATTATTACTAATATTAACAATCAACTGATGATTTGTTGCTGAGAAAGCTTAATGATAATTTTAATTAATTAGTGCTTGGTAGCCAAGTAATTGGTTTTTGCTATTGTAATTAACGTACCGTGAATTTTACACATCATTATTTATTAATATTCATCTCATTTATTAATATTAACATCATCATCATCATCACCGCTTTACTAACATCACCGTCATGGTCATTATCATAAACATCATCATCATCGTCGTCATCATCCTCTCACCAATCTTCTCGAAGCAGAATGGAAAGGGCCTCATCCTGGCAGCAGGATCAGCCTTCCTGGCAGCCTCGTGTCTTTCTCTGTCCTTCTTGATCTGCTCCAACCCCGAGACGCTGTTGATGACGTTTTGAAGGAAGTGAGTCATCGCCGTGGAGATGCAGTCGTCGTCGAGGCCCACGTAGGCCATGACCTTGCTCAAGGTCATTTCATTAAGGATGGACTTTGCCTGTTCATTAAGAATTTCTATTTTATGTTTTCCATTTGAAATCAATAAAAAATAATATAATAAATGAAAAGAAACTAATAATCAATTAAATGCACAAAATTAATAAATGCCACAACCACCGCTACCATCGGACACCTACCCTTTCCTTGTTGTCCTTGACGAGACACCCGAGTACCCTGACGGCAGTGACTTGGAGCTCTTTGTCCTTCTCTGTGTCCAGGAGTTGAACCAGCTTCCTCACACCTCCACTTTTGTAAATTTTCTCTGCTCCAGCTGGCTCCTTGGCCAAGACAATGAGGTTACTGGCAGCCTGTGAAAGCAATCAACCAAGGTTGAAAATTGATGTACAACGGATGATGCAAGATCAATCACTCAGACATAGTGCTTAAGATTAAATATCGTTTGAATCTAGCACTTGATCCAAGTCATCTAGCCATGCGATGGACGTTAACAAATAATAAAAGTGAATTTCAGTCTGATTCTACGAGGCAAAGGCTCAAACAGAACATTAAGCATATAATCCATATTTATCAACCCAACCTATTGAAATGCAACTAATTTTAGTGTTAACATATTATCATTATTGTTAATATTAATATAAACTTAATATAGTGACACTAGATAATTAATAATATAATTAATAATACAACTAATGACAAATATCCTAAACTATGTGACCTGCTTTCTCTTCTCCCCATCATCATCATCATCGAGTTTGCCCTTGAAAGTGAGGTCAAACATCTGAGAGACCCTGTTGTCAGTGTTCATCTCTTTTGAGACCTGTAAAATTATTTTGTTCATTTTATTTCATCAACATAAAAGTCAATTGCTGAAATTACTGAATAACTTAACATCTTAACATTCCATTAATGGATTGGTCATGGCACTTAAGTATGGAGGCATGACTTTATGACATTAAACTGAATTATGAATAAACAGGAAGAAAGTATTTTAATGACAGTCAGAGTTATTTGACCTGCTCTGTAGTTACAAGCAAATAAGGACTTTATGTGTTCTCAAGTTATTTGGAGGTGCAACAAAACACAACCTTGTCTGTGAGAGTTCCAAAAAGAAACCTCCACAATTAAAGTAAAGATAAAGTGAAGTTTAAAATGAAGTTTATCAGATCTGAATAAAATTATCAATATCATTAATGCAAACAATATGCGTCAGAATAAAACTCTCAATACAATAGTTACCATCACAACAAATCATTATAGTTAGACACCATACCTTCTCCTGTAAGATGCAATGAAGCCTTCTCAAGATTGGCTGGATAGCTTGGTTCTTTGGCTCTACCAGTACCAATTTTCTGGCATCTTTGTAGGCCTCTTCGTGTCGACCCAGTGCTTCAAAGGCTTGACATCTTCTGAACAGAGCCTTTGCATCGACTGAGCATGAATCAAGGACTGGATAAAATTTAAGAGCAGGTTCAATTTGTAAAGTAGTATTATGAGTTTATTTATCATTAATAGATTGCTAGAGTTATAACCCATTCATATGTAAATTAACATACCCTGTGTACAATCGATCATGGCTTCGTTGTACTTCTCCAACTTTAAATAACAAGCAGCTCTATTCTTGTAAAAGACGAGTTTCTCGCTTTCTTGAAGTGATTTCAAGGCCAAAGCTTTAGAATAAACGACTGCGGCTTCTCCGTACTTATTTTCACAAAAAAGCTTATTTCCTTCATCTTTTAACTTAATTTCTTCTCCCATATTTAATCGATATCAGTCTTTTAAAATTTTTTATAACCTTAAATTAATAAACTCTTTGAGTAAAACTAAAATAAATGTTAAAACCAAAAAGAAACGGATCAGTTTCTTAGCAGATCCAAAATACTCGCAACACCCTCAAAAATCCAAACAAACACGCTTCTTCGCACACCTTATACTAAAAGTAAATGAGATTAGTAGCTCCTGGAAAGAGCCAGAAGTTTCTCTCAGATGCTTTGGAGAAAATGTGGAAAAATTTAAATATTAATGCTCCAGCATACGCACGCACACTATCTCAATGAAGTCAAGTTCTAACTCAGTGCAGAACACACGCGTAGGAGAGCAATGTATGCTGCTCTGCTGATCTTGCATGAATTAGTTAGGCAATTATTAATTTTTAATTTGAAAATTTTTTACAAACATAATTTATTATGCATTTTTAGTTGATTAAAACGATGGACTTTAGATTAGTGGCAATGTTTTTATTTTTACATCTTACTTACAGACATGTTTAATGTGCTTCACTAACCGGACGAAAACTATGGAGTAAACTTGTTGCGATGATTAAAGTCCTGGTTAAATTTATTTTGTTTACTTTAATAAATTATGAGTAAAATATTTTTTGCTAGTTGATCTTTATTACTTTATAATTTATTCAAGAATCGCTTCACTCATCGCCAAGTGTTTTTGTAAGTACTTGACAATACCACATTCGATTACTAAGCATATGTTGTCATTTACGTTAAAGTATCTATTAGTTGCCATTTAGTTTAAGATGATTCCGAGTAAACATATATGTGATGTCATGATTTTGTAGGTGCTTATTTCGCGATTCCAGCAACATGTGTATTATGGAAAACATAACAAAGTCACTGGTAATATGTCTGGCTACACTTTTCTTCTTAAGCATCCTGGTAAATGGACAAATGCACTACTGTCAGAAAATTCAGTCTGAATCCTTAAGAAAGATTTCTTTTGATCAAAAACTCAACAGACTTTTTGTGGCAAGCACCAACAAAGTCCTTGAACTTCACCCAAACAATTTCAGCATAATAAATGAACAGGCGCTAATGCAAAAATTGGAAAGTGGAGACTGCGTAGGGGATCCAGGATGCGACGTCACCAGTGGACAGCAAGATTTCAATGCCCAAGTATTGCTGGTCGATGCAGAAAATATGAACTTGATTATTTGTGGATCTGCAAAAATGGGATCATGTTTTAAAATTGCTTTGGATGGTTTGACTCCCACAAACAATGAAATCCAGTGGGTTGTGTCAACTGATGAAAAGGACAGGGTTCACGGCAACATTTACGGTCACCTCACCGAATCCGTGCAACAAGTGATCATCGGAAACTCTGTGTCCCCAAAAGCCGGAGGGCAGCAGAGCCAGCTGAAATTTGTTTACGGATTCGAACCTAGTACTTTTGAAACTGATATTTCACTCCAATATTCTGAGCAGTTCTTGATGGATTTCTTGAGCGTCGACGTGGTTGGCTCATTCAAGCACAAAGGCTACACTTTCCTCGTCATCAACCGACAAAATGCCAGAGATGGAGACCGAGTACCCTACCTCGTGAGAATTTGCGACAGGAATCCGACTTCCGAGTCCCTGGTCGAAGTGAGGCTGGGATGCTCGGCAGACGGCAGGACCGACACGCCTTTCGTCGCGGTGGGTCTCGAAAAGACGTTCCTAAGCGACGAATTGGCGAAGGTTCAGAGGATCGTAGCAGAAGATGTGCTCTTCGTTCTCTTCGGCAACAAAACCTCGTCGGCCATCTGCGTCTACAGTTTGGACGAGATCATGTTGGCTTTTAAAAATGTCGTCGAAGGTTGTAGCCGAGGGCAAGCAGGATTTGAGAGGGGAGTTTTTTATGTCACTGGTGAACCTTCAAGGCCTTGCCAACCTGTGGTGGGTGATTTTGCTGTTGCTTTGTTTTATTGAAATAAATAATTTATTATGGTGTTTTGAAGTAAATAATTTCTGATGGTCAGCTGAGATGCTCCAATGATTGGCTGATAATTGACTAAATGATTGAGATGCTGGTTGGATCAACCAAGAGATTAATTACAAACAACACATAATAACAATACATAATAAACATAATAAATAGTTGTAATATAATACATGCATAATAAAACATTTCATTGGTCCACAAACAGACTTCGAGCGTGAACCCCCGAAACTTCTGTGGCGAAAACCCTCTCAACTTTGCCATGGGTAGCAGTTCAACCACGATCAGGAATGCTGCTATTGCTTCTTATTTTCCTCTCGATGTTGTTACCACGTCCTTCTTGGTTACCGTCGTCAATGAATACAACGTTGCCTTCGTTGCCACGGATCGACAGAGTGTCATCAAGGTTGGAATGACAATCGAGATGACAATGTTATTAAATTAAGATATTAATAATTAAGATAATATTAATAATGTTAAGTTCAAGATTAAAGCAATTCAATTGTCATTTAGGAATTCTTTGAAATTATTATTTTTATTAAGTCAATAATTATTAATTATTTTAAATTATAATTCAATTAATGTATGAGCAGTAATAGTTTGACAAATTCTTGTAACTAGTGAATACTTCTATTGTGGATTAGAGTCACTTGTCAATTAATTGCATTGAGTCAACTTAATGGCTTTCATCTTAAGTGCCTTAGATGGTTTCCTGGTGTGAGGTAATGAATTGAGCATCAGAAGCTTTATTTCTGTTCGGTTTCAATTTGTACTTTTATTGTTGTGGCAGTGTCATTAAGTTATTCTTATGCCATCACTTATTTTTATTATTAGTTATCATCGTCATCATCATCATCATCACACAGCAGCATCACCAATATCAACATCATTATTATTATTATTATTTATATTATCATGATTGTTATTGTTGTTGATTAATTATTAACTATTATTATTACCTGTCGTTTTAATGTCCAGGTCAAAATGCCATCATCACCTCAAACCCCTTCTGTGTCGTCATCGTCGTCATCATCACACGTGGAATTGTTCTGCCCCTCGAGTCTCAAATACTAGAGATGGCTTTCGACGGGAGTGAAGGATTCTTCGTGGTGGGGGAGAAATCTGTGAGTTCATTTGGGTTCGATATTCGTGATCTGTGTTACTCGATAATTATGTAACTCTGTAAACTTTGTACGGTGTTATTCTTATTATGTTATCTGTGATGTTTTGTTGTGTTTTGATAATCTCAGTTGCTCTGAGAGGCGATAATGTGTGTTGTTGATCCATTGCTTGCTGCTTGACTGGTCAATTAGTTGATTGATTGATTTTGCTCTTCAGATGTGCTACATGAAGAGAGCAGTTTGCAATCACACGACCTGCGAATCGTGCATTGTCGATCCTTACTGCGGATGGTGCCTCGAGACGAAGAAGTACGTTGTTGTGTTAATTCATGTTATTAATTCAAATACTTAACTAATTAATTACCAATGACGAGTTTATTAATATCCCAAAGTAGTGCCCATTTTGTTTGCCATTTTCATCGTAACGTCCCGATTCCAAGCATCAGCATTCACCAAGTTGCACTGTTGCAGATGCACACAGAAGGCTTCGTGTCCGAACCAAGGACTGTGGATGAGCGACAAATGTCCCACCGTTTTGAATCTCGTTCCACGGAACATTCCAATCAATGATTTCCGAAATGCAAAGGTTGGATGGTGGTTATGGTCATTTGGTGATGGTGATGATGATGATGATGTTAATGAAGAAGATGACAATGATCAAATTTCGTTCCAATGAACCAAGATAGGGCAGTAATCATAGAGTAATAACTTCTGCTATGTTAATGATGTTAACATGTTGGTTACGTTAATGATAATAATAATGCAATACAGGGCCATTAAACTGCAGACCATTAATAAGCAAGCAGCAGAAAAACCTTGGATTTCATTTTTTTCCACTAGTAAACAAAAAATGCTGCAATTCAGTTATAAATGAATATAATTGATCAATCCCCTGAAGTTATATTAATAGTAATAGTAATATTATAATTTGCGTTTTTTAAAAAATATTTTGGAATTATCAAGCAGAAGTACTTGGCAATAAAATAATAACAAAAAATGAACATTTAATGAAAAGACACTTTAGTTGAATTTTCTCGGAAGAGTTGCCAAGATGAAAGCTTCACAGACCGAAGATGCTAGATGATATCACTTCGTATTTGTCTAGGAAATGAAATTTGTATTGAAAGAATGTAAAAAATGTATTAAAATGTTTGTTACATTGTTGACATAATAAAAGTACTTGCTTTTAATTGTGCCAGCAATTCTGTCAACGTAAACAACGTTCCTTTCGAATGGTTGAATCGACTGACGTGAATGCATATTTTACGTCCTCAGATCAGAATGGAAGTGTCGAACGTGCCAAAGAATTATCGAAAGGGTTACTGCAACATCTCAGTGGTCCCCGACCCCGTCAAGCCGACCCCTTATTATTCGAAACAAGTCGACATCTTTAAAGTCGACTTGAGCCAACCAAACTCACTCGGATTCATTTGCAAGGAGTTCAACGACAGGCCAAATTTACTCAATGGAAAAGGTGATGATGATGATGATCATTATTATTGTTGCTGCTGTTATAACTATTACCATTATTGATATTGATATTAGTAGGATTATGTTATGATTATTATAATTAAATATATAATAATATCATAGTATTTAATTGCATTGATTAACATTTAATTTTGTAAATAATATAATATAAATAATAATTATTATTTAAAATTTAAAAGGCTGGACTAGATCCATGTTTCTGCTTATTATTACCCAAAGTTGCTAAGAGCAATTAAAAGGCACTAATTTGTTGCTGACCTTGTGCAGCTCACAATTTGTTTGCATCATTAATGATACATCGTACAATTATGTTAATTACTAATTCCCATATCATAACAATTATGTTAATTGCCATCATCATCATCATCATCATCAACATCATTTTCGTTGTTATTGCTTCAGCCAGTTCAGTTTGTGTTTGCATTAAGGTTCTCCCACAAACCTGTTGGGGATTGTACTAGGAGTCTACTGATGTAACTGATGCTAATGGCTTTCAAAGTTGCATAATAACTCTGTTTGTCTTTGTAATCTTAATACATTTTGAACCATAATGATATGATTCATTGTGTATGATTTGTTTGCCAACGATGGCGTGCAGGTTGGCCAAATGGGTTACATGCCTGCATACGGCAGTAATGGCAACAGTCGTAATGTGTTGTGTTCCAAACCAGCCTGCACTGCTACCAGTGCCCTTGGGAAAGAGCGCTATATAAATGGTTACAAGAAGCGCCTCTGATGCTATGCTTATGGCGCTATATAAATGAAATTACAATTACAATTGTAGTATGTGATTTATTTGTGAATTGTAGTATGTGATTTATTGTATGTGATTTGTTTGTGAATTGTAGTATGTGATTAATTGTTTGTGATTTTCAGCCTTTGCAACGATGACCTTGACCATCGTACTGGACAATGTCGATTGGGCCTCGGACGACTTGTACATTTACGACTGCAGGAATTTTAAGAGGTCAGATTCCTTTACCATCATCATCGGCATCCACATCATCGTCATCAACTGTGTCAATATAATCATCATCATTGGCATCCACATCATCATCATCACCTATGTCAATATAATCATCATCATCATCATCAACATTCCAGCTGTTCCAGTTGTGTATCAGAGGAGAAGAGATTTCCATGCAACTGGTGTGTTGACAGTCTCACGTGCATTCCTGATGACGATCAAAAGTGCAATTTAAGGCCATTTGTAAGTTTGTTGAAGGATGTAATTTGAAAGTAATTGCAGTATTCAGTATATTGTTATGACTCACTTCTAAATTTTACTTTTGATGTGCTTATTCTGTTTAATTCATGCTCAATATGCTTTCCATTTCATTCACTTTTGATGCATTTAAAAAATTATAGCACAAGCTTTCAGCTAAAGCAAATCATTCGTAAACTGCATGTAATTGTATTTGTGTGTGAGTAATTGTAAGCATGACTGCCATAACAACCATCACTTAAACATCCAAACAGGCAGACGCCGACAACCCTCTGGCGAAAAAGTCCAGCGAGTGTCCGAGCGTCGATTCATGCAACTCCACTCAAGTCTTCGCTTCTGGATCTTCTGTTTCCTACCAAATGATGGGACGCAACATAAAGGTCTGGTGTTGCCAGGAGCACTTAATAGTTAACCAGTAGCATTTATTAGTCATCCGATATCTTTTAATAGTTAACCAATAGCACTTAATAATTAACCAATTGCATTTAGTAGTTAATCAGTAGTTAACAGTTTGATTTATTCAAACCCACATGTTTAAAAATTTATTATTTTGATTTAATTAGATGTTTTTGAAATTGTCACCGTTAATTATTATCATCATCATCAGGAACATTACAAATCCGGTCTCAGCTGCCGCTTCGGCATGGATTCTGCAGCTGATCAACCACTCGCATCCATCCTTCCTTCTGGAAACCTGTGCAACATTTTCTGCTCACAAACCATGGTGGGCATCACTGATGACGATAATGATGATTATGGTGGCGATGATGATGATTATGATAATGATGACATTATAATGACAATAATGATGATGGTTATGGTAGCTATGATGATGATGATGATGTTTATGCAGCTGAAGTACGAAGCACCAAAGCCCTTTCAAGTGGTGAATGTCGACCTCATGGTGGACTCCAATTCAGTCGACCCGAAGGTCATCGACAACCCTAACAACGTCACTTGTGAGTTTGAGAGGAATAGCTTAACGATTTAACACTCAAGGATTTAATGACAATTAATGCCAATTGCCAATGTTTAATTGGGTCAACTAATACATGTTGCATATGTCTTTGTCTTCTATGGTAAAAGTAAGAATGTTGTTGTTGTCAAGTGACCTTGTTCAAATGCCGATACATGGAATCGTCTTGTGGCAAATGCCTCCTTCTGGATCCGACATTCGAGTGCATTTGGTGCAAACAAGGTTGGCTGCCATTTTGTTTGCTTATGTAATTAATTGTATTATTTTATGTTTTTTTATATTAATCAAGGTTTAATGTACATTATTTTATAAATTTTCCTTAATATTAATATTATTTAATAATTAATTGTTTGATTAAATTCTTTTTTTCTCCCCAAAGGAGAATTTTGTAGTTCTAAGAGTGACTGTCCTTCTGACTATCTGGATAAAGGCTCCATCTGCCCCAATCCTACCATTACCTCTGTAATTGACACACCTGCTTTCATCATCATCATCATCATCATTGTCACCATTATTTTCATCTTTATTACTGTTATTGCAAGATCATTCATTCATAAATATTTGATTAATCTGAGATAAAAGTTATTTCTTTCTTATCAGCTCCTCCTTATCATCATCATCAGCAGCAGCAACATTTTGTTGGAAACTATCATCATAATTGCCATTGTTGTTTCCCCAGTTCCAGCCCGTTGGTGGACCAGTCCTGGGAGGCACAAGGCTGACAATCAGAGGGACGAACCTTGGGATGTCTGCAAATCAAGTGCAGGTGACCTTGGGGTTAAGGGAGTGCAAAGTGTTGCCAGAACTCTACCAGCCCACTGAAGTGTGAGTGTCTAAAGAGAGCATTTTTGTATGTTTTTTTCATTAATTTAAAAATATGTAGCTTCAGATGTATGATGAAGATTGTATTCTGATGTATTATTAAATTGGTTAATTAAATTGAGTTAACTCTCTTGACAAACATTACGATGGTATTTTCTTTCCGTTCAGAATTGTCTGCAACACGTCTTCGGCGATCCGCCCCGAAATGTCAAAGGTCGAGGTGAAGGTGAACAACCTCCACAGATGTACTTCGAGTACAGACTTTCAGTACAAGGTTGTCAGAAGTATATTTTATCAGCTATTTACCTCACAGTATTAAAACTTTAATTACGGAATAGTTAATTTTTAAGGCACCATATGCACAGCATCCTAGACACCTGACATGACATTTATATGAATTTACCTCTTCAATGGTTTATATCAAATAATGACTTCTTCCTCATTGTTCCTAGAATCCCCAGCTGAAGGATTTCAAACCAAACAGGGGGATGAAGTCGGGAGGGACGTTGGTCTCCATCCTTGGGGAGAATCTGGATTTTGGGAGTCGATATGTCGTCACCATTGGGGATAAAAGATCCACTGTCATCAGGTTGGTTTTGAGCCACCATTGAACACCATTTATTTGTTCCTAATACTAAGGCTATTATGGTGATGGTGATGTTTATGATTATAATTATGGTCCCAATTCAGTCGAAATGCCACCCACCTTGTGGTTGTGACTGGCGAGAACTCGATCCCAAAGAAGGTTTCATTGAAGGTGAAGGTCGACAACTTTGACATGGAACCCCTTCCAATGAAGTTCGAATACCTCAACAATCCTGACATTACTGGTGTCAGACCAAAGTCATCTCTGCTAAGGTCTGTGATTGGTCAATTAGACTTCTTTGCCATGCTCTGATTGGCTGATTTGAATAGTATTCGTTGCTTATTTAATTACCACTGGATGGTGATTGATTTGATTTTGAACTGTTCAAAGTGGTGGAAGGCAGTTGACAGTGACTGGCAGGTCATTCGAAATCATCAGAAATGCTGAGCTTGTGAGCACGTTTGCCTTCACCAATTTCACAACAGTTGGTAGAGTTTACATTTTACAGCTGATTGATTTAACTTATAACAGTTGCTAAAAGCTTAATTTCTAATATTAATTAATTAATTATTTAATCATTAAGTCGTTGATTCATCTATTCAATTAACTCGTCTTTCCTTTCTGACATTATCTCGAAACAAATTCCAAATTGTCTCCATTGTAGGCATGCACAGTGAAGAGTTCAACCATGATGACTTGTCCCTCTCCTGACATGAGGGACTTGGAACATTACTTCAATGACCAGACGAGCAACAGCGTCCCCATGGGCTTCGTCCTCGACAACGTCTCCTTTCCATTCGGGTTGGTTGTTGCCATGGTTACAATCGATGGATGGGGGGGGTAGTTTAGCGGGTATGGTGGGTCAGTGAAGCGCCACTAAGTTAAAATTTATAAGAATAAAATTTAGTTTGTTTCCTTGGAATAATGTTGTTGTAGATGATGCTTCTGCTGTTGTTTTTATTGATAGCAATATTTAATGTCGTTGTGGGTTTTAATAAATCACTACATCTATAACTATAACATCTATAAGCTATAACTTTTTAATGTTCAATCTCTCCAGAAAGGACTACCTGATGTATTACTACAATCCAATCATAAAAAAGTTCAACGGGTTACAAGAAGTCAAGGACTCGTATCAGGATGTCTGCATTGAGGTTGGTGGCAAACATTAAATCACAGTGATGGTTTTTATTTTAAGTATTAATTTAAGCGTTAACTTTTCAATTTAAACTCTTACATATAATCAACATCTTATAATTATAATCAAAATCTTTACCAACAGACCGAGAAATCTGAATGGTTGAGCGAATTCCTTTCGGACATCAAGGTGAAGGTCGGATCAGTCAACTGCTCGCATTCTTCCTTCGGAGCAGACACCAATTTCATCTGCTTCAAACCGGTTGAGTGCCCTGTCAAACATCAGGGCGAGAGGGAATATCCTGTCAAGGTAGAATATCATCGCCCATTGGTTCTACCTGTTACGTGGGATCCAATAGGATTCGCCGATTTGTTTTACCTGGTGACCCGTCAAAATAGCCCCATCAAAACATCCCCTTCAATGTATCTTTATAAAAAAATATTTATATGAGTTGAAGACATTAACCGATAACTGATTTCAAATTTGATTAAATGAAATGAGTTTTATGTTTTGATGGTGATGTTTTGACGGGGCTATTTTGACGGGGCTATTTTGACGGGGCTATTATGACGGGGTGCCATTTTACCTTTGTCGTAAATCGTCCAACCAGGTTGTGATCAACAACTACTCCGAGGAGGTAGGACTCATCAAGTACCCAGTCCCCTTCAGGTCTGGCCTCATTGTCGGACTGATCCTGGGCTTGCTCATCCCTGTCATCATAGGGGCCATAATATTCGTATTTTGGTATGCCAGGAGGATGAAAAGATTGAACATCAAAAAGAGAGAAGGACGGATGCTGACAACCAATCAGCCTTCTTCTCAGGTGAGGAATGTGAGCCTTCAAGACTTTCTATTCAGTCTTGAATGAATAATTAGCTGTGCAATGATTAATATTCATGTCTACTTCATCAGGTCAACAGGTATGCAGGCGAACCTGCGACCTCAGCAGAAGAGTCCATTCCACTCACGGAGGTCGTCGACCCGAACTCATTTCAGGGTGGGTTGTTGGGGTCGTTGGATATTGTTTTTTAAGATTCATTTTAATGTCTCGTGTTGAAAATTTAAGTGTCTGTGAGGCTGTGTGAATGATTGTTTGGATGATTGATCAATTAGATTGATTTTGATTGACTCGATTGATTCAATTGACGAGGTTGATTTAATAAAAACTTGTTCAATCAGATGACGCTCAGTACTTGGAGGCCCTGATAAACAGACTCGACAATCAGAACCGAAATGCCGCCAAGGAGGTTTACATTGCCAGAGAGAGGCTCGAGATTGGAAACCAGCTCGGGAAAGGTCGACTCGATCGATGAAATCGTTATCATCACCTCACAGTTTTGATGTATTACTTCTGCAGTGATGATTTACCATTCTCACTATTATTATGCTAATTAGCCAACATTTTTGAGTGCGTCGTGTGTCCACGTAGGATGTCAAATAACTTTTTAATAAATCCGCTACTTATTATAGTCATTGGTCGACCTCGATGTTTTTTCATCTTCTCCTCATTGTCATCGTTAATCTCCGTGACGACCGATGAACGGTAGTGATTCAACGTGGCAATTTGCATTCTTCAGGTCACTTCGGATGTGTTTACGCGGCAACGTTGAGAGATGCCGAGCTCAGGAATCCGATGCCTGTTGCTGTGAAAACCATTGATGGTAAATACTGGCATTGCTTTATTTATTATTTTTTGTTATTATTATTATTGCCATCGTTGTTATTACTGTAATTTTATTATTATTATAACCAATTGTTATTATTATTATTATTTGTTAAATCATTAACAATTCAGACACAGACCTCGACCAGAAGATGATGGAAGCCTTCCTGAAGGAGGGCATCGTCATGAAGAACTTCAACCACCCGCACGTCCTCAGCCTCCTCGGGCTCTGCCTCGGCTACAAAAAGGAGCCCATGGTCATCCTACCCTTCATGGCCAACGGGGACCTCAGGAGTTATATTAAAGTCAAAAATAGGGTGTGTATGGATGATATGGTTCTTAATATTGTCTCGTTGCAGTTTAATTGCATTGCTGGAATTAATTTTAAGTGGTTGATATAGCTTGGTCTGTTTTATGAAATAATGCTGAGCATAGTAGTGGGATGTTGCTTCTGCCAATTACATTTGGTTTAAAAATTTAAAATTAAAGTCAGCAAATTATTTTTACAAATGTTTCCTTTCATCCGTGAACATTCAGAGCTTCACAGCAAGGCAACTTCTTCAGCTGGCACAACAAGTGGCTGAGGGGATGTCATACTTGGCCAGTCTCAATTTCATACACAGGGACCTTGCTGCCAGGAATTGCATGTTAGTTGAACATGATGATGATTATGATGGCGATGGTGATGATAATGCCATTTGTGACTACTAATACAGAATGCATTTATCATGATGGTTATTACAAGACTATGTAAGTTTTCACATGGATGATGATAATCTCACAACTCTTGGTGATGATCTTGTAACTCTTGATAACGATGTCGCAATTCTTGATAATGATCTCAGGATCGACGACAAGAGCCAGGTGAAAGTTGCCGACTTCGGCCTGTCGCACGAGTTGCACGACCGCGAGTACTACAGCTCGAGGAACAGACGAGCCAAACTGCCCATCAAGTGGATGGCGCTGGAGAGCCTGGAGAACTACGTGTTCACCATCAAGTCCGACGTGGTGGGTGGTTTTATCGTTGCTATGGACAACGGGAAGAAAAGCGTGCGGCGGAAATGATTTAAAACTTTTTTTTTTTAAAAACCAATTTGAATAAAGAATTTTATTCCAAGTTTTTGAACATTAATTGGATAATTGTCTTAAAACTGGATAATCATCTTAAGAATAAATAATCATTTTAAATGTGGTTGTAATTCTTTCTCCTCAGTGGTCCTTTGGTGTGCTATTGTGGGAGTTGATGACCAGGGGCACAACCCCCTACCCCGACGTGGACGTGTTCGAGACGAGGAACTTTCTTGCTTCCGGAAGAAGGCTCCACAAGCCCAAGTTTTGCCCTGATAATGTGTAAGATTCGAGGAAGTTAAAGACGAAAGTTCACATGAGTTCATGGATTGATTGTTTAATTGGATGGTTGATTGATTTTATTGATCGATTGTTCCAGGTACGCCGTCATGACGGACTGCTGGCAGGAATCTCCGGAAAGGCGTCCCACTTTCACTGACCTCGTGAACCGCATCGAACTTCTGCTCAATCCCCCTCGGCACAATCCCTCGTCTGACAAGAATGCAGGGAGTTACGTCAACATCCCCTCACACGATCCCATTCAGGATTACCTCAAACCCATCTCGTCTCTGCCAGAAGACGAACGGAACCAGCAGGAATCTGGCGTGCCAAACCAGAGCGGGGATAGTGGCAACGACGACGACACCAGTAGTCTCTCTTCTCATGGTAGCGACGAGTCCATCAAAGCCCCAAAGGTGCTATTGAAGGCGGGGGTTGGGGTCAAGGAGGCCAGTGTCTGAAAAGGTTCCTGTGCCCCGAACAAAAGTAGCAGAGCGTGGTGTTGAAAAATTTCTTAAAATTCGAAGCATGAACAACTGCTTTGCAAGGAAATCTCTGCTTTGGTTTGCACGATTTACAGTGTGGTTGTTGTTGTTTTATATACAGGACGACTTGTTGGTGTGTTGTAAAATATATTTTTATTATTTTGTTCTGCTTTTCGATGTCATCGCTATTTTGTGACACTTGAGAATCATGATTCCCAGTAGATCTTAAGAAATGCTTCTCGACACTTTTAATTCTTATGGAAAAAACTCTCTAATCACAGCAGTTCGAGGCACCTCGAATATCGCCAAAGCCATGAGTCATCATAGTCTTTGATTAAAGTGCTCTACGACCATCATCATCATAATCAGCAGCAACAGTTTTCCAGTGCTTTCCGTGCCTTTCGGCTGCGATCCGTTTGTATAAAAACATATTTTTGAGGTATCACTTTAGAGGTTTGTTGAAAACTGCTATCAATTTGTTAGTGTCTGATGTTATTGATAAAGCAACTTTTGCATCATAATCATGGAATGATTAAGCCAATGTATTTCTCGCAACAGGCTTTCATTGTAACTTTATGAAGAGTTTTAAACTGACTCTTTATTATTATTATTATTATATTATTATTACTCGATGCAGTTTTCACTGTTTATTTTTATAGGCTGTAGCTTTTATTCTGAATCACTTTTCTTTGTCCATTCCATTGAATTGCATTAACAAGACTAGCCTGTTTGGTGCTGTGAATGATGGTGATGATGATGATGATAATAATGATTACGATGATGATCCTAGTGATGCATATTACATAGTTATGCAGTAGCATTACATTGTGTTCCCATGCACAGCTGATTGAAGTGATTGACTGAAAGTGATTGCAATTAAAAGACTTCAATTCGATGTTCAAGTGGTTCTCATGTGCATAAGTGGTCTCCATTCAGTTTTAATTGCCTTTTCTGTCTTATTACACCATCACTGTCGTCGTCATCATCAATAACATCTTCGAGATCATTGTTATATTTTTCTGTTGTTGTGATACTATTAATAGTTGCTCCTAGGATCATGTTCTATAATAATTTATTATGATTTCACATCAGTGGCAATTCAGATCTCTCATGATGATGATGATGACGGTGTTTGAAATTGTTCATCATCATGTTAATACTTAATGAGGACCGTGTTTTTAATGAATATTTGTTTAACTAATTAATTTAATATTTAATTAGTTTTATATTGGTCAATTAATGTTGACTGTTTGAAGATGTTTCACATTGCTCTGAATTCAGCAGTTTGCTGCTTTGAAACCTGAACTGAAACATTTTTAATATATGCCAGTTGATCGTCTTGAAGTGAACACTTTATTATTGCTGTTGTTTTTATGATTATTATTAGTAGTAATATTAATATTATTGTTGTTATTATTTATTTAATTTTTAGTGTTAGACGTTGCTTTATTTTCTAAAAACTTTTTAGCATTTAAATGAAGCGACATTTGATTTAAAGCATTTTCCTGAGAAATATTTGACACAATGAGTCTTGTGATGCGACCTCTGTTATCGTTTCAAGCTTTGTTTTTGCTAAACATGATGATGATGGTGGTGATGATGACGACGACGATTCATTCGACCGTTTTCGTGCACTTTGTAGATTTTCTGTTTAAAAATATTTTTTTATTATTCTTGATGTTAAAAGCTTCTGCGAAAATTGTGGGAATGAAGATATTTTCACAGCCTTTCAATTTCAATGATTCTCGAGATGAAGACGTGATGCTTCTTTCGAACAGATTTCGATTATTTTGGTTTTTTTTTATTAAAGAGGAATTTATTTTATTTTATTTTTTTTAAGCAATTATGCTGCTCTTCATTGTTTTTTACTTGCCTTCTTCGTCCGTGCTTTACACCAAAAACCTGGTTTTCAGCTTTCAATTTTAGTGTATTTTTAAGGAGAGTATAAAATGAACCAGTTTAAATTTTTTTAAGTTATGAATAAATTAAAAGTTAATTTCAACTCAAGTTTGCGTCGATGAAATGCACCAAAGTGACTGAGACCTGCGCGATCTTCGTTATTGTTTATTTCACGGCACAACGAGTGAACGTTCTCAAAGTCAACTAACGGTTGAAAGGTTTGAATTTTAATATTATCAACAATTAATACATTATTTCTACTTTAGCAGTGCAGTGTTTATGACATTGATGCTTTAATAAGCGAGCACAAGGCGTGGGGAGCTGTATATCCTGAATGCAGAATGATGCAAAACTGGATTCCAAAGTTCGATACGAAATGGCTGGCTTCAGAATGTTGAGAGGAGATTTTGTGTTTTAGGGAGAAGAAGACGTCATTAATTAACCTTCACTTATATACAATCAGTTTCCATAATTCCTGACGACCATCTCTGGTTAATCGATTTGCATAGATGACGTACACAAGACATGACAAACAAGTAACAACATTCAGTTAGGAAACAATTGTTTGAAAACATAACAATCAACAAAATTCGAAAAGAAAAACGGCAGTACATCACTGTTAGTCTTGAGAACAAACAAGATTCTAAAACTGCCAGTGAGAAGCCAAAGAAACCAAAACAGGACTACATTTCAGTTTGTTTCTGGACGGATCCTAGGATATGATGCAATGCTTGCCATGCTTCTCTGATTTCTTGCGTCGATGTCTTCGCTTTGACCCTTCCGTGACCTTAGCTGCTCCATCGGCAGTTTGAGCGACCGACGATGGCCGATCCAAGTAGTAGTCGAACTCAGAGTCGCTCGAACTGCTGCACGTACTGCAACGATCCCAGCCGGCATCCATTCTGCTTATCATTTGTTCCACCATCATTTGCTCGTTGTCCATCCACGAGTGGTGGTGGCGACGGCTACAGCTGCGCGGAGGCGGTCGTTGGTCGTCGTCGTCGCTCGAATGGTCTGCTTTGACGTCCGGAGCGAAAGACACTACCGGCAATCTGGGGCATTTGGCAGGAGTTTCTTGTTTCAACAGGAGTTGACTTCGACTGGAGTCCTTACCAAAGGGTGGAAGACCAGTATAGCGATGTCGATTCGACTCGTCTGATTGGTAGCCGCTCGTGCGTAGTTGGCGACTGCAGTGCGTCTTGTCGTCGGCGTTCTTAGTCCAGAATCGCTGCTGATTCTTCGGCACGAAGTGGCTTGGATTTGCCGCCGCGGCGTTTGTCGCTACTGTCGCAGCTACATTAGAGTGGGTGAAGCCTACGTAGTTGTCCTCGACTGCACTCGGTGACATCCTGCCGATGATTTGCAATTGTTGTTGCTGCTTGAGTTGGCGCGTTTGGTAGGGAGATATGTCGCTGTAGTCGCCGCTTGACAAGACGGCTCCATGCTCCGTTCGCTGTTCGTGATTCTGCTTCTCCAACTCAGAAGCAAGATCCGGCAGTGATGAGGAGAGATGAGCAGCTGACTGCAAATGGAGTTGTTTCTGTCGAAACATGTCACCTGACAACTCCTGTTCTCTCACCAGCCACACGCCGCGCTGTTTGCTGCAATCTGTCGCCTGACCGACTCGAAACTCTGGCGGCATGCATTCGATCTCGGCTACAGTTTCTACGACGTGGCTGCTAAGTCTCGAACTTTTGTCGGCGTCTCCGTCGACACCGGCTGCAGTCGATCTAGAAGCTGCCGTTCTCGGCCTACCATGTTTGCCCATTTGAAGTTGATGGCGTGGAGTTTGCGGGCCGTTGAGTTGCGATTGTAGATCTTGTTGAATACCTTCGCTATTCTTCAGCATGTAGTTGGCTGGAACTATCGGTTTTGCTGGCGTTATTTTCTCGACGACGGTCATGCCCTCCACGAACTCACTAACATCGCTGCAGTTGATGTAGTCGTTGAAGCTACCGACAGCGGTCGGAGCGGGCGACAAGTTGTCGTCGATGACGTCGTAAATGGACGACGACGAGTAGATGGGATCAGAATTGTTGCTTTTGGCGACTCGGCGACTCGAATTAGATCGATTCAAGCAATCGTCGGAATCGTCGTGCGGCGCCATGACGCAACTGCCGTAGCCGACGTCGAACGATGAACCAGCGGCACTGGAGATTTGATCTGAGTCCACGTTCAGCAGGCGATGTTCGTGCGTAAAGCGCTGCAACGAAGACGGCGAATTTGTAGCCAAGAACGGTGACGACAGGCCGTTGTAGACGCCTCCTGTCGCCTCGAAGCTCGGATCGATGCGCAGCGAGTTGTCTGCGCTTCTGTTACTACCGATACTTGCTGCACTGTCTTGCTGCTGCTGCTGCTGTTGTGGTTGCTGTGGTAAGCTGTCGATCGACGCATTGGCAGACATAAGAAGCGATGGTACGGGTGAAGAGAAAGGCGACAGCTGATTGTCTGCTTTGAGAACGGCACCGCGACCCTGTCGAACCAGTACCCCCTGGTTGGATTCCTCGGCGACGCCTTTGGCCGAGCAATCGAGAGAGCAATACAGCTGACCGTAGCGAGGATAGAACGGCGATCCAAGAAGCGACCGACCGCAAGTGTAGCAAGAGAAGCAGTTTTCGTTGGCATGCCAATGTAGGCCTGAGTGGCTCATCTGACCTTCGTCTACGGCAATGCTGAGGTGACAGGTGGAACAGCGGTCGGAAAAGATTTCCTGGAAGCACGAGCAACAATAAGGACGCCCGTCACGCATGATGTAGCGCTGACCGCCGAGCAGGAGGTCGCAGTCGAAACAGGCGAAATGTTTGACGTGCCAACTCTTTCCCTCTGCCTCCGTGCACTCGTCTGCGAAGATGATCTGAAAAAATAAGAAGATGGAAATAAAAGATGGATGGATGAATAGGTGGACGAATAAAATTGTCAATGAATGGTCTTGACGTCATCATAGTCATCGTCATCAACATCCCACATTTTCATAGTCATCGTCATCATCCTCCTTTTCCTCCTCCTCATCACCACCACCATCATCATCACCATCATAATCAACATTTGCGCTGAAATAGGTTGTCTATAAATTGAGAGATCATCTCAGTTTATAACCGTACTCAAATCATAAACACACTTTCCCGGGGTAAAATGAGTCGAGTAGACACCTGCATTCGCACACCTCCGAACCCCTGCAACCGTCTTTTCCTGGCAAATTTTCCCGCACTTTCACACGGTCCCTTCCATCCGTTCATCATCATCGTCGTCGTCATCATTATCATCGTCATCATCGTCATCATCATCGTCATCGTCGTCGTCATCATCGTCATCATCATCATCATCGCACTCAGCCTTGACATTCGTCAAATTTACTCCATATTCATCTTCATCAGGCGCGTCTGACAAGAAATGTTTATGACTTCAGCCTGTTACTTAGAATAAACCTTTGCAATCTTCCATTATTATTCTGCAATGTGAATGTAGATGGATGGATGGGTGATTAATGGAGGGACGGATGAACTGACGAATAGAAGGAATGGATGGATGGATGAACGAATGAATGGATCAATGACCAGAGACACGTGGGAATGTAGTATTGATTCGGCGACAGGGTCAAAATTTTAGACACCTAAAAAGAATTGCCTTTCACCCATCAATCATCCACTAATTCCTCCCTCCTTCTCTCAGTCCTTCATTTATTCTCTCCTTCTGCCACTCACTCTTTTCTTGCTTCCATTTGCAACAACATCGTCATCACAACATTTGAGTGACTCCAGAAAAATCTCTTAAAAGCTCCATTAAGAGAAGAATGCCATTTGACCGCAGTCATCGTCCAAACATCACCTTCAACACTGTTGTCATCATCGTCGTCGTCATCATCGACATCGTCGTCATCGTCATAATCATCGTCATCGTCGTCGTCATCATCATCACAACTCACCTCATCACAAGCCACACATCTCGGCTTCAGCGTCTCAGCGTGGTGTCTCCCGCAGAAGATCCTATCCTCCTTGTAAAAGTAGATGAGGTCAACCAGGATTTCCCTGCAGACGCAGCACACGAAACACGGGGGGTGCCACAGGTACGAGGCTCCTGCCCGGGAAGCACCAACAACCAACTGGTCCTTTCTCACCCCTACGTTGCACTGCGGGTTAGAATGAATAAAATGCATCATTAAGCTAGGCAACTAATTAGTAATGTATTAGTGTACTAACTAATGTATTAGTTATGTTTTAATCAAATAAATGAATGAATAAACATGTTGAAGTTGTCCAAATCATCTTAAGGTCGATTGCCAAAAAGGTTACAATTAATGATGATAATGCTGTTTACGATAATGATTGGGAGGCGACATTGGAGGTGATGATGATGGAAAAAAACTCAGGATATCAAACGATGAGTGGCCTATAGATCATAATAGATGTGTAAGGTCGACATCATAGATTTCAGTGATAATGTCGACAATGTCGATTGTCATCAGCCATGTCACAAACAACAACAGCAACAACAACAATAGCAATGACCGTAAAGATTCGCTCACCTGTTGACACGGGTGACCCACTTGGCAGTCTGGCACAGGGTACACGGTACCTCGACCGAGGGCTTCTCTTTTCCTTCGACTGCTGAACAACCTCAACTCCTTCTTCTCCTCCTCGGTCAATCCGTTGCAGTAGCAGGCGTCATTGTCGTGTGGCGGCAACTGATGAAGCAACTGCTTGATGCGGTACTTTTCCCCGAGGCTGCCAACGTAGGGTACCTTGCTCTCAGGCAGGGTGCTCATGTATTGGTGCACCTGGTAATATCAGATGTTAGGTCAAGGTCAGATGTGGGATTGACGAGCCGTATGACTTTCTGGATGTATTGTAATGTGTTTTGTTTTATTAAACAAATATAAAATGGTAACTACCGTTGTTGCTTTTATTACTTGATATGTAAATGAGGCGTGTGGACATTTTAGCAGCATTCATGGAGAATGTGAAGATTTCGGTTTGATTTCTTGAAAAAAATAACATCAAGATCCATAGCAGGTTGGTTGAATGATTGGATGAATGGAGCATGGTTTGGCGTGTGGACGGATGGATGGATGGTTGGTTAAAAGGGTGGAATTCACGTGGAAGTGGAATTTAAGGAGAGATGCTGAGTAATTGTGAGAGTGGCATGGGAGACGTTCTTATAATTGGCTGTTAAGCTGACTCCTCATAAGCGAGATAATTGCTAATTCCAACGACGGTGGTGGTAATGATCGTGGTTACATCAGCACGATCATCATCATTACCATTATCAGCAGCAGCATCACAATCAACTTTCATTATCATCAGATAATCCTTCCCTCCATCTTGCACCGGTCTCAACCACTTCAAGAATATCAACATTTTGAAGCCACGTTTAAGACTGATGGATGGATGGAAGAATGGATGGATGATCGGATAAATAATGGGCAGGACAGATAAATATTATGGGCACCAGATATGCGAACTTCACAAATTGAACAAGACACCTCGACCATGATGATGTATGTTCCTCCACAATTCATTCCAATTATTTCCATAACCACCATTACCAACCCTCTCTCAACTCATTATCTCTCCTGCCTTTCTGCCTCCAAATAACTTCAATCAAAGACCCGATGAACTTTTCCACTCTGTTACTTATCTCAGTTTATCACGATCATCACCTATCATCATCGTCATCAACATCGTTTCAAAATTAATTAACTAAGCATCTATGAGTGGCTACGGGAATGAATGAGTGAGTGAATGAGTGAGTTAGTGAGTGAGTGAGTGAGTGAGTGAGTGAGTGAGTGAGTGAGTGAGTGAGTGAGTGAGTGAGTGAGTGAGTGAGTGAGTGAGTGAGTGAGTGAGTGAGTGAGTGAGTGAGTGAGTGAGTGAGTGAGTGAGTGAGTGAGTGAGTGAGTGAGTGAGTGAGTGAGTGAGTGAGTGAGTGAGTGAGTGAGTAAGTAAGCAAGTGAGTAAGTGAGTGAGTAAGCAAGTGAGTAAGTGAGTGAGTAAGCAAGTGAGTGAATAGCCGAGAAGCAGAATGGTCGAGTCAATTTGTCTTGGCACAAAGAGTTTGAGCTACTTGAAGAACTCCAAAGTACTTCAGTGTGGACTTTCGCTTTCAAAAACAAGCCGTAAAACAAAACTTAATGTTGCAACATTTTAGTTCAGGATACCGAGTGAGTGAAAAAAGTGGGCAAGCGAGTGATTGGATATGAGAGTGAGTGAGTGAGTGAGTGAGTGAATGATTGATTGAGTGATTGATTGATTGAGTGAGTGTGAATGAGTGAGTGAGTGGAGTGATTGATTGATTGAGTGAGTGAGTGAGTGAGTGGGAGTGAGTGAGTGAGTGAGTGAGTGAGTGAGTGAGTGAGTGAGTGAGTGGGAGTGAGTGAGTGAGTGTGTGAGTGAGTGAATGAGTGAGTGAGTGAGTGAGTGAGTGAGTGAGTGAGTGAGTGAGTGAGTGAGTGAGTGAGTGAGTGAGTGAGTGAGTGAGTGAGTGAGTGAATTGAGCAACATGAGGTTAACCAAACCATGTCTCGCGGTTTGTTGACCTCTTTTCAATGACCTCGTTATTTCTGGTGGTAGAATGGGGTTAAAATGGTGAGAACCAGCGTTGAAACCACTGAGAAAGTTTCTTAGGTAATAAATAAAATGATTATTGTAATTATTATAATTATTACAATTATGTTGATGTCATTACAAAAACTGATGTCCTTAGGAGACACAAAACAGAAGTCTATTATGTCAGCATACACATCAAAGTCGATCACAATTATTATCACAGTATAATAATTATTATTATTATTGTTATTATTTTTATAATTAAGGTTATTCTTATTAAATGAAACAATTTAAATTATCTATATTAATTAGTAGATTAATTTTAATTACCAATTAATAAAAACATTAATTATTTTTGAATATTATTATTATTAATACTATTAATATTATTTTTTTATTGTTAAACATATTATTAAGTTAAACTTAAAGATATTATCACACAGAGAGTGATATATGTTCGAGAGAGGATATTGTGAAGTCGGTAAAAGGTTGGGAATGTAAATAAATGTCTAAAGTCTCTGAGATGGTTGTGGAAGGTGCAACAGAAATAAATTAATTTACAAAAAAAAAAAAAAACAGAAAATGTACAAGAAAAAAGGAACGATAATTAAAAGTAAAAGTAATGAAAGTGAAAAGTAGTTCCAGGTGGAATGAAGGAAGAAATAAAATAGAAATAAAATGGTGTGAAATGGTGATTTGATTTGATTTAATTTCGTTTTTCCTTTGTACGAGTTGAGGAACTTTGTAATGAAATTAACATTTTATTTCCTCAACCATCCCTTGAGGTATGTGTTGGTGATGATGATGATGATGATGGTGATGGTGATGATGGTGATGATGGTTCTGACAACGGTGATGGAGATGGTGACGAAAATGTTACGATGATGATGATGATGGTGATGATGGTGATGATGGTTCTGACAACGGTGATGGAGATGGTGACGAAAATGTTACGATGATGATGTTTGCTTTCCACAACCGACAATCATCTTAGTCTGACGATCTTGCATCAAAACTCCTCTTTCTTTGTTTCAATTCAACAACCCCATTGAGGCACCGAGGTTATAGTCTCCTTTATATTCTTCCATCTGTCCAATCCATCCATTCATCCATCCATACATCCATTGTACGCCTTCGTCCTTTCATCCTTCCATCCATTCATTCATTCATCCACACCTCCTCCAATTCATCCATTCATCAAAATCCCCACATTTCTTCTCCCGAAGTTGTTCAACGTTGAAACACCAACATCAACATCATGTATATCAACATAAATATAAAATATCAACATCATGTATATCAACATAAATATAAAATATCAACATCATGTATATCAACATAAATATAAAATATCAACATCATGTATATCAACATAAATAGAAAATAACAATATCATGTATATCAACATAAATAGAAAATAACATTTACAATACCATATGAATTATTTGAATAAATTATCATTTATATTCTAACGTAGAAAATATATTACAACAACAACACAAAGACTTTATGCAACAACAACAACAGCAGCAACAGCGAAATGTAGGAAATTAATGTCAACACATCAACTTTAGCTGATATTTTAAAGCGAGAACGAAAAGAGTTTACAAATGGTGAAAAGAAATTTTGATTCCTGAATGACTTAATTTTTTTAAATGATTTACTTTTAAATTGAATCATTTGTTTAATCTGACACGATCTCAAGATAAAGAAAATATTTTTAAAAAATCAATCAGAAAAAAACATGGATGCATCAACAACATCAGCAACAACACCAACAACAACAAGAACAACATCAACAACAACATAAGCAACAACATCAATAACATCAGCAACAACATCATCATCAACAACAACATCAACAACAACATAAGCATCAACACCAGCAACAACATCAACAAAAATCTAATGGAACCAAAGCATCCTCCCCTGAAGAGCACAAAACCCCATTTGAGGAGCATCAGGGGAGCACTGAAGATGCTCCTCAGGTGGAATTAAAATTCCACGCCGTGATTCATTCGTTGGAGGTTTTTCGTTTTTTATTTTTATTTTTATTTTAATATTTTGTTTTGATTTTTTGTTTTTATCTTTTTGAGCCAAAAATGGCCTCTTAGTTTCGAGTGCGTTCTGAGCAGGATTTGAATTAGGATGGGTAGATGTTGTTGCGGGTGGCTAGAGAGTGATCGCATCGAGTTTTTTTATTTCGTCCATTCGTTCATTCATTCATCCAGTCATCCATGCACCAGTTCATTCATTCATCCATGCACCAATTCGTTCATTCATTCATTCATCCATGAATCAACTGAATTTTTTTATTATTAAGCGGAACAAAGAACAACATTTGCATAACATACGAGTTAAGGTGTCAATCGTTGATTGAGTTCCAATAGGTTACCCTGTTACTACAGGTATAGGTAATAGTTGAATTGAGTGATTGTGAATGCTAACGAATGCACATAGGTGAATTGATTGACATTCAATTTTAATGCCCAGCCAAAGTATACCCCACAAGGCCATGGTTATGGAACCACACAACTCCGGACGGGCCGTGAGGACTGTGTGCTCATAAATCACAAATTAGTGGGAAGCCCTAAAAGTCTTCTCTTTTTTTGCGAACAATCTTTTTGTCATTTAGCTGCAGTTGAAGACACGCGCGAATGTCGTGCGCATTCTCACGTCGTCTCCATGGATGGATGGATGAATGGGTGGATGGATGGATGGATGGATGGATGGATTGATGGATGGATGGACGGATGGACGGACGGACGGACGGACGGACGGATGGATGGATGGATGGACGGACGGACTGATGGACGGACGGACGGACGGACGGATGAATGGATGGATGGATTGAAAAAAAACATTACTGGATGACCAACTGTGTAATGTTTGCGTGCGATGCTATTTTAAAGAATGACGTCACTAGCGTATTGATACAGAATACAGCACTACATGCTTAAACAAAGCATCATCAGTGATACTCGTACAAATGAGTCATACTGAGATACAAACTGATACAAATGAGACCCACAAAAAGAGGCAATTAAACAGAGCTCCAACTGAATGCCTTTTTCTTAAGAAATCCTAATTGACACTTGGTTTCTTGCCAGTTGATGATGATGATGATGATGACGATGATGATGATGATGATGACGATGATGATGACAACGGTGATGGTGATGATGATGATGACGTATCAGCGGAAGCGAGGCAGCTTTAAATGTTCGTGAGTTGAAAAGTGAAATGCTGTGTTCATTGTGAACATGAGAGCATTTTATCGTTCATCGAAGAAAGAAGGAGCAGGAAATAATAACGTGACCTACATGCGGATAAAAATACATCCGCCCCGTAGTTTGTCCTAGTTTTTACAAAGGACATTCACAAAAAGGTAAATATTTGCCAACGATTGTGTCACCTGCAGTGGAGTCAATCCAGGTGGAATCCAGGTGTACTCCTCTAGAGCACATCCACTGTCGTCATCGGACGTGGCAAGCGGCGTCTTCTTGTTGGCATTGGTTACCTGTTTGTTACTTTCCTGTTGCGTGAACTGGTTAAAGTGATGATGACCATGTTGCTTCGAATTGTGGGGATGTTGTTGCTGTTGTTGATGTTGTTGTTGAGAAGGATATCTGACGCTCTGACCTGGGGTCAACTTGTTCACCTCTGGGGTCAACATGGGTGAAGATTTTGATCCCTGTGCTACCCTTGATACCGGAGTGGCCATAATATCTCTGTGCACGTTATTTCTTGGCTTAGGAGAGGAGAGAGAGTGACTTTTGGAGGGGGAAGTGTCCTGTTTTGCTAACAATGCATCCTAATTGGCTTCGTTTTATCTCCTTTGCCAGATTTTTAGATTTTCTATTGATTACTTTCTCGGCCTGTGAATAAAAATTATTTAAATTATTTTTATATATTTTTATTAATGCACAATTCATTTTTTTATTAATAATTTATAACACGTTATAACTTAATTAATGAGAGTAATAATTTATTACTACTATTAAATTATTTGCACATTCGTCTTCACGGATATTAATGAGGTCGCATAATTACTCGATAACACGACAAAGAAATCCGACCATCCAGTTCAACTGATAAGACACCGCCGTATCAACCTGATGCTTTGACGGACAACCTGAGGTAACGTTGGCACCACAAAGTACGACACTCATAAATCTCAATGGCTGTCTCCAATTCCTCTTTGTCAGCCACCAATCGAAACTGTCAGTCGGGACTCTACATCAAGTTCAGCCATGTAGAATCCGATTTGATAGTCTAATCGATACAAGTGTTGATTGATTGATTTATCGGTGAGATGATTGGTTGCTTGTTAACCAATCGAATGGCTGAGACGATTGATTTATTAAAAGATTCTTTTGAGTTCACTTCATCACGGAAATGATTGCTTTGAATCTCCTTTTGTCCGTTCTGTAAAGAATCAATCAATTCTCAATCAACACGCGAACGCACGTACGCATGTCTCTCTCGAGCACGTACCAAGCGAAGGATAAAGCTACGATGAAAGGGGATTATTACACGCCCAAACCGATGTTAAAGTCAGACTTGATGCCTTTAATGAAGGCGATAATGGCTTCAGAGGAGGAGAAGTTGAAACACCGGTCCTGGGTTCAAACCTCAGGAAGTCGTAAAGTAGAATTAACGCTTCATCCGTTGTTTGGATCGAAAGGAGTTATGGGGTTGATTCGAACGCTATTTGATGACGAAGACGACGACGATGAAGAAGATGATGAGGAGGAAGATGAGTTGTATTTTAATTTTGGGGGCGTTAAATAAATTACAAAGTCTTGAAGGAATTTGAAAGAACGGGAGAACGACTTTTAGAATCATTTGAAGTTTTTTGGGGCAGCTTCAAGAGAAACGGGGTGTGACGAGTCAACTAAGAGGGATGTCACTTGTTTTTATCATTTTTATTATTTGTGTTATTTGTATTATTTATATTATTTGTATTATTTATATTATTTATATTATTTGTATTATTTATATTATTTGTATTATTTTTATTATTTGTATTATTTATATTATTTATATTATTTTTATCCTATTTTTAAAACTTTCAGAACCTCTTCAAGTCTCAACTTGTGCCTGGCACAGTTGTATTCGACATTCGATAAAAGTATTGTGGCTCAGCTTATATTAGTACATCATATTAACCAATAATAACAAATAATATATATGTATAATAATAAACAATAAATAATAAATCAATAATATGCCCTGATAAGTTGGTCACGTAATGACTCGTTCGAAAACGTGCAGGTGTACACCTACCTCAATACTCGGGTTCTCAGCAGGAAGATGAAAGGACAAAATGGACGCCGAAAATATTGGAATATTTTATTTTATTTTAATTTATTTATTCCGCCAACTCCGCAGACGATCGAGGAAGGGGAATTTAATGTGAATTTAATATCACATCGAAGAATTTTAAACCCAACACACGTCCTCAACATACGATCACGTACGGGTGCCAAGAGGTGGAAAAAGCACAACATTGTGGTCCAAATGCCGGTCGGTTTAAATACTGAGTCTTGAAAAGAAAAGTGAGAGAGGAGAGAGCGTTTGCGGTTCTTTTCCATTTGTTTCCATCCAGTTGAAGGACTGATGTATGATTTTTCTGACGTGGGAACAGTCGACACCAACCCCGACGGAAAATCGTTTTAGGTTTGGAAAAACATTCGTGATGTACACTCGATCTCGACCTTAACACGCGACGGAGGTGACGACGATTGCGAATCGGAACGAGTGATTTAGGGAGGCCTAAATATCGATCGTTGATATAGATCGAAGAAAATTGGTCGAAATTCTCACCATTACAACTCCTGCTAGGAGGAGACGATTGCGAGAGTATTACTGCATCTACTGAGGATACCCCCTTAAATCATTTGTAGCTGTCACATCAACCATATCCAGGGCCGCCGGAGAACAAGTGCCCAGGGGTCCGAAAATGTTTTGGGGCTTGCCTGTTTTTCTTTCCCACTACCAAATTGCTTAATGTAGGGGTCCGAATTTATTTCGGTGGCCTAGACCATACCAATTACAACTCAAATCGCCGTTACCACTTCTTTCCAATATACGACATCTTACCTCCAATGTTTCTAATATTCATTCACTCATTCATGTATCCATGCATTCATCTAAAACAGAGAATAGCAACACGTCCAAATATGAATTAATTAAAAGGACATAAAAAAGAAGTGTCCAAGGGCAAAAGTCACGACCGATAATTTAACACGTCAGATGTTCGTCAGCAAAATTATAATAATTTATATTAATGAATTATAATTGATTCATGAATCATAGAATTATTTATTACACCAGTGGTTTGAACACAAATTAATGACTGAGTGAGTGAATGAATGGATGGACGAATAAATGAAGTAATGAGTGATTGAGCGAATGAAAAAGTGAAAGAAGGCGAATATATGATTGGAGAAATAAATGAATGAAATTTATTGCAAGGAGTGGCGCTAGATCGGTTGCAAACATCAAAAAGCGATCGAAATTCTAGATGGCTTCCACATTGCACCCTTCATTCATTCATTTATTTGTGGCATCTTTCATTAATTAATCATTTCCTCGTCTCACCGTCACCATTATTACTATTATCCCTCATAAATATTCATGAGGGTTCAATTAATATTAATTACCTATCTGAATGCTTACTTTATGATTAATTAGGAAACACAATTAGATTTAGCAGTTATAATACATCACTTTAATAATAATCCATTATTGATCAGCAAAATAGTATTTAAATAATAAATCATTATTGGTGCTAAACGGCACCATAATCGTCAACACTATTTTAAATGGCAATCATTTCAATCAATGAGAATAAAGACAACGGGTGCATAGACAAGACAAGCAAGGCCTGCGTCCAAATATCGACCAACAAAAACAAAGAACTTTTGGAAACCGCAATCGCCGAGTCGGTCGCCTCCAACTTCCGCTTGCACGGGCATCATAATTTTTCCAATCTATTTTTACATCTTTCATGTCAAATCACGTGAGCACGTATTTGTGATCTTTGGCAACTTCCGGCCATGTATCACGTGGTCTCGTAATCCATCATGGAAGAACTATTTATCGATCAGGTCTGCTAATGGATGGGCTCAATTAATAACTATTAATTATTATTATTATTATTGTTGTATATTTGTTTCGTTAATTTATTTATAATTCAACAAATAAATAGCAGGTTACCATCGCTACTCATTATGATGACGTCACACGATGACGTGTCCAACAACATTATTTTACGATGCCATGACAAATGTCTTAGCACTCACCAGACCTGACAAGATGAACTGAATGCCGTCAGGAATGTGAACGAACTAGCAATTGATTGAATGAATTATTGAACGAACGAATGAATGACATGTCACGTGACATAAATCGTGACGAGGACGTGTTTGTGATTGTCGTTCATAATTTTACGACCTATTTGCAGTTAATATAATAATATAGTGTTGATATAAAATAAATATTAATATAATATAATATAATATGATAATGATGATGATGATGATGATGATGATGATGATGATGATGATAGTCCCAGTCTTTATTTTTTACGAAAAGAATAGTTATTCCTCATAAGCACCATTAAAGAGCGATAACTGGTTATAGCAATCACTATCATGACGACATTACCACATTAACATGACGGCGTTGTCTTTCAGAAAACAAAAGCAATCAGTCGATGATTCTGGGAATTCCAAGTGGCTCAGAAAAAGCAACAAGCGATTTCACTGATGACAACTACTATAATAATAGTAAGAATAATAATATCAATTATTTAGCTGTTAATTGTTGTTAATAATTATATAATAAAATTATATTATATATTAATAATAATAATAATAATAATAATAATAATAAATAATAATAATAATAATAATAATAATAATAATAATATAATAATAATAATAATAATAATAATATATACTATTATAATATATGATATTATATAACTATTATAAATAACTATTATAAATAACTATTATAAATATAATACTTTTTTTATAATTATATTATTATTATAATTTTTTTATTTATTTTATTTATTTTATTAAGTGGGTAGAGGACCGAAGCCTCTTACCTGCCCACTATCAAACAGCAAAACATTGAGGAAAGAAACGAGAGGTTCAATCAGTAATAGACGAGAAAAGGTGACAAGTCATATTCATTGAGAAGGGAGGTGAAGCGACTATAGGTGCTAGCTGAGACTAAGCTATTAGGTAGTTTATTCCAAATGTTAATAATACGATTTGTGAAAAAATATTTGGTGTTGTCTATAAATATAATTATAGTAATATTATTATTCTTAATTTTGTGGTTTTCTTTCATTTCTTCAATTTATTTGTGAGGGACGAAAATGCGTTTTCAAGTGTACGAACCAAGAGCCATTGTCTCGAGTGTTTGAGCGGGAAATGGTAAAGATGATGGTGACGATGACGGTGAACGCGATGATGATGATGATGATGATGATGATGATGATGATGTTGTTGTTGATGATGATGATGATGATGATGATGATGATGATGATGATGATGACGATGACGGTGAACGCGATGATGATGATGTTGTTGTTGTTGTTGATGATGATGATGATGATGACGACGACGACGGCGGCGGCGGTGGCGATGATGATGATGATGACAGTGAGCAATAGTCTCGAAAGAACATAAGTATTTCTCAAGCCGTCTTTGAAGTCGTAAATACATAAAATAACAAAATAATGACAACAATAATAATAATTGTTAATAAATATGTATAATATAAATATATTATATGTTATCACGTATTAAATTATTGTGATAATATAATTTTTCAATAGTGGATAAAACTTATTTATGACTCATGCAAGAAATGCGACAACAACGGAGATGAAGTAAATAGTTAAGTTATTTGAGGACATGAAGCAGCATTTTAAAGTTCTTAAAACATTTTCAACATTTACTCGAAAATTTTTTTTTCAATTTTTTTTCCTCCAATAAAAAAACACAACAACTTCCTATCAACAACAACAACAACAACAACAGATCTTCCTATCAACAACAACAACAACAATAACAACAAGAGATCGTCCCATCAACAACTGCAACAATATCAACAGATCTACGTATCAACATCAGCAGCCACAACAACGGATGGATGGAAGGATGCATGCATGATCTGAAAGAGGTCCCTGAAAACAGTCTGTTGAGAATCTTAATCCATCCTGCCTGTTGTTCCCTTTAGCAAGTTTTTAATGAAATAATTCCGTCGCAAAATAAAAACAGCAGAGTCAGAGAATTTTCCAGAGGCAGTCGAAATGCGTTCGTCGTAAATCATCGCAAATCATTGTAAATCACAGTAAATCATTGCAAATCATTGTAAATCACAGTAAATCACAGCAAATCATTGTAAATCACAGTAAATCATTGCAAATCATTGTAAATCATGTTCTCCTTCTCCTGGAACTAGAAGTCACTGGAAAGATGGAGATGGAAAAATTCTGCTACTTTCAGGATAAGGTCGACGACGACTATGATGATGATGATGATGATGGCGATGAGGATGACGACAATAGTCATAACAAAAATTATACCAAAATAGTTTCTTAGTGATTCGCTGTGGTTAACGATGGTATAATTATCCTAATTATAAAGTAATTAGTAAGAATTTATAGATGAAAGGATAAAGATGAAGAAATCTTACATCCTCTATTATTAGCATCATCGTCATCATCAACAACATCATCGTCATCATCAACAACATCGATATCATCATCTTCACCATACCCTTCACAACAAAAATATTGTTACAGGTAATTACGGGTAATATTGCTATTATAATTAGTATTAAAAATAATAACTATAATTGATATTAAATTGCAGCACGAACCAACTATTAAACGCCAATGGTGAAGCCAATGACAGCGCCCACAATCGATCAGCATTCGTCGTCGAGAGTGCAGAGCAAATACGACGACGTTGATGTTGTTGTTGTTGATGATGATGATGATGATGATGATGATGATGATGATTGATGATGATGATGATGATGATGATGATGATGATGATGATGATGATGATGAAGAAGATGATGATGATGATGATGATGATGATGACGACGACGACGACGACGATGACGATGACGATGATGACGACGATGATGGTAATAGTGGTGGTGGTTTTGGTGGTGATGACGACCATGATGATGTTGATGATGAGTGCGATGACCAAGGTTTCCAAAGAAAGATCGTGTATACGAGGACGACTGGGAAGGAGAGCGTCTCTCCGTCGTCATGACGACGAGTGCGGCGTGAGTTAGAAACGTCTTCGGCCTTATCTCCGGCTGATAAGGATCGGGTTATTAATCAGACGGGATGGAGTGGGATGGATGAGTGGGTGAGTGGGTGGGTAGGCGGTTAATTGGGTTGGTAACAGGATGGGTTGCAACAATCTCAACAATGATTAATTCGTATAATCAGTTAATAAATAATCAATAGGTACTTATCATGAAATAAATAAAAAATATGTTTTACTTTTTGAGTAATTAAATTATTTCTAGGTTGCATTTGGAATAAGTGCACTCAACTTTTGAAGTTTTTTTTTTCCAATAAAATGGCAGACGCCATTTTACCTACTTCGATGGTGGGAAAAGTACTTCCCATTCTTTAGTTTTAATGGCACCATACATAAGGAATAATAATAATGGTGATGATGATGATGATGATAATTATAATAAATATAAATAAATAAATAAAAATAATTATTATTATTGCTATTATAATAATAATAATAATTATATTATTATTGCTATTATAATAATAAGAATAATTATATTTATAATTATATATAATATATTATTAATTATATTAATATAATGTTATTATTATTGCTATTATAATAATAATAATAATTATATTTATAATTATATATAATATATTATTAATTATATTAATATAATATTATTATTATATTAAAATTATATTATGATTAACTATATTAATAATATTATATAATAATAATTATATTTATAATAATTATATTTATAATTATATATAATTTTAATATAATAATAATATTATGTTAATATTAATAATATATTATATATTATTATATTATATTATATTATATTATATTATATTATAATTACTGCTATAATAATAATTATTGCTATAATAATAATTATACTAATAATAATAATTACATCCTGTATGTAATAATAATAATAACTATTATATTATTATTGTAATAATAACAATAAAATAAAAATAATAATAACGATAACAGCAACAGCTCCGGGAGAAAATATAATGTCGGGTTCTGAGGAAGGCGAGTGCAACTGAAAATTGGGGAGGAAAATGCACGCGTATCAAGTTGCACTTCACCATGGTGATGACTTTCACTCATCCATCCATCCGTTCGTTTATATACAAATTCACTCAACCATTTGTACATCCATCCATCCGTCCGTCCATCCATTCATCCATCCATCCATCCTTCCATCCATCCATCCATCCATGCAAGCCGTAAAGACAAATTGAAAAAAAATTGGTCCACAGAAGAATGACAGAAAGAATTGAAAAGGAATGATTGCTTTCTGCAAACCATTTTTAGTAACATCGCCGAACTCTTTTGAACTCACAAAAGTTCAGAAACCGTAAAAAAATGAAAACAGAACGAACTTAAAAAAAGTCCATCAGTTTGTCTACTTCAGGTTTCTTACTTTTGATTGTTGTTGTTGTTGTATGTTCTTGTATGCTCCTTTTGATTGTTGTTGTATGCTTCTGTGTGCGTCGTTGTATGTTTGTTTTGCTTATTGTAAACTCTTTTATGCTTCTTTAATTGTTGTATACTCTCGTATGTTTCTGAGTAGCTGTATGTTCTTGTATGTATGTTCTTGCATGTATGTTTGCCCTTATATGTTATTTTGTACTTGTATGTTCTTGTATTGTTTATTAATGTTGTTTTTGCCTACTAAATTTACATCGAGCCTTCCATCTGTTGCATCCATACATACAGGTGTCTATTAATTTCATTATGATGGTGATAGTGATAAATCAATACTAATAATAAATAATAATCTTGTATAATATATTACATTATAATTATAATAATGTTGTTTAAGATATTAAATGTTGTTTTACAACGAACGCACAAGAAGTTACTTAGGATTGCAGACTCTCACGAGTGTCGGAAGACGCGTATTCTTGGGTTATGCAACGTGAAGTCTATATTTACCACACATGTGGCAATAATTACCAAGAGTGAGATACTTTCTGCTGAACCCCCTAAGTTGTTTCTTAGGTGGTGAGTGAGTGAGTGAGTGAGTGAGTGAGTGAGTGTGAGTGAGTGAGTGAGTGAGTGAGTGAGTGAGTGAGTGAGTGAGTGAATAAATGAGTGAGGACCTATTCCAGGAAAGCAACTGCTCCACCAATCATCGACAAATACAGACCTCATAAAAAATCCTCAGCCGAAAATCAGTCCATGGGAAGAGACAAACTGGGTAGAACCCGCGTACGGCTGGAATGGGTGGGAAAAATGTGAGGATGATGATGATGATGATGAGGGTGATGGTAACGACGACGATGATGACGACGACGGTGATGAAAACTGAGTCAAGCATGACTTGGCATAGAGCTTAATTTGAATCATGCAGTTGCACCAACGAACTTCCAGTTATTCCATTTTTGCTTCCATCAGTCAATTTCCTGTTTAGTGATTTTCTTATTCATTCGTTTCTTCAACCTTCCATCCATCCATCCATCCATCCATCCACCCTCCTATGAGCTGGCCCATCTATCAGTCAGTCACTTCAACAACGTTTTTGTCTCTAAATTAATTGTTGGAGTAAATTTTCGAATCATCATTAACCCTTGTTTCATTTGTTACACGTTTTTATCCAAAATAGCCACCAAATCTTTCTGCCTACTCCAGACTGCCCATTCATCCAAAGACTACCCACCCATCAATCCACCCATTCTTTGATTATAATACTCCCCCATAATTGCCATCCTATGCGCACATATGCTGGCATCATGTTGGAAATGCTACCGCGTTTCCCTCGCGATAGCTCACCATCTCACTTCCAATCGTAAACATCGATGCCCGCGGGACCAATAACTCACGTCCTGTGTCTATAAGTATCGTCAGGGAAACCCGCCCGCGCACTTTGTGTATATTTCCCCATTGATGAGATTGATACTATTGCCGTCATCGTAATCTCCATCTTCATATTCATAGTCGGCGTAATAATAATAATAATAACAACAACAACAACAACAACAACAACAATAATAATAATAATAATAATAATAATAATAATAATAATAATCATCATCATCATCATCATCGTCGTCGTCGTCATCTTCAACTAACCGAAACAAACCAGCCATTCGTTTCAAGTTCAAAGTTTGCAAACCGCCTCATTAACATAATCCATTCCCAAACCATCGGTTAACTTGCTCATCATTAACATAATATATTCACGTATGACCCACTCGGCACGTAACGGTCGATAACAAAGCGTAACATCTCCGATCCGAGAAGTCAGTCTGCAGTAGCTTCTGTTATTACTCTCGCTATTGTTGCTGTCTGACCTTTGCCATTAGGGCAACTACAATCTCTTACCACTCATCATCATCATCATCATCACCACCACCACCACCACCATCATCATCATCATCATCATCATCATCATCATCATCATCATCATCCATCATCATCATCATCATCATCATCATCATCATCATCATCATCATCACCATCATCACCATCATCATCACCATCATCATTATCATCACCACCACCACCACCACCACCATCATCATCATCATCATCATCATCACCTCAATCGTCATCATCGACACCTGTAGCAATTGCCTACTGCTCTCCACCTGCACTCGAAAATGGGTAGCACCATTATCCAGCGAACGAAGGGTGAACGAGGTTCAATCTTCATCAACAATCAAAAGCGTTCTTGTTAGGAGTTCAATCATTTCATCATCAACCCTCTCGTCACGTGATGGTATCGTCTTCCCAACACGAGGTTCAAGGTCGACCTTGAAAGTGGGTGGATGTGATGGTAATTTCTTGGAAATCAGGAAAATTTCCAGAATTTCTATATTTAGGTCTTACTCCTGTCTCCCTCTTTGAGTAGGTTTAGCAGGTTAGTATTAAGTGCGTTATACCAGCTATTATTAATGTTGTTTTAATGAACATTGAACAAAAAATACTTTTAATTAAGATTTAAAATGAATTCGTGTTAAATTAAAGTCAAAACTAACTTAAATTGTCATGAGGGTAATAATCGTTATTAGCGATAATTTATTCATAGTTAATAATCGAAAGGTTGACAAACAAATATTAATCACTTGAATTAAAACTTTTTAATTAAGGGAAAGTCACGAAAAATGACAAGGCATTGATTTCATGTCATGCGTCATGTCAGAGTTTCAAAGGAAGCTGAACATGGAATTTTCGAATCAGTTATTCCACGCTGAGGTAATCGGCCAAGCTTCTTTTACCATGTGATGATGATGATGATGATGACGATGACGATGACAAGAATATCAGTGATGCTGATAGTGATGAAAACGATGATGGTGATGATGATCTTGGTGATAGCTTGGTGTTGTTAAGCCTGGAAGATTCTAGAGTTAATTAAGTGCACTTTCTCGTATAATATTCCCCATCTTAACCTTTACATTTCATTCATCCTCACTCACGCAATCAGGCAATACAATATCGTTCTTACTCATCGTCACCATCATCATCATCATCAACATCATCGGTTTCATCAATATCACCGCCATCATCGTCGTCATCATGATCCTCATTAATGATCTAGGTTTTCATAAGTAGGCGGGGAATTAATCAAATCCCAAGAGACAGGAAAAATAAAGAATGGTTTCTCTGGTCATAGATTAAAACAACTCAGATAAATTACAAATCCACTCTCAGATCAGCATTTTGTCCACCAAGAAAAGGAAGATTTTCTTGTCAATTTCTCATGCTTCTCATGTTCAGTTCTGCCCAATCCACTCTTCATTATCATAATCCATCCGTTATTATTATGCATTCATCATCATCAGCATGAATAAATATCCTGGTTAATCAAATCATCATCGTCTTGATCAGTTTTCATAACGACCTTAGTCTGAATTCATTCTCTTAATCTTCCATCTGCCACCCGCTTAGCCACCCACGCAGATCCCGAAGATTGTAGAGATGAATAAGATGGAATAAGATTGACATCTCGTCATCCTCTCAGAATTACGAGGGATTGTGTCCGCAATCTGTGCTTTCGCTGGATGTGATTGTTGTTTTGTGTTTGTGCGTACTTGGATGCGCATGTGAACTCCGTGCACACTTTCCTCTCATGTGGAGAGTAGAAGATGTATTCCAGAGAGATTGTTTGTTCTCCAGGTCAAGTGATGGACATGGGCGAAATGTTCCTCGATTTGGAATGAATGTAAGAAAAAATAAGCGGTAACTGTTGCAACATCATCGCCATATTGTAATCAGTTCGCGGCAGTCCAACGGAATTAATAGAAGAGAAGAACTCATTGAGTGAGACGATAAACAGGTGCTTGGAAGTTGATTAGAGGAAGCAACTAGAGCAACCTTGCAAGACTGCATCGCACCTTTGCCAGTTGTGCGAGAGATATCAGAACTGGCCTCTTTGAATGCAAACGGTAAGCCACCGTCCAATCACGGAAGGGAGTCTGAAAGTCTATCCACAAAACGCTCGCATGTTTATGCCTCTTGTTAAAGAATGAATGGTCGATAGCATTATCTAACTGTTTGTGCCTTGCGTCTGCTTCTTTGTCTTACTTTGTCCTACTCCAGTGTCTTACTCTTTCTTTCAATCGGCTCCAATCACCACTTCAATTCCGATAACAATGAAAATACTACTACCTAAGCATCGTAATAATGACAATGTTTCCAAACAGACGTTGTAATTTAGATGAGATAAATAATCTGGCCAACATTAATATTATATATAATATTATACAATCTTCGGGAAAGGAAAATCGAGAAAACTTTTTTCAATGTCTCGAGACGAGCACACACATCGAGAGATACTAGCAAACAGATGTAGCGGGAGAAGAAAAAGTCACGTGTTGCATAGTCTCAGAGGCACCGAAAGAGTTTGCCGACTTAATAGCAAGTCAGACGTACAGATAAGACCTTCCTTCCTTCTTTCCTTCCTTCCTGGAGTGTACCACTTCAGCGAAACACGAACGCATCTAAGGGGAAAGGGCAGACACCGTCCGCGCTATTGTTTACACTCGAAGTGGTCAGAGATCAGGCCTTCTTCCTCGATGTATTCGTCCAATTGCGTGCTTGTGAACTAATTTCTATTAAACTAAAAATGATATAATTTTTGTGAGAAACTTGGCAACTTTAGTTTAAAAATTCTTCTAATTGTATCAAAAATAATTCCGCTCGTTTTGTTTGGGTTGGGAGTATAATAATAATAATAAGCCCAATAAGGGTACACTCTAGAACGACGTAAAAACAGTTGAGGCTGAAAACTAAACACAGAGAACTAGAGTTTGGCAACAAAATACATCGCTATCCCGTGACAAAACAGAGCAAAGCGAAATCTCATATCGCCGAACATAAATACCAGAAAAAAAAATAGGAGGGAAATAATTTTTTGAGGCCGTTACCAACATGAAGAAATGATGGCTGTTCAGATCATAAACTAGAAACCAAAGAATTCCCCCTGGGCTCGATGAAAGAAATAACACTTCAAGCAATCCTCAAATTTCTGACAGACGCCTGCCCGGACTTCGAAACTCTGAGTAACCGTTAATTGTTATATCCCCTGTCGTCCGAGATCACTGGAAATCTAAGGTCTCACGTGGTCGATGGATAGATAGATCGGGGATGACACCTTCCACCGAAAAGTGGTTGGTGTCGGTGGCCAACGGAGTGGCAATTAACGAGTTGAACCCGCCGCAAACCCAGTCACTCGACCGACATGAATGTACTCCTACTCATTCCAGAGAAATTTTTTCCTTCAACGAACCTCTCTCGTTACTGAAAGCTGACAGTCTGGAGGGGTTGTGTTCAACAGGTGTAAAATTATTCACGCCGTCGTTAACGTTTCAGTGAGGAAAATAAGTTGAGAAGAGTACGTAGAAGCACGTACGGGCTATTGCATCCGATCCAGGCGATCGTAGCTTTTCCAATCCATCCACGATTCCATCCATCTTTTAGTAACATGTCTACACGTGGAAAGTACTCCAGAGATGAAAGTGATGAAGATGGGTCTAAAAAGTCGGTAAAGAATAAATTAAATTAAGTGAAAAAACACTCGGCAGTAAATCAAGCAGAACGGATAGGTTAGGCTGAAAGAAAGGAAGCGCTGATGACCTAATGAAATAGTGAATCACAACGTAGCTTTAACGAGCTCAACCAGGCCATTCCGAAAAGCCATTCCCCCTATTGACCTAAGCAATACCTTTGTAATGACGTCTATTGTCGAGATGATTGCAGACAAGCTTTTCATCCCGCTGTTTCAAGTATCGCCTGCTACATTCTTGGATTGCTCCGTTCTGATCTCGAATGACTAATAATGTCATCGATTAAACTCACATTCACAGACTGTCGTTCGTAAAGTCAAAGACCCAGCTTGATGACAACGTCAAATCAATAATTCGAAGATAATGAGCGCCACAATTTAGAAATAATTTCCTCGAGAACGGACAAAATGAAGAGTGCGAGACAGGAAGGCATAATTTTTTTTCTAAAGAACGTCAAATCATCATAAATCAGATGTTTTAATTATAATATTTTGAAGTGTGGCTTGCTTCGGAGAGTTTCCAATTAAACATCTCGTCAGTCCAATTGGAGACATCCAGGCAAATAAACGCAAAATCACATTTAATGGTTGTTTCATTGTTTAATTTGTTTAATTTTATGGAAACACCCCAAAAATCTGACTTAATGACTACGCAGCTGACTAACTCATTGTCGCGAAAGTAACGAGGAGCGAGAAATCTACTAACATCTCGTTAATAGATTCTAACTAATTGAAACTATTTCCATACGCCGAAATATCACTTCCAGATGAACAAAGACAGTTTCCCAAACAGATTAGTGTGAGAGTTATCTAGGCACCGTTTGAGATACGAAGGAAGGAAATAAAAATACAAAAATCTAGGGACGTAGCTCAGGAAACGCACGAATCCCTCTCAATCAACGTTTCCTGACATTGAAAAGAACAGATAAAACTCTCGTCGTATCTTCAAAGGCACCCGAGTTTAGAGCCTCGAGGAGTCACTATTTGACACCTGGGATGTTTCATTTCGTCATGGAAATCGCCATGAAAGCCGAACTGAAAATGGAGCCTAAATGAGACAAGCTATACAATGCCCACTCCAAAATTTACATGGCAAAACTATCGAGAAAAAACGATTGCTATGAGTAAATAAATTGTTAATGGCAGATTGGCTCAGTCCTATCAACACGGAAAGAGCGTTCTTCTGTGATGTAACATCAACTTACTTAGAAACCACCGCGTTCGCCTCGATCAAAAGAGAAATAAAGTTTCAATAAGAAATAAATCCTGCCTTTTTATTTCATTTATTTCCTGCAGGAAGCAGATAAGAACCACCTTCAAAGCCTATCAAATTAAGGACGCTACGAGACGAAAACACAAAGTTCAAAAAATAAACAACGCTTTGATGTTTTATAGTTTGATAAAAATCCAAACGTCTTAAAAGGGTTGAATTAAAATTTAAACAAGCCTAAATTAAAATTAACTTAATTTGAAACATGAATAATATTATAACAAGTTTAAAGGAAGCAATCACAAGCAGAAGAAGATAAATGTGCTAGAGTCAACTTAGAGACGAAGATAATGTTTTAAAAAAGTAAATAACCTGGATAAAAAACGATCTTTTTTTCCAAAAATGTCGGGACACGCCAGAAGCAGACGATTTGGGTTCAAGGCGAAGCAGAAGGCGAGGAATCCGAACAGGAGTTAAAACATCAGTTCACTTTTTGTGCGATGGCGCTTAAAAGCCAAATTCCGCTTATTTCTGCAGGCTTGTTGCCCAATTATTTGAACAATTTCGACTTTTAATGTAGTTTATGATATGAACTTTATAATTCAAATGAGAGTTTAGAGTAGATTAAATCCATTTAGAATCAGCGACCAGCTCGTAATAAACGTCTGAACAGCGTTGCCTCACAAGAGTAGTACTACACGTCCACACGCCATTATCTTCATTATCCTCTTCCCGGTTTTCATCATCTCTCTTTTATTCCTCACCTCGTTCATTCACACTTTCTCTCTACGCTGTTTTCTCGTTCTCATTCATTTCTCCAATAATTATCATTCATCCATTGTCTAGTGCGTCCAAATAGACATCTTGTGTTTCAAATTTGCATAGCTAAAGCATTTAAATGCTCATTCATGTTAGTTTGCGTCGACCCGTCATACCCCATTCTCCTTTTGTCGCAATCTGCAAAAGTAGGCCGATGTTATTAGACTTGTCCAACAGAAAGAAGACAAGCTCATTTAGAATGATGGGATATTTTAGGGGATATTTTAGAAGATATTTTTGTCCAAGAAGATTGTAAGTGCTTAAAGATGAAATGGTAATAAATAATTCTTAAAAACTCGATAAGACTGGTTGATAATTTTTTTTCTAAGGTTTTTAATTATCAAAAACAATTTTAATGATCACGCTTTCTATCGCAGATTAAGTTATAAACGACATTATTTTCGAAGCATTAAAAGATAAAAACTTGGAATCATTCATCGCTTTTAAAATTAATTTGTTACTCCAAATTCCTTCAAATTATATTTCGAATAATTTACTTGCTCAACTAATTGATAAAAATGTTTCGTGAGATTAAACATTTTTACATCTAATGATTCAAATATAAAGAAAAATTTATAACTATGCAACGAATCAAATACTCTGGGAATTAAATGGTGATTTTGTTTTATTAAAAATTAAGGCAACATTTTTAAATGAAGTATTTCCAAATATTCTCAACACCGGATTCGCACAATTAATGAGCTCCAATGACGTATTTAAATAAAAAAAAGTCTCTAATGGTTTTGTTGAATGCTGGTGTACAAAGGACTTGTGTGGGAATGGTGGATCCTGAATATAAGCTCAAGTTAATCATTTTGGAAGGCTTAACGCATATTGAAGGCTCATCTTCTCACTAATAGTCCTTCAAATAGAAGTTCTCAAATTCTCAGCAATAATCGAAGCAGTGGCCTCTGAGTTTGAAACTGAATTTTTGAAAACTTCAGCAAATTTTCTTTTTAAATCTTCAAACGTTTTGCTCAGTTATTTGGTTAAAAACATCTATTTACAAAATAGGGTTAAGGTATTTATTAGGTATTATTAGATTAATATTGCTTGATGTTATGTGATTTGTGTTATTCTTAATTATAAACCCGCAATGAGTTCAAAATATATAAATTAAGGACTCTAAAAATTTAAGAAATAGTGGCCATAATTGTGGAAGAAATTTTCACAATTCTACTCAATATTGTAAATATGACTTCTATAAACAATTACATCTCATTAATTTCTCAAATCGACGAATGACACATGAGACCAATCCAGTGGGATTCCATATTAACCTGTGCCATCATCATCAGCCACCCAAGCGAATGAGATCGTTTGGAAGACACACATCACTGAACACGACGTGCCAAGCATGGCTTGTCAAAATGTCATGTTCAATTGGACTCCAAATCATTCCAGTTAATAAATCAATTTCTGTTTTTGACGCAGGCTTCTTTATTGTTTGTCCAAAACTTTGTTTAAAGCTAAAATGGTTTTCCTAAAGCATGAAGTTTGGAACGACTCCAAATGGTGTGTCAACGGCCAAGCATCTTAGATGTGTTGCCTTTAATTAAGTATAACAGATTTCTATGTGAGACATTTTATTAGGGAATTTTTTGCATAACCATCAGAAGATGAAATAGATTGCATTTATTTCAGAAAATGAAAATTAATGAATAATTGAGTACAATCTGCTTCCATGTTTTAAAAATTAACTTTTAAACAAGAAACTTACTGCAAGGAGAACAGAGGAGAAAAGTTATGGAATGAAATATTGGATTATTATCAAGTGTTTGTTCAAGCAGTAAATAACTTCTTCCCTTGGCGGTTTTTTATTCCATCAACTTAAACTAAATGGCAACGTATTTATTTGTACTGTTTTAAAGTTTTTATTTCTTCTCTAATTGTTCTTGCGAGTTAAATTTTGCCTCCACTAATAATATATCTACTACTAACTTCGTTAATTTTATTATGTGTTCTTCCTTATTATCATTTCACATTTTCTTTCAAGGCGCTGCCTAAATTAAAGGCCGAAGAATGCAAAAGTTAATAATTACTTATAATTGTTCATGTGTCAAAATTATTTCAAACATCTTCATATACGTTCGCATACCTCATTTCTATTCTTAATCTCAATTAAAATATTCCAGATCAAAGGCAATCGCCGGTGTGACCTTGGCTACTGTTTATGCTTTTAAAGTCCTCTTTGTTTACACAGTATATGAACGAGTGATTTAATGAGGATGCAAAGGAAATCAAGAAAATAGGAAATTTAATTGCTTCATCAACATACCTGAGTGATGCTTAATCGGTTGGTTGAGAAGCTTCAATCAATTATTTTGAGCTGCTTCAGGTTTGTCTAATGTCTTAATATGAACTGTTGTTATGTTTTTTTTTGTATTTAAACTGATTTCGTTATCAATCTGTTTTTAATTCTATAAACGTATTTTAAACTATAATTTTAATTTCTCTGCATGAATTCAGATTTTAAATCAATTTTGTATTTCACTAATACTTATAGTAACGCTTTTAAGGATATATCGCAGCCTAACAAATGGCAGCTGTGCTGAAGGCAAATGAGGAAATAAGAGGCAAACACGAGAATCTGATAAGGACATTTATTTCATTAAGAAATCATCATTTCATATCGTGGAATCTGAAAATAATTAAAAAGATGGCGACGAATAAAATCGACTGCCACAACAATAGAATCAGGTGTTGCCACCATTGAAAAGTTGACACACCAGAAGATCAAAGGATTTTCATGACATTGACGAAGCCGTAGCGAAGGTTCTACCTTAAGCAATGTCAAATAACAAATGTAGCGGTGCACATTTAAATAATCAAGTAGCGAAGCTTCTCGAAAATATTTATTAGAAATTTATTTATTTATTGCTTATTAACCGATGTTCATTTCTGTAACCTGGATTTTAAACCGCTAGTTCTCGATGAAATGAATTCTGCCCGAGTAGTACTCACTAGTGAGGAGTTTACAGCCACTTCAGGCATTGTTATCACAGTCGTTACTTTTATTTACAATTCTTTATGTTTCGATACCCACAAAGGAAAATAAGAAAAGGGAACAAACACAGAGACGCAAAGGCAGACAAGCAATGCCACTCCCAGATACATTCGGCCTCACTACTGAAAATCTGTTAAAACAACGGGTGGATTCTTGACCACACAACCGACCTTTTTATGGATATTGCAAGATGCAATGGCCTCAAGTTCATGATCATCTTGCATTCCTTCTCCAGGAGTTAAGTCGATCATAGTCATCTCAATCATCAATGTCAAGTTCGCATGTAGCATAGAATTTTGAACCTTTTTTCTTAATATTGTCATGAAGCGCTTCCTTTGACATTTGAAGCATCGCTACATTTGTTAGGACCCGCATCAACTCAACCATAAAACAGATGATCTATATTACCATCTTCATGCGGTGCCATGAAACATTCGCCATAACTTTCCAGGCAGACCACCCAGGAAATGGTGAGAGTACGCATCACGTGACAGGCTAGCACTTCCGGCCAGAAATGGAGCGATAAAACAGGTCGATTATGGTGATTGAGGGGGCGAAATTGAGGAGTAAATGTCATTGAGGAATGTTGACGACTCACATCGGTTTTTCGTCCAATAGAACATAAATCAGATGTAGTAAATTAAATCAACATTCGTGAAGCATAGGAAATATAACAAGACGAGTATAACACAACGTAATAACATGCACCTTTGTGGTTACCTGCTTAACTATTAAATACAGTCATCAATTAAAAGGGCAATAAAATGTTAATCACTTCCAAAACTTCATCTCATTTATTACTTATTTTTATTAGTTGCATTTTCTGTTTTTATTGGTTTTACGTATTGTTAATTGTCAATTTCATTTCAATTCACGGAAATATCCAAACAAATTTGATAAATGTTTATACTGGCAATTCGAACAATTGCAAATCATACGTGTTCAAGTGACCTCCAATAACTGGATCATTATAAAGAGTAATTGTAGTAACTATAAGACAAGTATTTATCGATACAATGACGTATTTAACAGATGTAGTATTATTGATGGAACATTTAATTTAAATTCTTAGTATATCCAACAAATAAGATATGTGCTTCTTACTGGACTTTTCACCAACCCCGAATCATTGGTCTTGTCAAAATATTTAATAAACCAAGATTGGAAGCATAAACACAATTTGTTCTCACAAACACATGATAATGGCCATTATTCACAGATCAAATTAAGTCCAGCTCTCTTCTTGACCTTTATCATTCATGCAGTCTTCTGACCACCAGTCAGTTCCAAGAAATTAAAACACTGCCAAATATAAGAAACAGACTTAACGAGCATGCGATACGATATTTCAGGATAATCAAAAACTTGTGGTACTTTTTTCTTAATTTACAAATAATAGCATACCGGAGTTTGCTTCTTATTCCAGATTGAATGAAATTTGTACATTGCATGTCCTCCTTGACCTGTTCAATTGAATGTTTTTTCAAATGTTCCAAAGATGTCGTTTCCTCATGTGGTGAATAAGAAAGAACGATCCTTAGTTTAAGAGGATTCAAAAAAAAATTTTTAATATTTGCATCAGAATAATGAAAAAACTATTTTTTATTACTGGTAGGAATGTGAAATGCCTTGATGATGATGATGACGATAATAATAATAATAATAATAATAGTAATAATAATAATAATAAGAATAATAATAAGAATAATAATAATAATAATAATAATAATGAAATAATAATAATAATAATAATAATAAGATAACAATAATAATAATAATAATAATAATAATAATAATAATAATAATAATAATAATAATAATAATTAATAAGTATTATTATTGTTGGGATCTGGAGTCATTGTTTTCAGGCGGAAGGCCGTGATGGAAATAAATGATAATAATAATAATAATAATAATAATAATAATAATAATAAATAATAAGAATAATAATAATAATAATAATAATAATAATAATAATAATAATCATAATAATAATCATATAAGAATAATAAATAATATACTAATATAATATAATAAGAATAATCATAATAATAATAATAATAATAATAATAATAATAATAATAATATAATAATAATAATAATAATAATAATAATAATAATAATAATAATAATAATAATAACCACAATAACAATAACAATAACATAACAACAACAACAACAACAACAACAACAATAACAATAATAATAATAATCATAATAATAATAATAATAATAATAATAATAATAATAATAAATCTATCATATTTGGTTGATCGCAACACCATTTAAAACAAATGATTTCGCTAAATTAATGCTCAAAATGCGATTATAATAAAAATATTTCTATTCAGCTAGTATTATTTGTAAATCTCTATCATTGCGATTGTAAGGCAGTAATGTTATTATATAGAACTTATATCGAAGTATACCTTGCAATTGATTACAATAATTTAAGGCCCCAGTGATTGCCAGGACCCTGGGCATTGTCTCCTCTCTCTGCTCCAAAATAATTGTTTTTTTTTTAGAGAAACGAAACAAGTTTAAGAAATTGTTTGAACAAAAAACACATTCTTCCATTAGTACATAATATAATTGTATTAACACGAGAAATGAATTGCAAGAACCCTGGGCATTTTCTCCTCTCTCTGCTAAACAAAAATTTTTTTTTTTTTAGAGAAACGAAACAAGTGTAAGAATTCGTTAGAACAAAAAAAACACATCCTTCCATTCAGTACATAATAGAATTTTAACAATACGAGAAATGGTCATTAGCGGATGATGAGAAATTGTTAGAACAAAAAACACATCCTTCCAATTTCAATGGTCAGTTTAAACAATATTATAAATTTTTGGTGATATAACAGAAATAGCAAATTACAAATAAGAAAAAGTAGCATTCATAATTAACTCCTTAAAGATAACCTATCTTCATGTCAATATGAAACATTTCAGATAAACCGGGTGATTAAATAGTGTAAAAAGTTATAAAAGAAAATTATTAACTAAACGTTAATATGAAATTCAAATAAGATTTCAAAACTTTCAATAAATTTCTATTTCGCACAGGCACAAAAAACCCCACCATTCCTTCCAACGGGAGTTTTTTGAACAATGACATATCTCGCTCACCAACTGAAGCCTGCTGATTTATTTATTTGATTATAGTCCGTTGCATAACTGAGATGATTTGGACTTTAGTTAGTATTAGTAAATATGAGTAAGTAATGAAATGTATTAGGATAATAAAAATGCGTTAATTAATTAGATTAAAATTGTAAAGAGCTTAAAGAAAGCCGCTTCTGTTTTTGCAAATCCACCGGTAAATGATGTCCACACTTGCTGGATTGCTAAGCATGGACCTGCCGATTTTTTACCCAAACATTTTTTATATCATTCACAAAGTCTTATTATTTAATGTACTATAATATTTATGGGTAAAATTTGAACATTATTGGGATTTCATCGATAAATTCTTTTGATGTTGCTTGTTCGAGTTTTTCGAGGCTCAGTACGGTGTCTCTTCATGTCCAATAAATAATTTTGTATTACAGGAATCACAAAAGCTGCTTATTATAATAAGGCTCTGTATAAACGGTCCCATTTCCAAAACTCACTTATGTAATATAAGCCCTATTACTTTATGCTGTTATAGACAAAACGAAAATTTTAGTAACTCAGATAAAATGAAATTAAATCTGGATGGTCCAGATAGATATAAATATTATTTAGAAGGCTCCAACAACATTTCTTTGAAAGGAATTTCGGAGGTGGCTCAGTGATGGCTTTGGGCTGCTATTTCCTCTCGCGGTTGATCTGAACTCGTCTTCGGGGAGGGGAATCAGAACTTACAAAAATATGTTGAAACTGGACCAGTATCTATCTTTTTCCACTGTGTAAAAAATTTGGAGATGATTCTGTCAATTTTAAGCATTGCAATGCCCCGCTATTATTTCGCCATCAACTCAAATGGCTTTCACCAATATTTTTGTAGCTGTGCCCCACTCCAAAATTATTTTACTATCCAAAGTAAAAAAATTGCACTGACGACCTACTTTATTGGGTAAGGCAGTGATATTATTACATAGGCATAAATTATAGACTTCGCAACTGATTATAATAACTTAAAAAAGTGCGAGCCCCAAAAGATTGTCAGTTCCTGAGCACTGACCCCTCTCGTCTCCACGGTCATTGCTTTTATTTTTTTAGAACATTTCGATCTTCCTTTAGACCAACAAATACCCGAAGTAATCATTAGAACCAAAAATACTTTCCTCCACTCGGCACATAATAGAATTTTAATAATAAGAGCTTGGGTCATTAGCGGATGATTAATTGTTGCTCAAATATCTTTTTAAGAGCACACATTGTTTTGGTTGTAATTTATCTTAGAAGTAGAAAGTTTTGCACTTTTCTAATTGTTATTGTTAAATTTAACTCATTATAAATGGTCTCTACAAACAATGTTACGGTGTCTGTAACATAGTATGACAAACATTCGATCAATATGTAAAAGGTTTTTGATTATAATACAAAAGCAACAATTTACAATAATGAAAAAGTAAAATTCATAGTCAACTTCTTAGAAATCACCTTTTTGCATCTGAATGTAAAACATTCAAATCTGAAGGGTGAATAAATTGTGTGCAGCGTAAAAAAAAAACAAAAAGTGCAATATTTAACACTAGAAAATTCAAATGTTAGAAAAGAAGATAATTACTATTATTTAATAAACATTAGGATTTCAAAACATTCAGTAAATTTCTATTTCGCACAAGCTCAAGAATCCCCCATAAACAGGATCATGAGGAGTTTGTTGAACAATGACGTATCTTGCTGGTGGAGTACTATTGGTGGAACAATTGATTTGAATCCAAGACGCCATAGCAACAGGTTCCTGGTAGATTCCACACAGAGGATATGTGTTTCTTACTGGTATTTTCACCAGCCATGAATCATTGGTCACACCGATGATGAGGTCCTTGTATCTGACTGCTATTGATGGAAATAAATTTTTATTTTTAATTTTTGATTAATTACTCAAAACATTTTCAATAAACTCTTAAACATTATAATTTTATTATAGAATCCCAATTTAAAGACTATTACGTCTAGATCAAGATAAAGTAACTTTGTGGCTTACAATATCGAACAATATCTTCTCTTGTCAAAATGCGAACGTGGTTGATGGTCACTGCATCATTTAATTCCACCATGAACCAGTTCTCTCCCCCGTAGCCATCATTCGTGTGACTGCATTGTCCCATTGATACATTGGTACCCAGCAAACCGTCGAGTGCAAGCCACGATGACAAGGGAATCTTGCCGTATTGCATATATGTGGAACTTTGATAAGATGGTCGACATAGTGCGAGGTTGACTGAACACATATTTAAAATATTTATTGCATGGTTTTCATTTATATCACACATTTCATTTTAATGAAACCAGATCGTTTATTATTGTACTTTTGTAACCCTGGCGACAGCACGTTAATTCATCTTGGTAATTAAATTTATTTTTATTATTATAAATCATTATTAGAAAGCTTCATGACATTTAATAAGATTAAAATAGTCCACAAATTTCAAAGTAGATAGAACAAATCCCCCAGATCTCCTCTGCTCGATTATTCAGTTACTTTCGCTAAATATTGACTTAAAAAACTTGTAATTTAGCTTACTAATTTGAAGACCCCCGGGTTATTTTATTACTATATGTAAAATTACTCATTTAAAAAGTAAACATATTTACCTGAAAGCATTGAAAATGGCTGAAAAATCCACAAACATTAAGTCGAGGTCATGTTAATGAAGCATTGGAATAGAGAAGTAGTTACCTGGTAGTTACTGCAATTTGGTTGGTGAGCTATCTTGAAAGGAAAGATGTCAAACAGCTGGCATGTCGATGTGTTCACCAAATAATTGAAGCCTGTGCACTTTCTCAGAGATTTGCAGAGAAGGGCACAATTGATTAAACTTCCAATTTGAGTAGAACTGGGAACGTTCACGGCACATCGTATTTGGCCATTGCATTCTGAACTTCTACGAAACATAAATGAATCATGGAGACATGATGCTGTGACTATTAAACATAATGCCACGAATATATTGGAGAATTCCATTGGTTTAATTTTAAATTATATTTTGAAATATTTCGCAGAGTATGGAATTGGAAAATAATTTTTTTATTTAGCTGTTAAAAAGCGCCTTATTTTGTCAATTCTTTTATCTTAGGTATGATTTTCCTGTAGAGTTTGGTATTTTCTTTATATTTTACATTGAGTATGCATTGTTATGTGCACATCATATAAACGTACATAGTTGCTGTTGTTAGGCTGTTTGTAAGACCTGATATACATGGTAGATGAACTACCATAATTTTTGTCATGAATATGATTATCATAGGCTCAATTGTATGACGTATAGAGGCGTAGCTATAATATTTTGCGCCCGTAATAATGATGACGATGATGATAATAATATTAACAATGATGCTGATAATAATAATAATAATAATAATAATAATAATATAAGAATAATAATAATAATAATAATAATAATAAGAATAATAATAATAATAATAATAATAATAATAATAATAATAATAATAATAATAATAATAATAATAATAAGAATAATAATAATAATAATAATAATAATAATAATAATAATAATAATAATAATATAATAATAATAATAATAATAATAATAATAATAATAATAATAATAATAATAATAATAATCATAATAATAATAATAATAATAATAATAATATAATAATAATAATAATACTAATAATAATAATAATACTAATAATAATAATAATAATATAATAATAATAATAATAATATAATAATAATAATAATAATGCTGATTTTTGCGTGATTTGTTCAAGTTCTAGCAGAAGTTAAACTTTCCTTCTCAAGAATCTGTCTACTTCACAATCAATATGCAGGTTCTCCTAATTACCCATAGCTCAATTATACGCCATCATAACAGCAAGGAAGAAATGGCCACCCATCCAATAGTAATAATAAATGATAGTTATTATTATATAATTAATATGGATTGTTATAATCGCATTATCACTAACAATAGCAACATTTGAAACGATAAGATAGGAAATAAAAATCTAAAAATCCTGCAATTAAAAACCAACCCTTAGTCTTAAAAAAACTTTCTTTAAGAACTACAGTATGAATACGATTATTTACCACTAATCAATAAATAAGTGAGGAGTTATTATATTATATATCAATAAATAATTGAGAATTTAAAAACAATAAAAATGTCAATAATTGCAGAGGAGAATTGAGCACCATCGGACAATATTGAAATAACCCGGGGTCTGAAAACTAGAAAGCTTTAGAGTAAGTTTATTACGCAAGTATTCGGTTATTAGAACTCAAGACGAGGATTGGAGTATTTGATTCTTCAGGTTGTATAGGATTCTTAGATTGTTTGTTAGGACTGTTTATGCGCCTCTTTGTCTATAATGTTACAACTTCGTAGAAAAAGATGCTGAATACATCCGTAAAAAAATTAAATTTAGATCTAAATACTTTTGAAACTATGAACTTAAACAATTATTACCGCGTTTACAACAATGTGTACAATTTAAACAGGTTCACTTCCCGCCACAAAATAAGAAAAGGAATCAATTTTTCAATCAAGACCCAAACAATCACAAGAGTCACACTGAGTAGAAAAAAATGTAATTTTTTTTAGTAAAATGATTTATTAAATTAATGCTAATAACAATAACGATGATGATGTGATAATGATAGTGATAATGAATGACTTAAGACAAAATAATGCAACTGCAACCAAATGTATCAGTTAAACTGTCATGGCCTTCTGAAGGGCATCGATCCATCTGTTGGTAAGGACAACAACAACGACAACAACGTTAAGAATGACAGATTGCTTTTCATTATTTAAATTCTTAATTTATTAATTCTTTTACCAAATTAAAAAACAAATTAATTAAATTAGGGCTGCGGATTAATTCGACGATTAATCGATAAAAATAATTAACCGGTTAAAATTTCTTTAATCGATTAACATAATAAAATATTTTCACAATTTTAATCGTTTGCAGTCCTAGTTTAAATGAATTGTCTAACAAATTTAGCAATCAATTAGAATATATAATAATAATATTAGAACATATAATAATAATATTAATAACTATTTTTAGTTAAATATTAATAATATTATTAGAAGAATACAGAAGTTAATAATTACTTATAATCATTTATGTATAAAAATTATTTCAAGCATTTTCAATTAAAATATTCCAGATCAAAAGCAATCGCCGGTGTGACCTTGGCTACTGTTTATGCATGAAAGCCTTGCAGCACCCAATGCATAAGAAGCAATTTGTATACATTTACATCCAATTTCTTCAATCACACTTTCAAAATTGAAATTGTTTTACGTTAACACTTTTTTCATGGGTTTTCAACGGCAGTGCGGGTTGTTGAATGGTCAGATGAAGATTATGCTGAATTTGAGGTTCATCCGTTCAGCTAAATGATGGAAGTGATCCGAAACTGTGCCCATTATTACAATAGAGGAACGGTTTTTACTTCTAAAATAAATGTATTTTCAAAATAAAGCCACAAATTCAAACTGTTACTAGGTATAAATCATAAATTGTTAAATGAAAAATGTTTTCCTGGAGAAGTGTCAATTTTTTTACTTAATTTTAATAGGGATCTTTAGATGATAAACTGTCAAATTATCGTCATTTGAATCTTTTGACATTCAATAAAATTTTGTTTTTGAAATTTTTGAATTTGTTTAATTAAAGAGAATTTAAAAAAATTTTACATACGCCCTATTAACGATTTACCATAAATTTAAGAAAATGCAACACATATGCAATTTAATTAAGCCGTTTGTATTTGTTTTATTTTGCCAAAATTTTTGAGTGTCCTTCTGTCTTGATAGGATGTAAAGGCACTTCTTAATCGATCCAAAAATTGTATAGCGCCCTACCCGTGATGTGCCATGTGCGAGCTGGATTTTGAAGACTGTTTCTCTCCGCGCCGTTTGCAAGAATGCAACACTCTGAGCCAACTCGAACGCCATTAATGAAATCATTCAAAATAAAGTTCAAAAATAAAATTAATTTTAATTTTTTAAATACGACTAACTAAACGCAACAAAATTCACTCATTACTTGCTATTCGGGGCGTGCAGGTTAGCCGAATGGGTTACGTGCCTGCATACGGCGGTAATGGCAACAGTCGTAATGTGTCGTGTTCGAAACCCAGCCTGCACTGCCGCCAGCGCCCTTGGGAAGGAGCGCTATATAAATGGTTACAAGAAGCGCCTCTGACGCTATGCATATGGCGCTATATAAATGAAGTTACAATTACAATTACAATTACAATTATTCAGCTATTATGGAAATATTTGATGTTGCTGTTAATGCTATTGTTATTGTTGTTATTATAATATATAAATTATTTAATAATTCTGTATTATTATTATTGTTATTATATATTATTATTATTATTATTATTATTATTATTATTATTATTATTATTATTATTATTATTATTATTATTATTATTATTATTATTATTATTATATTATTATTATTATTATTATTATTATATTATTATATTATTATTATTATTATTATTATTATTATTATTATTGTTATTATTATTATCATCATCATCATCATCATTAGCAGGAGTTTGTTGAACAATGACGTATTTTGTTGAAGGAGTACTATTGGTGGAACAATTGATTTGAATCCAAGACGTCATCGCAACAGGTCCACACAGAGGATACGTGCTTCTTACTGGTCTCTTCATCAACCATGAATTATCGGTTACCATGTTTCTGACTGTTGTTTAAGTTCATCTTTAATGAGTTTGTTTCATATTCCCTGTTGAATGAAAATTGTAAATTGTACATTCTCCTTGACCTGTTCAACTGAATGTCTTTTCAAATGTTCAAAAGGTGTCGCTTCATCATGTGATGGATTCGGAATATTACACCTGGAATGCATCGAAGAAACTTTTCTGTAAAATGAAAGTGACGCATTGGATCGAGTATACACTGTTTACCCTAATAACGCTGAATACTTTTACCTTAGGATGCTTCTACATTTAGATCGAGGACCAAAATCTTTTGTAGATCTCCGAACAGTAAATGGTGAAGTGTGCCAGACATTTAGAGAGGCCTGTCAGAAGTTGGGTTTATTAGAAGTAGACAACCACTGGGGTGACACATTGCGAGAAGCAGAACCAATTTCTTTCCCAGAACAAATAAGAATTACTTTCAGGGTCAGACCGACAGCGGAAGCGTGTTCTTCCTAAAGGCAGGCCCTTTGGGTTTATTTAAATTTATTTGCTTTACGTCTTGCAAAAGATTTTGGAGTTGCGGATTAAATGAGCTGAGATGGGTGTCTTATTTATTATTTTTTTTTATTTCAATTGAATGTATTTATATTTTTTTATATTTGAACCATGGGTAAAAAAGAGACAATGTAGTAATTTTATTTTTGCAATTAATTTTCTAATGTACTTCATGTTTATCAATCAAAAATCAAGCAATTTTATTCATGCAAATTAATGTCAGAATAAACCATTTAAGATCGCTGTATTAATAAATTTTAAGAGTTTGCTTTTTTGCATATCTTATAAGCAGGACTTATTTGTCGATGGTATTGATTTTTGCCACAATTGATCAAAGAGTTTTCAACTTGAAAGATATCAAAAGATCTTGTTATTCAAAAATGATCAAAAATCACGTCATTAACAGCAACATTTATTTTACTCGGAAAACAAAATCAGAAAATTGCAGAAAATCGGTTATCCCTTTCTTGCCATATGCCGTTACATATGCCATAATCATCCAATTATTCAAAAACCTGATAAACCGATATGAAATCAAGACAAAACAATGCTTTGCCATACTACTTTTCAAAGTACACGTATGTTCCTTTAAATCTTTCAATCTTTGTGACAACATATTTGCAAACATTTTCAAGATTGAAATTGAAGAAAATTTGAGAACAATATATCCATAATAATAATCTCAGGTTACTGTTGATGTCGACATCAAATCTAAAGCCAGAAATGTCTGCATCCAGAAAACAATTTCACCATTCCTACTAATGCAGTTGTTCATGTGCAGTGAGTCAATGTGTTACTAAATAATAACCGAATAAAATAATATTAAATAAATAATTATAAACAATATCTATGTTTTGATTTATTTTTATTCGGACCTCGAGTGTGTGGTCGGCCCCCAAAGTAGTTTTTTAGTAGTTAATACGGATGTCAGGCGACATGACAAATTGAAAATTTTAGTAGCTGTGCTTCATTCCCAAAATTTTTTAAAAAAATTTCTTTTTTATATTGTTATTTAGATGCTAGAGCAAAATTATTATGCTATCCTAAGTAAAAAAATTGCACTGGCGACCTACTTTATTGGGTAAGGCTGTGCTATTATTACATAGGCATAAATTATAGACTGCGCAGCTGATTATAATAACTTAAGAAAGTGTGAGCCCCAAACGATTGCCTGGGCACTGATCCCTCTCGTCTCCACGGTCATTGCTTTTATTTTTTGAGAACATTTCGATCTTCCTTTAGACCAGTGGTCCTCAACCTTTTTTTCGCCGCGGACCGGTCAATGCCTGATAATTTTACCGCGGACCGGGCAGGGGGGGCACGATTGCACGATTGGAGCCTGGTGAAATTATGGGGCGAAGTTCAGAAAAAAAGGAAAAAAGATAATAATTAAATTACTTCACTGTAATCACTTAATTAAATTATTAAAAATTATTTTAAATTAAAAATTTAATTTAATTAAAAAGTGTATAATTGTTTTTTGGTAAGTTAATCGTTATTCTTAAAATGTTACAAAATCAGACTCAATAATTTTACCGAACACGCTAAGAAAGAGATGGCAGCTGTTGTTCTCAAGCTATACAAACTATTTTAATTTTTTTAATGAAATGGAAATAATTTATTGTTCCTTGGGCGGCCCGGTACCATTTGATTCACGGACCGGGGGTTGAGAACCACTGCTTTAGACCAACAAATACCTGAAGTAATCGTTAGAACCAACAATATTCGGCACATAGAAAAATTATTATAAAGAGAGTTTGGGTCATTAGTAGATCATTGGTCGTTGCTCAAATATCTTTTTATGAGTACGAGATCAAGAAATTTATATTGACTGAATTAATGCTTTTATTGTTTTGGTTGTAATTTATCGCCAAAACCTTTATAAAAAAAAAGCAGTAGACAATTTTACACTTTTCTAATTGTTTATTTTTATTGTTAAATTTAACTCAATTTAAATGGTCACTACAAACAATGTTATGGTATGTGTAATATAGTATGACAAAATATTCTATCAATATATGAAAGGTTTTTATTACATTACGGAAACAACAAATTGCAAATATGCAAAAGTAAAATTCATAGTCAAACTCCTTAGAAATTACCATTTTGCGTCTGAATGTAAAACATTAAAATCTGAGTGGTGAATAAATTGCGTGCAAAGTAAAAAAAACAAAAAGTGCAATATTTAACGCTAGAAAATTCAAATGTTAGAAAATATGATTATAACTATTATAATACATTATTATTTAATTCATTAGGATTTCAAAACATTCAGTAAATTTCTATTTCGCACAAGCTCAAGAATCCCCCATAAATAGGATCATGAGGAGTTTGTTGAACAATGACGTATCTTGCTGGTGGAGTGCTGGTGGAACAATTGATTTGAATCCAAGACGCCATAGCAACAGGTTCCTGGTAGATTCCACACAGAGGATATGTGTTTCTTACTGGTCTTTTCACTAACCATGAATCATTGGTCACACCGATGATGAGGTCCTTGTATCTGACTGCTATTGATGGAAATAAATTTTTATTTTTAATTTTTGATTAATTACTCAAAACATTTTCAATTAACTTTTAAACATTATAATTTAATTATAGAATCCCAATTTAAAGACTATTACATCTAGATTTAAACAACGTAACTTTGTGGCTTACAATATTCAACAGGATCTTCTCTTGTCAAAATGAGAACGTGGTTGATGGTCACTGCATCATTTAATTCCACCATGAACCAGTTCTCTCCCCCGTAGCCATCATTTGTGTGACTGCATTGTGCCATTGGTACATTTGTACCCAGCAAACCGTCGAGTGCAAGCCACGATGACAAGGGAATCGTGCCGTATTGCATATATGTGGAACTTTGATAAGATGGTCGACATAGTGCGAGGTTGACTGAACACATTATTTTAAATATTTATTGCATGGTTTTCATTTTTATCACACATTTAATCATTTAAATGAAACCAGATCGTTTATTATTGCAATTATTGTTATTATTATTGTATTATTTATTATTACAGACCGAATGGCAACCAGGAAAGGAGTGCCAGTTAGAAGATGTACGTGTGGAAGAGTTTTCGCAACCGAGAGGGGACTCAAAGTCCGTCAAACAAAATCAAATTGCGGGTGTGAGGCATTGAGACAGCATGGTATCGCAAAGTTGCAGATAGGTAAAACGCCGGACGACACCGGACCGGAGTCACACCATAGTTCTGACTGTGTCCAAATCTCTCGCCGAGGACAAGACCCCCCAAGAGGCAAGATAAGGTTCCCTCCAGGAAACGACAAAAAAGGCTGGTCGGGACTGAATGAGGAACTTAAGCAAGGACTTAAAACATGCCTGAAGGATGGATCAGTGAAATCCTTCAGTGACTTCATCTACGACAAGCGTATCGAGAGATTTGGGGTAATGCCTATCAGAAATACCTCGGGAAATGACGGACTCCAGGCGACAGCGCGAACTCGGACTTCTCAAAGGCGAAAAGAAAGCGCCGTCGGTGGAAAGTGGCCAAAGAAGACTAGAGAGAAGGACTCTCCGTCTTATGGGAAGACGTGAAGAGACGAGTGAGGGACTTGCGCCGCGCTGGAAAGGGTGACAGAGGAAATACGAGAGGAGGAGACCTATGAGAAACTTTTTTAGCGATCCCTACAAATACCGGAAATCGTTACTAGACCCTCCGAAATCGGGAGAACTTTCTGTAGAGCAAGACCACTTACTCAAAACATATAGTGACGCTCTCCGCCATGAGTCTCTACAGGAAAAGGCCGACATCCCGGCGTTGCCTTTGCCGACCAGCTCCTTTTGCTTAGCGTCTTCCTCGTTCGAGAAGGTGAGCGGATTTGTGGGGAAAGCGAAAAACCGATCAGCGCCAGGGCCCAAAGGAGTTCCCTATCTCATATACAAAAGATGTCCCAAGACACTATACCTGCTGCATTCCCTAATTCAGAGAGCGTGGTCATTAGCCACGGTCGAGGATGAGTGGAAAAAGACAGAGGGCATCTACATTTCAAAGGAAAGAGACTCCAATGGTCTGAATCAATGGTCTGGATCAATATCAATATAAAGCTATTGAATGTAGAAGGGAAAATATTTTTCTCTATCATGGCATTGAAGCTCACGGGGTTTGTGATGTCTAATCAGTACGTCGACATTTCAGTCCAAAAGGGAGGCATTCCAGATGTACTCGGTTGTATCGGGGAAGCTATCCAGAAAGCCAAGAGGAACCGACTGAGTTTGTACACTTCCGGGGTGGTGTCGAATGGCTTTCAAATCTGCAAAATCCAGAAGTCTCGCCCTAGTCAGGGAAAATTAGCGAGGGAGTATTTTTCAATGTGGCTAAGCAGCGAATACCCACAGTTTCCGAATAAACGGTGAAAAGACAAATCTCTCACCGACAAGAGCATGAAGGACGCCATACTCCAACAAACCATCAAGGGACTGAAGGCGATCGAGGCAGCACCACTGCAAGGACGGTATGGTTGCTCCAGTTCGTGCTCCTTCGAAGACTGCTCTGGCAGTTAACCATTAATGAGATTTGTTTGGCAGTGGTCGAGAAGCTAAAAAGGGAACACCAGAAACCGATACACCAAAAAATGTCTAGGCCTACCAGAGCTGTCATCAATATAGTAGGAGCACGAGCCTGCGACTACCACTAAGATCCATCGTGGATGAGTACAAACTCTCCAAAATAAGAAAGCAGTGGATGCTCAACAACTCTGCGGATAGAAAGATTTGAGAAGTCAAGCCAATGCTCAGATCTGGAAGGAAATTCCGAGCGCAGAATGAAATCGACGAATCAGTTGCCGAGCTGGTTTGTGAGGAAGTGAGAGGTCCCACCCAATCCAACCGTCATGCAGTCGGATGGAACCACCTGCCAAAATGGTCCCAGGCGAGCTTATCAGTCAGAGTCGCTATGATTAGCCAATAAAGGAGGCGAAAAGTGGAACAAGACCGAGTCTCGATGGCAGTTCAGCAGTCACAGCAGGGTAAGTGGACAACGTGGGAAGACTTGATGCAACAATTCCGTACCTGGAGCGACATGTGAAAAATGTCAACGCTCCGACTTGCCTAAGCTCCTCTTTGCAGAAGTGGGGTATGGTGGAAGACACCGAATGCCGGCTCTATGACGATATCGAGACACTGCATCACGTGCTCAGCAATAGCATGACATAACCAGACTTCGGGAAGTATGTGAAGCCGCAAAAGCAGCAGTCTCCAAAGCAAATCTCATATCAGCGAAAGATTTACTTCTTGCGCGAGGGCTTTGCGAAAAGAGATGTTAAATTCCCAGGCGAGATATTCTTGCAGAGGCAAACGACTGGACCATCGCAGCCGACTTGGAAGGAATGAGGCACTACCTCTAGGTGATGTTGGAAAGTGGCAAGAGGTCGGATCCGGTGCTCGTATCGCCGTCGACGCATGCCATCATTCTGGTGGAGCTGACGGTTCCGTGGGAGAACAGGCTACAATGCAACAATGCGCTCAAATCAGATAGGTACACAGATCTAACGATGGACCTGGAAGCAAGAGGATACCGTACAGACTTCTTCTCCATCGAGATTAGCGCAAGGGGCGCGGTCGGCAAGTCGACTTACGCTTTTCTCATCAAGATTGGATTGTGAAGTCGAGAGAGAACAAAGGCTATAACAAGGACGTCTGAGGCCGCTGAAGCAGTTTTCTTCTGGATCTGGCACATCAGGAGCCAAAAGAAGTCTTAAGAGGTTGAGTCCCGAAAATTTCTATCTTAGGAGTCTTAAGTCTTAAGAGGCTACCACAGGAAACCGAGGTAAGCCGTCGGTCTCCGGTATGAATGATTTACTGAAGGACGGGGCAAAACCATTTGCCGAAAGACGCGGTGTTGTCGAGAGAAATGGGCCAAACGCAGACACGCAGAGCAACATGATCTGCGGTCCAAACCGCGGCTTCGAAAAGGCCCGCGGTCGAGTCCCGACAATTTCTCCGGCTGCCGTTACAAAGAAATTATAAAGCCTAGTTTGCATATATTAAAACGGTGTGAAGAAGCCACTCAGAGCTTTCTTGACCTTTACAGGCAAATTGGGGTGGAGGCGATCGACAAAACAAGACCAATGAGAGCCCCGCGTAGTCGAAGTTTGCAGGTGGTAAACAGATAGCATGCGACATGAAAATGCCATTGAGAGCTTTCGCAGTCGCTCCAGGCCAGCATTTACCGGCATAACAAGGCCAACTAGAGAGTGCCTCTCATAGCCGGAGGTAAGAGTTGGGTCTAGAAAGATCACCGGAAACGTAAGGATACTCAAAGGGTCGAAACGTTTGAAAACGGGGGAAACTCCTCTGAGGAACCCTCGGAGCTCCAAAGCGGAGTAATAAGTAACTGTTGTAACCCTGGCGACAGCATGTTAGTTCATTTTGGTAATTAAATTTATTTTTATTATTTTTATTATTATCAATCAATATTAGAAAGCTTCATGGCAATTCATAAGATTAAATTATCCACAAATCTCAAAGTAGATATAGCAAATCCCCCAGATCTCCTAGGCTCGATTATTCAGCAGTATACGTCAGTATTCGCTGAACATTGACTCAATAAACTTGTAAATTAGCTTAACAGTTTGAAGACCCCTGGGTAATTTAACTATTATATGTAAGCAAAGATATTAAAAATATTAAATTATTATTACATATTAAAACGTCAACAGTTACCTGATAACATTGAAAATGGCTGCAAAATCCACAAACATTAAGTCAAGGCCATGTTAAGTATTGCAAAATAGAGAAATAGTTACCTGGTAGTTACTGCAATTTGGTTGGTAAGCTATCTTGAAAGGAAAGATGTCAAAAAGTTGGCATGTCGATGTGTTCACCAAATAATTGAAGCCTGTGCAGTTTCTCAGAGATTTGCAGAGAAGAGCACAATTGATTAAACTTCCAATTTGAGTAGAACTGGGTACGTTCACGGCACATCGTGTTTGGCCATTGCATTCTGAACTTCTACGAAACATAAATGAATCACGGAGACATGATGCTGTGACAATTAAACATAATGCCACGAATATCTTGAAAAATTCCATTGGTTTAATTTTAAATTATATTTTGAAATATTCCACAGAGAAAATGTGATATGGAATTGGAAATTAATTATTTTGATTTAGCTCCTTATTTTCTCAATTCATCTATCTTAGAAATGATTTTCCTGTAGAATTTGTTATTTTATTTATATTTTAAAGTGAGGATGCATTGTTATATGCACGTCATATATACTTAAATGGTTGCTGTTGTTAGGCTGTTTGTAAAACTTGATATTCATGTGGGAGGAACTACCATAATTTTTAACACGAAAATGATTCTCATAGGCTCAATTGTATGATGGACAGAGGCATAGATAGGATATTTTGCGCCCGTAATAATAATAATAATAATAATAATAATAATAATAATAATAATAAGAATAATAATAATAATAATAATAATAATAATAATAATAATAATAATAATAATACTGATAGTAATAATAATAATAATGATGATAATAATAATAATATTATTATTATTATTAATATATATATAATGTCATATATTATCATAATATATATAATATATAATATTAATAATAATAATATAATAATAATAATAATTAAATAATAATAATAATAATAATAATAACAATAATAATAACGATGATGATCTTGGAGGGATTCGTTCAAATTCAAGAACATGCGGGTTCTCAAAATTACCCATATGTCAATTTACATGACATCGTAATAGCAAGGAAGAACTGGCCACCCATCCAATAATAATAATTAATATATATATTATTATATAATTAACATGGATTATTATCATCGTATTAACACTAGCAATAGCAACGCTTGAAACGATAATTTAGGAAATAAAAATCTCAAAAACCTGCAATTAAAAACCACTCCTTAACCAACCAAATAATGTCCTCAAATGCATTATAACCAATCGAATCACGAGCCTCCACTGAAACCATAAACTGTAATGCTGTTGCCAACAAATGATAGCATACCGAAGAAGATGATTGGTCAAATAAGTACATTATAATTTTAATTTTCAAATAATTGCACACTGGATTTTGCTTTTTAGTCCAACTTGAACAAGAGATGGAATAACCATTGCACATTCTGCCTCTTCACCTGTGCAATTGAATATCACAGTGACCTACTTCTTAGAAGTGGTCATAAAAATAAAAAAAAAAACAGCCTAAAAAAATCATAACGCAATATTTACAGTTGTAGACTGGGAAACTATTGTTGCATATCAACTTAAATACGGTCTTGCGACAAGATCTGCAACAAAATGACATTTCGTCACGCAAATCCACAAAATGTACCAAATTGTTTGGACTCTCCTTGGATCAATAACTAGAAGAAACATACGATAAAACAAAGGATAGGATCGATTAATGCAGTAAAAATTCAGTACCAACTTTTCGTCATGAGCGTTTTGATGATGGATGAACGGCATCCGGATATTGAATTATGTTGTTCACAATGTCTACATGAATCCCATATGAAAGGGCTTCATGGCAAAAAACAAATTATTTCTATTGTTTTTTACCTCTTAGACCCCAGCTAGGTACCATAAGCATAGTTTTATTTCTTAATTCCATCATATAATTGCTACTGAATATATTGTTGACGAAACGAAAAACCCACGGGAGTGTTAAAATTTCTTTGGTTCGTTCAAGTTCAAGCAGAATTTAAACTTTCATTTTCAAGAATCTGTTCACTTCACAATCGACATGCTTCTCAGAATTACCCATAGCTCAATTACACACCATCATAATAGCAAGATAGAAATAATAAATGATAGTTATTATTATATCATTAATATGGATTCTGATCATCGTTTTAACACTAACAATAGCAACGCTTGAAACGATAATATAGGAAATAAAAATCTCAAAAACCTGCAATTTCATTATTTAAATTCAAATTTATGAATTCTTTTACCAAATTAAAAAGCAAACTAATTAAATTAGGGCTGCAGATTAATTCGACAATTAATCGATAAAAAAATAGTCAGATAGACTCAAATAGTCTGAATAGTCAGATGAAGATGTTGAATCCGAAACTGTGGCTATTGTTATAATAGAGGAACGCGAAGATGATAGAAGCTGGCATTAAAAGATTAACAATAATATTCAATTCAACAATTATCGTAATTACTTCTAAAATAATTATATTTCCAAAATAAAGCCAAAATTGAAACTGTTACAAGGTGCAAATTCGAAATTGTTAAATGTTTTCCTGGAGAAGTGTCTATTTTTTACATAATTTTAACAGGGATCTTTGGATGTTTCATAGTTAACTGTCAAATTATGTAAAGTCATTTAATCTTTTGATTTTCAATAAAATTTTGTTTTTGAAATTTATCAATTTGTTAGGTTAAAGAGAATTAAAGAAGATTTCACATTCGTCCAAATAACGATTGACCATAAAAATAAGAAAATGCAACACATATGCGATTTAATTAAGCCTTTCGTATTTTTTGTATTTAGCCGATTTTTTGTGAAATTAAAAGCAATGACGTAAATGAATATTAAGCCTATCTATTTTCGAATAACTAGTGACAAATGTCACTTATGTGTGCGGATTGTGGCACCCCGTCATAACATCCCGGCGACAAAATAGCCCCGACAAAACAGCCCGGCGACAAAATAGCCCAGGACAAAACAGCCCCAACAAAACAGCCCCGTCAAAACAAAACTGATGAAAGCAGCTCAATAAATTTATTGTCAAAAAATTAATAAACTAAATTAAATGTAAATTACTCACATCAAATCGGTTAAATTGTGAGATTGTAAGCAAT
>JAJTWR010000314.1:2505000-2525000 GCA_021613335.1 Whitmania pigra
CAATTATTTTAATTACTTCTAAAATAAATATATTACCAAAATAAAGTCACAAATTCAAACTGTTACAAGGTACAAATTAGAAATTTGGAAATAAAAATTTTCCTGAAGAAATGCCAATATTTTAACTTAATTTTAATACGGATTTTAGGAAGTTAGATAGTTAACTGTCAAATTATTTAAATTAATAATAATTTGTTAAATTTAAGATAATTAAAAAAGATTTCAAATTTGTTCTAATAACTATTTACCATATAATTAAGAAAATTCAACACATATGCGATATAATTAGGCCATTTGTATTTTCTTTAATTAGACCGATTAAAGAAAAATTTAAACAAAGTTGTGCAAAATGTAATTTGTTGCTAACTACAAATGTAACTCGTTATTTGCTATCAGCTATGGAATTATTTAATGTGTTCTTGTGTAAACTGAATAAGTTTCATCTGCTTCAAACCTTTTCAAAGACCTGTAATTCACAAAGATTTAATCCTCCAATAGAAGAAGGTTGTTGAACAATGACATATCTTGCTGGTGGAGTGCTATTGGTGGAACAATTGATTTTAATCCAAGATGCCTCAACTAGAGGCCCCTGGTAGATTCCACACAGAGGATATGTGTTTCTTACTGGTCTCTTCACCAACCATGAATCATTGGTAACACCGATGATGAGGTCTTTGTATCTAGCTAAGTAAAATAATGTTTACATATGTTATCATTTACTATTTACTAATATATATAGTATTTTAAGTTTAAAAGATAAAGTAGTTTTTGTTTAATAATAATATTAAATTGTCCAAAAACTGCTATCGTTATAATTATTATTTAAAACTGTAACAGTCTATAGCAGGGGTTCCCGACCAGGGGTGCGAGATAAAACTTAATGGGGTACGAAATTTAACCAGCGGGAAAATGACAAGGGCTCATTCTAAAGTCACCCAGTTAAGTTTTGCAGCCAGAGATTTGAAAGTTTAAGAAGAATGGATCATCAATCCACATTCTTAATGTTTGGATAATATGTCAGATGATGAAGAGCTGAATGAAGATCTTATTGAACTGAGGACAAATCGTGCTCGTGAAATGAAATTTGAAAAAAAGTCTTTGGAGAATATTGGTGTTCAACAATGAATAAAAGGTTGGAAACCCCTGGTCTAAAATATTCTATAATCAACTTACTGATTAATTGATAACTAGTTCTTGTCAAAATAAGAACATGGCTGATGTTAATCGTTTGAATTAAATCCACCATGAACCAGTTTTCTCCTCCGACAGGATCCGCCGTGTGAGTGCATTCGCCATTTTCTGCACTAACTCCCAATAATCCATCCACAGCCAACCACCACGAAAGGTTTTTTGTGCCCCTATACAACAATGTCGAGCTTTGACACGTTTGTCGATACAATGCAAGATTTCCACTCTCTGAGTGATGAAAAAATTTTAATTTTTAGATTTGTTTATAAAAAATGTAACATATTTTTCTCAATCAAAATTGATAAACTCACTTTTTGCAGATGCATAATTGTTTAAAGCAGGTACCTGTATTCGTAATTATGTAATACCTTCGACTATGTGCTGATTGCAAAAATGATGAAACAAATTTCTTACCTGATAATTGGTGCAGTTTGGGGAATATAAAATCTTATACGGTAGGAAATCAAACATTTGACATGTCATATTTTTGAGATAATTGAAATTTATGCAAATCTTCCTGAGTCTACAAAGGACTGCGCAATTGATTCTGCTGCTAACTCTGATTTGCTTAGAGATGAGAATGTCGCGAGCACATCCCGTTTGGCTGTTGCAATCGTAACTTTTGTGAAATTCCAATTTTCCGTCGCCTTCCTCAACTGATCCAAACACTTTCGCTACTGCACAAATCAATAAAATCAGTTTGTAAAATTCCATCAGTTAAATTGATTTCTTCGTCTTGCAAAGGATTTTGGAGTTGCAGATTAAATGAGCAGAGATGGTGGTCGTACTTATTATTTCCTAGTATTTATATATTATATATTATTTAATATTTCCTTATTGCTTTTGAATGTGTTTATATGTTTTCAGTATTGAACGGCTGGTATTTAAAAGACAATATAGGAAAACCTATTGTGAAGCAAAAGTATTTCTTCCTTTTGTTATGCAAAATAAGTATTCATTACTGGATAGCATTTATTTTTCCATTGCTCGGATATCCATCAACAACTTTTAAAAATAATTACGGCTGCAGGTCGATTAAATTGAGCGATTATTCGCTTGGCTACGTTTTTTAATCGCATTTTAAATTTTATTTTTTTCAATTAATTTTTGAATGTATTTCATATTTACACAAAAATCATTTGTATTCCTGCAAAATAATATTGGAATAAACCATTTAAGATCTATCATTAGTTATCAAATTATAAAATTGAAGTGGTAAATTGACACGAATTCTACAACAAATTTCGCATCCACTTAGACAGCGTTAAATAAATTTATTTTCGCCATTTAAAAAATTTTAAGAGTTAGCTTCTTTGCCTTTCTTTAGAAGGATTTATTGGTATTGATTTTTGTTACTATTGTTTTAGGAGTTTTTAATAGAACTTTGAACTGAAAGATCTCAAAAGATCTTGTTATTCAACCGTTTGAGTAGGCTTTTCAAAATTACTGTTCTGCTTTTATTCCAAACAACAACTGACGATATTTTCAGACATTGAAAATATTAATGTAAAAGTTCCTCGCCTTAATTATTAAAAGCATTTTTGTCATTTCCTGAACTGTAAATAGTTTGATAAATTTTCGTTTTAAATTCCAAATTAATTTAATATTAATTATGAGCTTAGTTTTTCATTTTTATTTTTTTATTAATTTAGCCGGTACTATGTTTATTATCCTATCATCTGTTCCATGACAAATCAACACATGACAACTGAAAATTGCATTTGGGTGTGTAAACATGACTATGATGACGACGACGACGATGATAATAATGATGATGATGAATGGATGGCAAGATCCGTGTGTAAGTGCGGGAAAAACTGTCAGGAAAATAGGGACTCGGAAGAGTGCGAATGCTGCCTAAATTAAAGGCCGAAGAATACAAAAGTTAATAATTACTTATAATTAATTATTATTACACATTTATTCATGTGTCAAAATTATTTCAAACATCTTCATAAACGTTCGCATACCTCATTTCTATTCTTAATCTAAATTAAAATATTCCAGATCAAAGGCAATCGCCGGTATGACCTTGGCTACTGTTTACGCCTTTAAAGTCCTCTTTGTTTACACAGTATTTGAACGAGTGATTTAATGAGGATGCAAAGGAAATCAAGAAAATAGGAAATTTAATTGCTTCATCAACATACCTGAGTGATGCTTAATCGGTTGGTTGAGAAGCTTCAATCAATTATTTTGAGCTGCTTCGAGTTTGTCTAATGTCTTAATAAGAACTTTTGTTATGTTTTTTTTTGTATTTAAACTGATTTCGTTATCAATCTGTTTTTAATTCTATAAACGTATTACAAAATTTTAATTTCTCTGCATGAATTCAGATTTTAAATCAATTTTGGATTTCACTAATACTTGTAGTAACGCGTTTAAGGATATATCGCAGCCTAAAAAATGGCAGCTGTGGTGAAGGCAAATGAGGAAATAAGAGGCAAACACGAGAATCTGATAAGGACATTTATTTCATTAAGAAATCATCACTTCAAATCGTGGAATCTGCAAATAATTAAAAAGATGGTCAAACAACAAAAGTAGCGGTGCACATGTAAATAATCATCAAGTAGCAAAGCTTCTCGAAAATATTTATTGCGAATTTATTGCTTATTAACCGATGTTCAAGTAGTACTCAATAGTGAGGAGTTTACAGCCACTTCAGGCATTGTTATCACAGTCGTTACTTTTATTTAAAATTCTTTATGTTGCGATACCCACAAAGGAAAATAAGAAAAGGGGACAAACACAGAGACGCAAAGACAGACAAGCAGTGCCACTCCCAGATGCATTCGGCCTCACTACTGAAAATCTGTTAAAACAGGGGTTGATTCTTGACCACACAACCGACATTTTATGGATATTGCAAGATGTAATGGCCTCAAGTTCATGATCCTCTTGCATTCCTTCTCCAGGAGTTAAGTCGATCGGCACCCCGTCATAACAGCCCGGCGACAGAATAGCCCCGACAAAACAGCCCCGTCAAAATAGCCCGGCGTCAAAATAGCTCAAGACAAACCAGCCCCGACAAAACCGCCCCGACAAAACAGCCCCGTCGAAACAGCCCGGCGTCAAAATAGCCCAGGACGGAAAAATCCCGTCAAAATGGCCACGTCAAAATAGCCCCGACAAAACAACCCGGCGACAAAATAGCTCGAGACAAAACAGCCCCGTCAAAACAACCCTGTCACCAGGGTCGGACTGGCTTAAAAAACCGGCCCAGGAAATTTTATTTAACTCCTACTTTGATCAACTTAAACATAAGAAACACTAGAGTCTAAAATTTCTATTCACTATTAACTATTATAAAAGCTTTTTCATCGTTTCACTGGTCGATGCTGAAACATCAATGATTTCATTGTTATTGATTCTTGGAAAAGAGTCTTTCTCACAAGACATCAGCATGAATGATCTTGATGAAAACGACCTCTCACAAGCAACTTGTGATGAGGATAATGTCAACACAAATTTGTAAGCCAGATACAAATTTGAATAAGCAAGACTATGCAAATTAAACTTCTGGAGAACAATAATAACAACAATACTCAAAACGGTCAAAGCATTCAAGTCACTAATTTCGAATTAAATTTTGATTCAGTTTCACAACATTTTTTAAAAATACTTTATCATGGAGTTATCGTGGGGCTATAATGACGGGGCTATTTTGTCGCCGGGCTTTTTTGACGGGGCTATTTTGACGGGGCCGTTTTGACGGGGCTATTTTGTCTTGGGCTATTTTGACGCCGGGCTGTTTCGACGGGGCTGTTTTGTCGGGGCGGTTTAGTCGGGGCTGTTTTGTCTTGAGCTATTTTGACGCCGGGCTATTTTGACGGGGCTGTTTTGTCGGGGCTATTCTGTCGCCGGGCTGTTATGACGGGTCACCAAGTCGATCATAGTCATCTCAATCATCAATGTCAAGTTTGCATGTAGCATCGAATTTTGAACCTTTTTTCTTAATATTGTCATGAAGTGATTCCTTTGACATTTGAAGCATCGCTACATTTGTTAGGACCCGCACCAACTCAACCATAAAACAGCTGATCTATATTACCATCTTCATGCGGTGCCATAAAACATTCGTCATAACTTTCTAGGCAGACCACCCAGGAAATGGTGAGAGTTCGCATCACGTGACAGGCTAGCACTTCCGGCCAGAAATGGAGCGATAAAACAGGTCGGTTATGGCGATTGAGGGGGCGAAATTGGGAACTTAGAAACTCCTACCGCGGAGCTAACCGACAGGGAATCATCAGAGGAGTGCCCCCGTCATCAAACGTTTCGGCCCAAACTCCTGACGTTCTCGAGGGGTGGGCCACACACCCATTGATCAGGCGGGTGTCCCTGTCGGTGAAAACCCTACCTATCCGACTTCATCGCAACGCACCGCACGTTATATGATGATCGATGAAATTCACGACGACCTTTGCGCATCGATCTCATATAATGCACACTGAGCGTTATAATTTCTTTGAAGCGGCCGCCGACACTTAGAAATATACGCTCACCGGACGCGCGCATATATTGCCTCAAACGCTCAATCGCGTTTTTACGTCATTTGCGAATGCGCGCGTCAACAACTCAACAACCAAACCGCGATCTCTATTCTTAGCAACGCTTACGACCTCTCATCTCCCAAATCCAACACGATGCTGCCTCTGCAGCCTCCGACATTTTTATCATAGCCCTAGTTCTTTCCCGGCTCGATAAACCTATTTTAGTGAGGAACGTGTAGGCTGACTTACCAACCAAACCTCTCGCCCCAACTTCAATGGGCATTAGCGTTACTCGAAACCCGCTGACCTCTAGATCTTTCGCTAGCTCAGAGTATTTCTCTTCTTTCAGCACATTACTTGCTTCAATCCTATCTTCCCACGGGACGGTCAACTCTATCAAAATGAGAGCGCCTGACGACGACGAAGCGAGAACAACATCCGGCCTCCTGCCGCTATCCCTAAGCAGCTGGGGATATTGTCTCAAACCTTCCAGGTCGGCTGCGACAGTCCAATCATTAGCTTCTGCAAGAATGTCTCTCCTCGGAGGGAGTCTATTTTTCTTACAGTGTAGTGAAAAGCCTCTCGCAGGAAGTATACCTTCCGCTGTAATGCAATCTTGCGAGAATTTGCTTTAGCTACCGCCGTTTTGGTAGCTTCTACCACTTCCTTTAGGACCTTATTGTGTCGCCAAGTGTACCGACCATTGTCGAGGGCATATGCGCAACTTGAGAGCACATGATGAAGTGTCTCGAAGCCGCCGCAGAGCTCACATTTGCAGTCTTCCGTTAAACCCCATCTTCGCAAATTGTCCTTAGAGGGAAATTGGTCATAAATCGATCTTATCAGAAAGGCCAGACGATATGGAGACATTCTCCATATTTCGTTCCAACCGATGGAACGCTGAACCACGTCTTCCCACGCGGTCCATCGACCCTGCTGTGCCTGCTGCACTGCCTTAATGACTCGATCTTTTCCTAAATCTCTCCTCCTCTCCTGAATAATAAGCCTTGCCCTAATCGCAGGGCAAGACTCAGACCATTTTGCGAAGTGGTTCCACCCAACAGCCTGACGACCCGATTGAATAGGACCTCGCATTTCTTCGAACGTCAATTCCGCGACTGACTTATCGATTTCATCCTGTGCTGAGAACTTCCTTTTAGTTCTTAACAGTGGTCTAACTTCGCGGATCCTGATGTCCGCAGAGTTATTCAACATCCACTGCGTCCTTATTTTAGAGACCTCATACTCTTCAACCAGGGAACGAAGAGGTAACCTTAATTTTGAGCTCTTACTGTAGAGGGCAACAGATGACATCCCTGGAGGTAGCCCAAGCCACGATCTGATGTATCTGCTAACTTTCCTCTCTAATCCTTCGACTGTGGGCAAACCGATCTCATAGATCGTCAATGGCCACAGCAACCTTGGTAGAAGCACAAACTGGAACAACCACACCTTAAACCTTCCCTGCAATGGTGCCTCTCCGATTGCCTTCAAACCCACAACAGCCTGTTCGACAGTGCAACTCTCTTGGCTCCTATCGTTCAGCGAATCATTAAACACTCTGCCTAGGCTCTTAACCGGTTCCTCGGAAACTGTAGGAACCCGTTGACCCGCTACAACAAACAAGGGCAAGACTTCTCGACTTCGCAGGTTTAAAAGCCATTCGACACCACCCAAGAAGGCCATTGAACTTGTTCAAAGTGTTCTGAACTGCCGGTCTTCTATTCATTACTAGGGTGGTGTCATCCATAAACGCTTTCACCGAAGGCATATAGAGACCCTTACCTAAATGCGCCTCTGGAACATTAGACCCGGCTGCGTTGAGCAGAAGTTGCATCGCCAGTACAAAAAGGGAAGGTGATATTGCACACCCCATTGCAATACCCACCTCCAGAGGAACCCACTTAGTCGTGTACGTCTTGGTGGAGAACCTCATCATAAACCCGTCAAAATACGTCTGAATAATTTGAATTACGTGACGCGGCACATGGTGAATCTCCAACGTTTTCCATATGAGTTGGTGTGGTACCGACCCGTATGCATTCGCCAAGTCGAGCCACACAACGTACAAACTCAGGCGGCGCCTCTTGGCTCTTTGAATAGCCTCCCAAATCATGGAGGAGTGCTCTATGCAACCAGGCACGCCTGGAACACCTCCCTTCTGAATCGATGTATCAACGTACTTATTGGTCAAAACATACTCAGTGAGTCTCGATGCAATCACAGAGAAAAATATCTTCCCTTCTACATTCAACAGCGAAATAGGTCTGAATTGATTTAGGCGAATGGAGTCCCGTTCCTTTGGTATATAGACGCCTTCTGCGACTCTCCACTCATCATCTACAATGCCTGACTGCCAAGCCCTTTCGATGAGGGAGTGCAGCAAATACAGCACCTTAGGGCATCTTTTATACAAAAGGTAGGGAATTCCATTGGGACCCGGCGCCGAACGGTTCCTAGCTTTCCTAACAACACGCCTCACGTCCTCAATCGACGGAGATGTCAAGCTAAAAACACTGGTACCACTGGGATGTCTTGTCTCACAGGAAGGGAAATGTGACGAAGAGAATCACGATACGTATTAGTAAGGTGCTCTTCCAGTTCGTCTTTACCTACACAAAGCTCACCAGACTTCGGAGGGTCGAGTAACGCTCTCTCATATCTATAAGGATCACTGAAAAACTTCATATGAGCTCTCCTCCTTTCATAGTTCTTTTGCCTAACACACTCGGCACGGCGAAGGTTTCTCACACGTTCCTTCAACTCTTCCCATACAACTGAAATACTTGCTTTCTCATCCTCCTTGGCACTCTTCCACCGACGACGGAGTGCCTTCTTCTCGCATTTCAGCCACTCAAGCTCACGTTGCCGTCGAGATTTTTGCGGTTGTACAGGTCGTTCTCAGCAACGACCCCGAACCTCTCCAAACACTTACCATATATGCAGTCAGTAAAGGACTTCATGGAAGCGTCTCTTTTCATTACTTTCTTGAGATCGCTTTTGAGAACGACATCCAATCCGTCCCAACCACTCCTATCATTACCTCGAGGGAACTTGATTCTAGCTCGTGGAGGGTCTTCCGTGAGGCAGGAAACTCGAACATACACGGAACTGTGGTGAGATTCCGGTCCGGTATCGTTCGACGTTTTACCTGAAGGCTCAGTCGCATCAGAACGCTGTTTCTCTACCTCCCCTTCGCATTTCAGCTTTGTCTGGTGAATCTTAAGTCCCTTCTCGGTCTGAAACACACGACCACATCTACATCTGCTTACTGGCACGCCATTAGCCAGTCCGTAGTCATAAATAATAATAAATAATAGGGGAGTAAATGTCATTGAGGAATGTTGACGACTCACATCGGTTTTTCGATAGAACATAAAACAGACGTAGTAAACTAAATCAACATTCGTGAAGCATAGGAAATATAACAAGACGAGTATTGCACAACGTAATAACATGCACCTTTGTGGTTACCTGCTTAACTATTAAATACAGTCATCAATTAAAAGGACAATAAAATGTTAATCACTTCCAAAACTCCATCTCATTTATTACTTATTTTTATTACAGTCAGGACGGAAACCATAAGGACACCCCATTATTTCGTAATAACTCGATAAAGAAAAATTTGATTAAGGGAAAATTTTAATATGTTATGTATTTATATATTGGTGATTATCTCTTAAATTTTCATCAAAATATGTTTGTGCATTAATTTTAAAATTTCAAAAACGTGATTTCGGGACTTCCAATAACCATAAAAGACACTTGCAAAAATCATCGAAAAATGACTAAAAACTTTGTGAAAAAACAAGAAAAAAGTTTATTAATATGAAATAATGTTTCCTTTATTTTCAAAAACTTTAAAACATCATTGATTTTATTACAGTTTTTACGAATTTTCTGTCCACTTCTTTCCAGCCACTCCTAATGGCGTTTTCCAGGTCAGATTTTAAGTGAAACTGCCTTCCATAGTGGTAAACAAGTCTTGACAACATTCCTGAGACATTTTTTATAGGATTTAAATCCGGGAAACAAGCTGGCCAACTCATAACTTTCAAATTTCTCTTCTGGAAAAATGTCTTTGTCAACTTGGAAGTATGGATCGGGGCATTATCTTGCTGGAAAATAAAATTTTCTCCATAATAATCTTTCCCAAAAGGTAACAGATGATTTTCTAAAACTTTGATGCAATCCACCTAAGACGGTTTCTCATCCAGAAAGGCTAATTCAGTCAATCCTTCACTGAAAATTCCTCCCCAAATAATCAGCGATCCTGCTCCACGATTTCGACTAAAAAAATGTTTTCTTTTCTGATCTGAGGTCATGTCAGTAGAACTGATGATCATCAGGTCCATCCAGGTTAAATTTCTTCTCATCTGAAGAAATAATATTGCCCCCTGTTGGAGAGCATGGTTTTGGTCTATTCCACTTTTGCCAACTTGTGATGGTTTGTGATGGCTGAAATTTTTAATCTTTTTCATATGATAAAATACCACTAGATCTCAAATAACTTAATACTGTACTTTTACAAATTCTTAAATCAAGTTCATTTCTAATTTGACTTGCTGAAAATTTATCTGAAGAAGCCTTTCTTACCAGGAGTTTCTGCTGACAAATCGTCAGTTTTTTGGGTATGACCATGATCATTTTTTGCACCATATTCTTCAGGAGCCTTTACGTAGTTCCAGATGACTGTCTTGGATCGCTTAAGCTCATTGGCAATTTCCCTGATCAAATAATTTGTTTGTCAGAAGGCCTCAATCTGTCCCTTCTCCTTGTCAGACAACATTTTCCCTCCAGCCATTTATAAAATAGTAATTTTCTAAACTTCACATCAATTTTTAACTCTTTTTGGGTTTATATATCGATAATATTTGAATAAAGTGCATTTTGGTTGGGTAACTATGACAAATTTCAAGTTTTATTGGAAATAAGTAATGATGTCCTTAACGTTTTCAAACGGCCATAAAATGCTATTTTGCATATTTTACAAGATCTACTCATTAAATTTCTTTGAAAATTTGCAAAATGTTTTGTCTACCATAAAGAGTTATTATATAAAAAATTGAGTTTATATTTTAATATTGAACTTATATTTAACGAGATATCACAAAAATATAGGGTGTCCTTAAGGTTTCCGTCCGGACTGTAGTTGCATTTCCTGTTTTTATTGGTTTTACGTATTGTTAACTGTCAATTTCATTCCAATTCATGGAAATATCCAAACAAATTAGAAAATGTTCATACTGGCAATTCGAACAAATGCAAAACATACAAGCTCAAGTGACCTCCACTAACTGGATAATTATAAAAAGTAATTGTAGTAACTATTTGACAAGTATTTATCGAATTTATATAGAAGTATACCTTGCAACTGATTGTAATAATTTAAGGCCCCAATGATTGCCAGGACCCTGGGCATTTTCTCCTCTCTCTGCTATACAAAAATTATTTTTTTTAGAGAAACGAAACAAGTGTAAGAATTCGTTAGAACAAAAAACACATCCCTCCAATTTCAATGGTCAATTTAACCAATATTATAAATTTTTGGTGATATTACAGAAATAGCAAATTACAAATAAGAAAAAGTAGCATTCATAATTAACTCTTTAAAGATAAGCTCTCTTCATGTCAATATGAAACATTTCAGATATACCGGGTGATTAAATAGTGTAAAAAGTTATAAAAGAAAATTATTAACTTTATAATTATAACTTAACGTTAATATTATGAAATTCAAATTAGGATTTCAAAACTTTCAGTAAACTTCTATTTCGCACAGGAACAAAAACCCCATACGTAATGGATCCAGCTGGAGTTTGTTGAACAATGACCTATCTTGCCGGTGGAGTACAAGTTTTCTGTATTACATGTTTAAAAGGGAATCAATGTAGGGTGTTTAAATATGAATGTAAAGATATAATAAGATGTAATAAGAAAGTAAAGATATAAATATGGTTTAAATGGCAGACATGGAAAAAGTGACTTATTTAAATTTAATAAAGCAACCAGAAACATTTTTTAATTCCTACCTGCTAATATTGACACAGCCTGAAAGAACTTAACAAATTAATGAATTCAAAAATGAATTTTCAAAATATAAATTTCATCCTGGAGTAACTTACTTGGTAGTTGTTGCAATGGGGATAGTGAACTATCTTGAAAGGGAAAGAGTCAAACACCTGACATGTCGACGTGTTATCCAAATAATTGAATCCTCCGCAGTTCTTCATAGATTTGCAAAGAATAGCACAACGGACTAAACTTCCTGGTTTAATAAAAGTAGGAGCATCGATTGCACAATCAGTTTGGTCATTGAAATCGTACATTCTTTGGAACATGGAGGAGTTACAGATACCAGAAGTTTCCAGAAATAAACCAGAAATAAAAAATATTTTGGAAAATTCCAACAGTTTAAATTTAAATTGTCCCTATATTCAGAATCACTATATTCAAAGAAAAAAATCAATTCTAAATATTTTAACAAAGCGAGTGTTTAAAAAAAAGTAAATTTCTTATACATATTGTGATGCAAATTTATATTTGGCAATATAGATCTATTTTCTTTTATTTGATAATGTGGAGATTTATTCTTGAGGAAACTATTGTTACGCTTTTGTTGTTGGACATTTTTTTTTAGCGTTTGGAATAAAATAAGGTAAAGCAAATATATTTTTTTTTAAATGAAAAATCGTTTAATTATTTTAGGTATTTAAAAGTTATTATTTAGATTAAGAGGGGTTATTAATTTCATTAAACAAAATCAAACCTCCAATAAAAAGGTATTAACGGGTCATTAATTATGTATCACTTATCTGAAATGCTAACTTTTTCTTATATTTTGCTAACAAAGCTGTATGAAGATTGTAATGACTATGATACTCACTATTGATATTCGTAATTTGATGAAAATATATATTCCAATAAATGACATTCCTCGTTAGTATTGTTTTAGACCTTAGATATTTTGGTCTGGTTATTAAAAGGCCGTCGCTATTTTGATCCTAATCTTCGCCATTTTCGATCGACCCCAACTTTGCTAACATACCTTTCGCTATTTTGATATTAAACCCGTTTCAGTCATTAGCGGGGTTTTTATGCGAGACTGAACCTGAACATTCATTTTCCCAGTTGATGATGGATCACCTACCTTTGCTTTTAAAACATTTCGAGCGCTACTTTCCAACCACAAAAGACCCACGAACTGGTAAGGAATGGAACAAACTGGTCATAAGCAACACACTTAGGGTGTCATTGTCTCCTATTGTTCCCAGATGAAACCGTCTCGTTGCAAAGAAACGGGTTCAAGCTTCTCATTGATTTAGCTTTATAATGAGATAAATTTTAAATCACATTGTAATCATTTTTTTAGTGAAACTGTTTGTATTTTGAAGGCATGTTTAAATACAATTAAATTAAAGTTATTAAATCAAAACAATCTAAAATATAAACAATCAACTTCCGCCCTCAGCGGGCCCCGATAAAATCATCAAATGTTGACCAGCTCGCGGCGATAAAAAGCTTGGATAACACTGCTTTATAAAACCCGATGTCTCAGAAAGCAGCACATTGCACACATTTTCATCAATTTTCCTCAGTCTTTCAGAATTGATAACGTTAGTGTTTAATGTTCACGCTTTGCCTAACCCTAACCCTTGAGATGATCCATTCAAAGCCTAAAAATGCGGACCGATTTCCCCTAAAAATATGACGGATCAAAGATTTACTTTTACTCATTTTAGGCGGAGCTTAATTTGTTTTGGGGTCGAGCTTCATTAAAGTGGAGCATCTAATTAAAATGTGTGCGTCCGTCTCGTCCCCTAAACGCACCTCGGGCTGAAAAGTTTGGAGACCCTTGCTTTAAAGAAACATTCAAGATAATATACCTATTATGAAGTAATGTTATTTTGTATTATATTAATTGAAATAGGTTTTTCCTCTGTCAGTGCAGTTTTTTTGTCGATCACGAATGGCATAGTAACTTAAGAAAGTGCGGGCACCTAAAGATTGTCAGGTAATGGGCACTGGCCCCCTCTCGTCTCCACTGTTAATGCTTTTATTTTAGAACATTTCGATCTTGTTTTAGACCAACAAATACCTGTAAGAGTTAGTAAAATTAATAGTTAGAACCAGCAACACAGCCTTCCATACGCCACGTAATAGAATTTTAATAACAGGAGCATGGGTCATTAGCGGATGATTGATCGTTGCTCAAATATTTTTTATGAGCACGAGATCAAGAAATTCATATTGACTGAATTAATGCTTTTATTGTTTTGGTTGTAATTTATCGCCGAAATCTTTATTAAAACGCAGTAGAAAATTGAGCACTTTTCTAATTGTTTATTTTTATTGTTAAAATTAACTCACTTTAAATGGTTAATACAAACAATATTATGGTGTCTGTTACATAGTCTGACAAATTGATGATCAACATGTGAAAGGTATTTGATTACATTACAGAAACAACAAATTGCAAATGTGCAAAAATAAAAATTTTAGTCAACTCCTTAGAAATTACCTTTTTGCAACAGAATGTAAAACATTCAAATCTGAGGAGTTATTAAATGTGCAACGTAAAAAACAAAAAAGTTCAATATTTAACACTAGAAAATTCAAATGTTAGAAAAGAAAATTATTAGTATATTATTATTTAATTCACATTAGGATTTCAAAACTTTCGGTAAACCTCTATTTCGCACAAGCTCAAATATCCCCCATTAATCGGATCAACGGGAGTTTGTTGAACAATGACGTATTTTGCTGGCGGAGTGCCATTCCTGATGGAACAACTGATTTGAATCCAATCTGCCGAAACAGGAGGTTCCTGGTAGATTCCACACAGAGGATATTTGTTTCTTACTGGTCTCTTCACCAACCATGAATTATTGGTCACACCGACGATGAGGTTCTCGTACCTAGATACTATGTATGTAGATAAATATTTTTCTTTTCATTCTTTAGCTCAATTACAATCCAGTTTAAAAGTCTCTTAATTTAGACATTTCAAATTTTAACTGTAACTTAATTTATTTAGCGCCTATATGCATAACGCCAGAGGCGCTTCTTGTAACCATTTGTATAGCGTACCTTAACAATGGCGATTGTGGCAGTGCAGGCCGGGTAGGAATCGACTGGGGTCACATTTTTAGCTGGGGCTGGGGTACAAATTCATGTTTAGATATGAAACTTTCTGACTTATTAACAGTGTAAGTTTATGCTTTTCTTCAACTTCTTAGAGTTATTTTCAATACTGGCTTGCAAATTTATTGATAAATGCAGTTATTTAGTTGTAATTTCATTATTTCAAAACTCATTTGCACATATAAAACTTGTTTTTATTAAACTTTCATTAACTTTATTATTTTTGGTTATCAATCTTAATCAAAGTCTCAAGAGAAATTCAGACTTTTTGGGTAGCTTGACTTTAGGATAAAAAGAAAATGGCCACATCTAAAAGTTTTAGTTGGCTTTGCCACCCTTGGAAAAAGCTGAAAGGACATCCTTGTGTCTGAGGAAGCAGAGAGAGACCAAGTATAAAAATAAACATGTAGGTGTTTCGGATCACTCTTTCCTTCTTGAAGGTGTGCCCTAACAAAGTGCTAGGCATGGCAAACCTAGAGTGGATGAATGGATGGATGGACAGGCGGATGGAAGGCCCAGAACAAAATGAAAATAGCCAGCCCTAGTGATAGTGAAAGCGTTTCTAAATGGCACTCATGGTGAGACGTTTTGACAATGAATGTGGAAGCATTACTGTTTCTCAAGTATAAATAATTTAATAGCAGATTATTTCACAAAGGTGCCTCAAGTGTCGGATAAGTTTGTTTATTATAATGAGTCATTATGAGTTACCATGAATTATTAATAACAGGCGTTGGTAGACTCCATTTTTATATAAGAGTTCAGCCAGCCTCTCTTAAGAGCTTTTATACCTGGCGATTTTATTAATTCAAATGAAAGATTTTATGATAACTTGGATGCAAACGCGGAATAGACGCTCGCACTTTAAAAAGTGTCAAAATTTCTTTTACATGATTTAAGACCAGTCGATTCCTAAGGCTGGGATTCGAAGACGATAGTAATGTGTAATGCATTGTTATCATTACTGCCGCATAGAGGAACGTAACCCATTAGGCCAACCTGCATTTATATGCTGAATGCATTCATATTCAAAATTGAAAAAGGCTAAAATAAAGCGAACTTATACCCTACAATGTTGATTAAGAGATCTTCTTGTCAAAATGCGGACATGGTTAATGGTCACTGCATCGTTTAATTTCACCATGAACCAGTTCTCTCCCCCGTAGCCATCATTCGTGTGACTGCATTGCCCCACATCTCCATCTGTACCCAACAAACCGTCGACTGCCAGCCGCGATGAACATGGGACGCCCTTTATCATATATGTTGAACTTTGATAGGATGGTTGACATCGTGCAAAGTTGACTAAATATTTAAAAAATTTATTGTTTGGTTTTATCACACATTATTTAAATGAAACCAGATCGTTTATTATTGTACTGTTGTAATCCTGGCGACAGCACGATTATTCATTTTGGTAATTAAATTTATTTTTATTCAATTTACTATTCGTTACATCTGCAATCATCATCAGTTACTTCCATGGCATTTAATAAGATTAAAGTATTCCACGATTACACAAATGTTACAGTAGATCCAACAAATCTTTCAAAGCCTATCTATTCTTCTCGATTTTGCAGTTATTTTAACAGAATAGTTAATAAATAAAATTTTCAGATTGGAGCTAGTTTGCAGAACCCGGGTTATTTCAGTACTAAATATGAAACGATAAAGACAAAAAAAAATCAATATACTTACTTTTTAGCATTGAAAAAGGCTGCAAAATTCACAAGCATTAAGTCGAAGTCTTGTTAATGAAGTATTGGAATAAAGAAATAGTTACCTGGTAGTTACTGCAATTTGGTTGGGGAGCTATCTTGGTAGGAAAGATGTCAAACAGCTGACATGTCGATGTGTTCACCAAATAATTAAAGCCTGTGCACTTTCTCAGTGATTTACAGAGAAGAGCACAATTGATTAAACTTCCAATTTTAGTAAAACTGGGTACGTTCACGGCACATCGTATTTTGCCATTGCATTCTGAACTTCTACGAAACATAAATGAATCATGGAGACATGATGTTGCAACAATTAAACATAATGCAACTAATATCTTGGAGAATTCCATTGGTTTAATTTTAAATTATATTTCGAAATATTCCTCTGTCATAAGGAATTGGGAAATAGTTTTTTTGATTTAGCTGATATTTTCTCAATTTTTCTATATTAAGATTGATTTTCCTGTAGAATCTGTTATTTCTTTATATTTTACAATGAGTATGCATTGTTACAATGCACATCATATATACGTTCATGGTTGCTGCTTGCATAATGGACAGAGGCTAGGATATTTTGCGTCCGTATTAATGATGATGATGATAACAATAATAATAGTAATAATAATGATAATGATAACGATAATAATAATAATAATAATAATAATAATAATAATAATAATAATAATAATAATAATAATAATAATAATAATAATAATAATAATAATAATAATAATAATAATAATAATAATAATAATAATAATAATAATAATAATAATAATAATAATAATAATAATAATAATAATAATAATAATAATAATAATAATAATAATAATAATAATAATAATAATAATAATAATAATAATAATAATATGAATAATAACAGAATTTAACAGAAATAAATCATATAATGATATATAGAATGCAGGAGAAAAATAGAAAGAAGAAAATCATGGCACCAAGACCAAACACCAAAATAAAAAATTAGAATTCAGAAAAGTGACTGGAACATGCAGAATGTGCCACAGTCCTGTTGAAAGTATAAGTCATATAGTGTCTGGATGCTCAATGCTGGCACCCACAGAGTATACAAAGAAACATAACAAGCTGGCAGGATACATTCACGGGATGATCTGTAAAAATCCCAAATAGAAACAAATTCCAGATATTGAACATCAATAACAATCTACTGATGATGATAATGATGACGATGACGATGACGATGGGGATGGGGATGGGGATGAGGATGTGGATGAGGATGACCCCGTCATAATAGCCCATCGACAAAATAGCCTAGGACAAATCAGCCGCATCAAAACATAAAACTCATCAAAACAGCTCAATAAAATGTATTGTAAAAAAATTAATAAACTAAATTAAATGTAAATTAGTCATATCATATCAGTTAATTGTGAGATTATAAAGCATTTCCGCGTAGGTAATCGGGAGTTTCTGTGTTGAAAAAGAGTATGAAGACGTTTGGTTTCACTTAACCTTCGATAAGTTATATTAGTTGCAGCTCCAAATCATAAACATTGCAATAGGAATTCAGGGAAGGATCAACAGAAATTGGGCGATCTGAGGAACAGGCGTGACATGATGAGTGTCTGGTAAGGTGAATCACTTTGTGTGGCTCGTCTATGTTGTACGTCAGTCGATAATTTACATTAAATGCCAACATGAAGTCCGTGGAAACCGAGAGAATAGCCGGATTCTTATTAATATTTTAGACGATTAATCTTCCAATTAATGAAATTTCCTGATACAAATTAAACTCAAAACGTTCATAAAAAAATTCAACCACTACTTTCATTTAATTAAATTTGAAATCAGTTGTCGGTTAATGTCTTTAACTCACATGCATTTTTTAAAAGATATATTGACGGGGGTTTTGACACCGGGCTATTTTGACGGGATTTTTCCGTCCTGGGCTATTTTGACCGGGCTGTTTTGACTGAGCTATTTTGTCGCTAGGCTGTTGTGACGGGTCATTAGGACCAATCGATTCACGAGCCTCCGTTGAAGCCATAAACTGGAATGCTGTCGCCAACAAAAGACCGAACGTGATTGGTCATTAATTAAGTACATTAAAATATTATAATTTTATGAATAAAAAAACTAAAAATAAATTTTCTTTAAAAAGTATTGTATAGTATGAGCACGATTTACCAATAATCAATAAATAAGTGAGGAGTTTCGAATTGAGAATTTAACAACAATAAAAACCTCAATTATTGCAGAAGAGAATTGAGCATCATCGGACATTATGTACAATTTAAACAGGTTCACTTCCCGCCACAAAGCAAGAAATGGAATCAATTTTTCAATCAAGACCCAAACAGTCACAAGAGTCTTATTGAGTCGAGAAAAAAAATATGTAATTCATTTTCTGTAAAGTCATTTATTAAATTAATGTTAATAACAATAATGATGATGCGACAATTATAGTGATAATTAATTAATTAAAACAAAATAATGTGACTGTAATAAAAAAAATGTCAGTCAAACTGTCACAGCCTTCTGAAGGGCATCGATCCATCTGTTGATAAGGACAACAACAACAACAACGTTAAGAATGACAGCTTGCACTTAATTAAAAATATAATAAAGATAAAAATAAAATAAAATAAATTACAAATTATCAAGAAAAATTGTTTACGTGATCAATGCCACTAAACATCCAGGCTAGAGTTCTATGTACCAAGGCAGATTTAATAATAATAATAATAGTTTATTTATATGGCGCCTTTAGCGTCAGAGGCGCCTTGGATCTTCAAGGGATGATTTGAAGAGATAGGTCGACCGAGAGGAGTGGGCGGCAGGGTTTCTTTCAGGCATACTTTCGGGGGGGCTAAGCCCCCCCGGAGCTCAGCCATCGCCCCCCCAAACAAAATTTTTTTTCTCTTTTCTCAGCAATGCTTTACAAAAAAAAGATTTAAGTTTGACTAAAGTCATCCCATTGATTACTTCAACAAAATTGCACTTGAATGATATTGTGAAGCAGTGCGAAGATACCGAGAGTCATTTACAAAAAAAGATTAAATGCAAAGTTGATGAGATAAAATTGGAAACACACCTGGTTGAAGATGAAAGTGCTAAAAGCGTATTAACAGGAATGAAGAGGTATTGTGAAACTGTCATCAAAAAAATTTAAGACAGATTTAATGACAAATCGATTGAGATTATGTTATTTTCAAGTCAATTTGAGACTTTTGAATCATTGTCAGGTATTCAAGAAAAAGACATCATAACTTTTTGTAACAACTTTCCCATTCTAAATGCAGAAGCTGTACTCGCGGATTTAAAATCTTTTAAATTTTTTATAAAATCTATGGTTGAGTGCAAAAAGTACAAAATGGATGAAAACCCATTGAACAAAATACTGGAAGCTGATTTGGGATACTGTGAACTACAAAGGCTTTGTGAAATTCTTCTTGTAATTCCAGTAACAACT